>MU389365.1:68413-433444 GCA_022578775.1 Xylaria venustula | reverse complement strand
TTTTTTTAAATAAATTAAATAATTTAATTATTAAATTAAATATTATTTAAAATTTTAATTGCTTAAATGTTTTTTTAGCTTTTTTTAATATAAAAAACGTTTTTTTTTATATTTTTTTATTATATATTTAATAAATTTTCGAGCTAATTTATTAAAATTTTTAATTAATAATTAAATATAGTTTAAAAATTTTAATATTTATTATATATTTATAACTATAGCTAAATTAAAAATTTTTTAATCGTATATTATTTTAATTTTATATTATTATATTTAAATTTATTTTAAAATAATTATATATTTTAAAAAATCAATTTTTTATATATATTATTTGCATTTTTTAATGTTTAATTATAATTTTGCGTTTTAAAATGCTTTTAATATTAATTTTATATATTTTTTATATTTTTTTAAACGGTTAAAATAAATTAAAATATTGTTTAAATATATAAATATAAATTTATCAATAAATTTTTTAAATATTGTTATTATTATTTGTTAAAAGCTAGCCAGTATATTTTATAATTTTTTTAGCATAACAAAATATTTATAAAATTTATAAATTGTTTATATTATTGTTTTTTATTTTTATTTTTTTTGCTATGTAAATTATATAATATTTATTTAATATATTTATTATAATATATTATTTTGCTTTATTAATATTTTTTTTATTATTAATATTAATATAAAAAAGTGTTTATTTAATATAATAGCGTTATTTAATAATTAATAGTTTGCTATTATTTAAAACTTTAAGTTTTTATTTTTATTTAGTTAAAATTTATTATTTTTAATTTTTAGTATTATTATTACTAAATATCCGGCTAATAATATTAATTTTTAAATAAACTTTTTTGCTAAATTTTTGTTAAAATATTATTATAATGCTTTAACTTTTTATAAATTTATATAATAAATTTTATAAAAAATAAATTTTCGTTTTTTTTTAATAAATATTTTGTAATTTTAAAAATTATATTTTAATAATTTTTTTTTTTTTAAAACAAATTTTTAAATTTTATATATTTTTTAAAAATTTTATTTATAATATGTTTTATTGTTTTTTTTATTGTTTTTACTTGTTTTATTTTTTTTATATAATTTTTTTAAATTTTTATTAAATAATTAAATCGCTAAAATTTAATTATAGCATTTTTAAAACAATATTATAATTAAAAATATTAGCAATATTTAATATAATTTATTTTTTATATTTTTATATAAATATAATAAAAAGTTTAATTTTTTTAAATATTTAATTATTATTATAATTAAAATTACTTTTATTAAACGCAATAATTTTATAAAACTTTATTTTATATTTTTAAAAAATTTAATTTTATTTTGTAATTTTAAAAAATATAACGTTAATTTGTGCTTTAAAATTAATTAATATATTATATTGTTTTTTATTAATTTTAATTAAAATTTTTAGTTAGTTTTTTTTTATATTAAATTTTTTATAAAATTTTAGTTTTTATAATTATTTGCTGTTTTTTTAACAAAAATTTAATTTATTTTTTAATTTTTGTTTTTTAAGTTTAGCAAATTTTTAAACTTTTGCTTTTTTAACTATATGCTTTTTGCAATAATTATTTATGCATTAATATTATTTTTTTTTTTGATTAAACATAATATATTTTAAAATTTTTATTTTAATAATTTTAGGTTGTTTATAAGCAGTTTTTTATTTTTATTTTTGTTTTTTAAGTTTTTTATAAATAATATTTTTTGTAATTTTGCACTTTTTTTGTAAATTCTATAATAAACTTTTATATAATATAAATATTTACAAATAATTGCTTTTTAATTAATTTAAATATAAATATATTTTTTGCATGCTTATAAATTATTTTTTAAATTTTTTAAAATATTATAAATATAATAATATAATTTATATTTACCGATTTTTTATTTATGCTTTAGTAAAAATATAAACGTTTGTTTATATAGTTTATAAATAACCGCTATATAATATATATATTTTAGCGCTATAATTTTTTTGCTTTAATTAATATTTATATATATTAAATATATTTTTGGCAATATTTTATAAAAAAGTTTTTCGTTATAATTGCATAAGCTTTTTTTTTTTAATATTTTTATTTAAATTATTTGCTAAATTAAATTTGGCGTTATTTTTTGCTTATTAATATTGTAAATAATTATATTTTTTATAAAATAACTAATATAAAAATTTATAAATAGCTTTATTTTAACGCAATATAAAAATAACTTTTTTTAAATATAATTTACAGTTTTTGTTTTTAAAACAAATATATTTTCGCTTAATTTATTTTAATAATTAACGTATTTTTAAATAAAATTTGCATGCTTTATTTTTTAAACCGTTGTAAATAAAGCATTTATTTTGTTTTAGTATAAAATTATTGTCCCGATAAATAATTGCAACGCTATATTTAGCTTTTAAAAAAGTTATTTTTTTTTTTTTTTGCTTTTTAATTATTTATTATTATTTTAAACTGTTATAATTTTTGCTTTTTTTTTAAGCTAAAAAACTTTTTTTTTTTAGTATTTTTTTAATTATTTAGTTTTTTATTAAATTAGCAATTTTTTTAAAAATGTTTTTTTTTGCTATAGTTAAAATATTTAATTTATAATATATTTTTAAAAAATTGCTATTAAATTATGCTTACTTTTTTTATTTTTTACTTTTTGTTATTTTAAAAACTTTTCATTTTTTTTAAAGTTTTTTTGTTTTTTAAAATATTGATTAAAAATTTTTTTATCGATTATAATTGCTATATTAATATATTTTTTAAGTTTATTTAATTTATTTATTTTAAATAATTTGTTTTATATTTATATTTTATATTTTTTATAAAATAAATAAAACAAAGCTAATTTTAATAGTTTTAAAATTGCTATTAATTGTTTAAACTTTATAGCATATTTTAATGCTTATATTTTTTGCTTAAATCGATATAGCTATTTTTTAATATATTTTGCTTTTTTAATATTTTTAAACAATATTTTTCTATATTTTTTAAATTTGTTATAATTTACAAAAAAAATTTTTGTTTTTTTTTTAAGGTTTTTTTTACTGTTAGCTTTTAAAAAAATTTTAAAAATTAGCTTAAATTATTTAAGCACTTTTTTTGCCAAAAATTGCAATATAGTTATTATTTTTTAATTATTTTTTATAATTAAAAATAAATATTATTTTAAATAAAATTACGCATAAATTAAAAATATATTTACATTAATAAATTTATTATACAGTTTAAAAATTATAAACTTAAATTTTTTTATGTTTAGTAGTTTTAATATTATTGCTAATTTTAATAATAATAAAAATGATAAAAATAGTATGCTATTATTTTTTTAAACTATTTATATAGCTTTTTTTAGTGTTAACGTGTTTATTATAATTAGTTTAAATGTTTAAAATATTAATTATCGAATTACTAATTTTAAAATTAATAATATAGTTACCGTGGCTTAAATAATTAGTTTTTATATAATTTAACTAACCTATAATATTGTTAAAGCTTTTTATATTATTAATAAAATTATACTTTAATTTGCTAACGATATAGTTAATATTTTTAAAATTATTTGTAAAAAAAACGGCGGTAAAACAGGTATAATAATTTTAAATGCTAAAAAAAAAAAAAAAAATGTTATAAGCTTTAAAATTAACGGTGCTAATATAAATAGTTTAAATATTACTGTTTTTTTTTTTTGTTTATAAAACTATTTAAAAATTTTTAAACTTTATTTTTGCTGCTTAAGTTTGTTTTATTGCTATTTTTAGTTTATATTACAATTATATTTTTAATTATTTTTTTAAGCTTAACTTCGTGTTTTTAAGCTTATAATTTAGTTAATTAGTTTTTTTTTTTTTTGGGAAAATTTAAAATTTTTAGCTTGTTTTTATTTATTTTTAAATATTAATAAAATATATTTTTTTAATGCTTTTTTCGGTTTTATTTTTTAATACCGGTATTTATAACAATATTAATTTTTACTAATTAAAAAGCTATTAAAATATAACGGATTTATTATATAACAATATAATAAACTTATTAAAAGTTTTTAATTTATAAATAACAGTATAAAAATTAACAGGTATCCGTTAAAAAAATTTATTATATTTTTATTACTGTGCAATAAAAAATATTACTAAGTATTAAAGTAATAAATATATTAATGCTTAGCAATTTTAAATTAATAGCTAAAAAGCTAAAATTAACAAGTAATTAAATATAAAAAAATGCATAACTATATAAACATAATAAATGTAATAATCGCTTAAATTACTTTAAGTTGGTAAATTTGGCTTACCGTTAATTAGTAAGCTTAAATTACCGTAAGCTAGTAAGCTTAAATTACCGTAAGCTAGTAAACCTAAATTACCGTAAGCTAGTAAACCTAAATTACCGTAAGCTAATAAGCCTAAATCACCGTAAGCTAGTAAGCCTAGATCACATGACAAAAAAAATTAAATAAAGAAAATAAATCGGAAAAAAAAAATTGGGCCGCTACTTTTTCGAGTTACCACCTTTTCAAGCCACCTTTGTACCAACACGTATTCCTGTAACAATAAAATATTTTTAATAAAAAATTTTTAGCAAAGTTTTTTTAATAATATAGTGTAAAAAATAAAAAAATATATATTTAAAACAAATTAAAATAAAATTAATAATAATAGCAGTTAAATTATTATATTAATAAAATTTAAAATAATAAATAGCAAATTATATAGTATAAAATAATTTTAAATAATTTATATAACATTTGCTATATTATTATTATTGCTGTTATTTTTAAAAGTTAAACGCAGTGTTAATAACGTTTTTATTGTTTTTTTTTGCTATTTGTTTGCTGTTTTTTTTGTTTAAGCTTAATTTTAAAGCTTAAAATATAATTTTTAATATTTTATTTTTATATATTTAAGTTTACCGCAATGCTTGCATTTTTTTTGTTTAATTATTATTATTTTTTTATTATTTATCGAAATTATAATTAGCGTTTATTTTTTATTTTTTATATTGTTTAATGTTATTATTAGCGCTAATATGCTTTTGCTTATTAATTAGCTGTTTTATTTTATTTAAGTTTTTTTTGCTTTTATTGTTGCAATTACGTTAGCAAATATTAAAATTATTTTACTTATAAAAATTTAAAAAACTTGCGCTTAAGCTTTAAAATCCTCGCTAAATTTTTTAATAAAATGCATTATAAAATAGCTTTTGGAAAATTTGTAGCTAGCTTTTACTTTAGCGTATTTTTTTTATATTTTGCAAATTTTATTAGCTAATTTTTAAACTGTAAAAATTTTTTTAATAGTTATACCGTTTTATTTATTAAATAATTATAAAAATAATATAATTTTTTTATTATATTTATTATTTGCTTAATTAAATATTTTAGCGATTATAAAAATATGTGCTATTTTTTAGTTTTGCGATAAAATAAAGCTGTTTTACAGCAAAAAAATATTTTTTAAACGGTTTATTATTTTATTTTTAAATATTATAGCATTTATTTTATAGTTTTTAATAATTGCTTAATAATAAATTTATTAACGTTTATTATTTTTATTATTATTTTTATATTAATATATTATTTATAATAATTGTTTTAATTTTTTAGCTTAATAAACAAGTTAATTTTTATATTAATTATTTTAATTTTTAATATTATAATAATAAAATTATTAACAGCTGTAATAATATTTGCTGCGCTTTATTTAATTAATATATTTACTATATATAAACTAAAAAATTGGTATAATATTGCTAAAAAATAAAATTGCGGTAAAATTAAAATATTGTTTAAATATAAATTAATATTTTAAATTTAAATTTAATAAAAATTAAAATAAATTTTTAAACTAATTTTTTTTTTAAATTTTTATAAATTTATATTTATAGTTAAACTTTATATTTTAAAGCTAAAAATATTAATATTGCTAAGCAAAAATAAAATATTTATATTGTTTTAGTTTAAAACGTAATTATTTTTTGCAAATATTAGCAAATTAATATATAAATAATTATTTTTATTTTTTTTAAAAATTGTTATAATTTTATTATAAAGCAATATTTTTAGCTAAATATAAAAAATTTGCAATATTTAATATTTATTATTTAATAATTAATTTAATAATTTATTATATTTTAAAATATTATTTAAAATTTTTTAATATAAAATAAATAAAAAAATATATATAGTTTTTTTTATTTATTTTGCAATATTTTTATTTAATATTTAATTTTAATTTAACAAAAATTTAATTTTTTAATAATTTATTAATTTAAATTTATTAGCTTATAATTATAATAATAAATAATTTAGCTAGCTATATAACTTTAGTAAAAAAGTCCCGGGCTTATAACCTGTTAAAATAGTAGGTATATAAGCGTTACATTCAGCTTGACTACTTGTTTAAAGAAGGTGGGAGAGGTCTTATATATATATATGAACAGGATATCTGTGCCCTTTATACCCCTAAGTGTCTCAGTACATGATGTGACTACTTGACTCAGTTCACTTTCAACAGTTATCAAAGGCATGTTCCAATTTTGATAAAAACGTCACCTACCTTATAGCGTTGGATAAGTTCGAACTAACAAAAAGATCCAGCTTACACAAAAGGCATTGGACGACACATTTGGGATACGCCGGCTATCTGGCTCCCCGAAGCCCTCGAGGTGTGTGATTCGCAATGCGACGTATGTCTAGTAACCAAAGCTGACACGAATCTGCAACAGTACTTCACCATTTCCTCTTGGGTTTACCTGTTTCTTACATGCTGCGTTAAACTTCCCTTTCTCTTCTTCTATCTCCGTGTCTTCTCTGCACGCACGACGGGAAGGTACTTGATTGTTGGCACAATTGTCTTCATCACAGTTTTGAACATTGCGCTATTTATCGCAATCATTCTTAGTTGTACACCCGTACAACGTGAATGGACTACGCTCATTCCAGGTCGTTGCATCAACCCAGTAGTTTTGCCTTACTTCTCTAGCATATCAAGTTCTGTTACAGATATCTACGTTCTCGTGCTCCCGATTACATTGCTGTTGGGCCTGAATATGAGTACAGAGCGTAAATTCAGGGTGATGTCTGTGTTTGGCCTAGGCATCTTGTGAGTTTACTCTATTCTGAACAGTGAGTCTTAAATTTTGAGCTGATTCGGTCATGGGCATGTATAAGATCAGTAGCGTCAAGCTTGGTGCGCCTAGCAGGAACACCAAGTCTGAGACCCAGTCCTGATGCTACTTGGACTATTTCGAACATTGTCGTTCGGGTGTAAGCGAAAAAGCTTGAACTTGAAGAAAATATCATACTGATCACATCCAGCGCTCTCGAGGTGAATGTCGGCATAATATGCTCTTGTTCCATTACCTTACCAGTAATTCCACTATATCTAATATTAATAACTCTGCTATGGTTCCGACATTATGTTTCTCCTTTCTAAGAACCGCATAATATAGGTTTAAACGGTTGAAGCTTTGGAAGAAAATTTGACATGTATTATTGATGGCCAAGTTATGTTTCATATTGGTAATGACGTTTTTAGTCAAGCGGTCAAAGCTATCAATGGAACGTTGGGAAAATTCTTTTTGAAGCGACCTAGCTCTTTGTAACCAGGTCGAAATCGTAACCCCATTGACTCACACAATAGGCCTCGTCAATGACAAAACGTGCGAGCTTCTTATTCTGATACAAAACACCAAGACAACTCAAAATGGCCTCGCTCTGAGTGATCATCTCAGGGGTGACGTAAGAAAGATCAATATACTGCTCAGGACTATTGGCTCTAAGAATCTCCATTATGCGGCTTCGATCTTGCGGTGTCCCCTTGCTGTTTAAGGCTACCGCGCTAATATTAAGCGCCCTAATATGTTTTATATGGTCGTATATTAGGCTAAGAAGAGAGCATATAACGAGCATGATTTTACGGGTTTTTTTGCTTTGTACAACAGCAGAAAACTAGTAGCACAGAGGCTTCTTGCCACCAGTTAGCATTAGTACGAAGACATCCTCGCCGGCGAGCGTTGCCTCTATAGCTTCTAGCTGATTGCACCTAAATCCAGACAATTAAAATCAATCTCTGAGGACCTGTTGCACTTCACTCGACCAAAGGTGGTCTATTACTCCGGGACCAAATAGACTCGGTGTCGGCCGTGTCCTTGGACTGGTGTGTTTGTCCTTCGGAGCAAAGGAATTGGATAAGTAGTGCTAGTACAACTGACTTCGGCGCTGAAGCTCGCAGCGGGCATGCTTAAAGGTGGTTTTGTACTTCAGAGATACGGGAGCGGATTCCTGTTGGCTTGAAACCATGTGTGTGATATTTAGTCCTCAATCATTAAAGCTAGCCTTTGCAAATAATTTCACGCCAATTAGGGCCGTATTCGCCTTCCCAGATGCTGGCGATCTCTTTTGCTACTTCATCACTCACATCTCTCCACTCCTCCCCGCGAGTCTCGGCCGTATGTCTTAACAACGTAATAATATCAAAACAGTGCCCTGCCCACACTCCCCTAGAGATATTAGTCGTATCCTTCATACTAACCGACGAGGATGTTGACCAGCAAATGCGGGACATAACAACTTCGCCGAACCCCAAGAAATCGATATTGGGGCCCCTAATATAATCGGGTGATAGAGCAATGGCGTCAGAACGAACTATCTGTTTTGTGGTCAAGTTTCGGAGAACCCACGGCTGATCCGTAGGAAAGTAGGTCTTTTTCTCGAACTCGAACTGTCGTTTTATATGGCGATACCCAGGGTCCTTTGATATGCCTCGTAGGTCACACCTATCAATTAAGGAATATCGTATCATCCGAAGATGGTACTCGGGTTTCTCTATCATAGATACGGAGGGATAAGTGAAATCCGCAAGATCGAATGGCTTGTACCGAACGTCACCCTGGTCGGGATAGTCCCAGACATCCGCATTGTCGAACATTTTCTGGCGTAGAACCTCGAGTTCTTCGGTCGAAAACAGGTCAGGGGGGTAGTCATTTGGTTCAACATCGTGGCCGACGCAGACGATATTTGTGCCAGCCCATTGCGGGAGACGCGATGTGTAGTAATCGTCGACAAATTGTTGGCCGATGGACAAAAAGTACTGATTCGTGATGGCAAAGGAGATGGTGTCTACGATGTCGTCGATAAAAGAAAATATAAGTCGATGTAGTTCTGGAGGAAAACTGGAAAGGGTAATGACAGCTTTGGGGACTATTTCGTCATCGCGGCCAGAGCCTTTGATCCGCTTGTGGCGTCGTGAGGAGTCATCATCCCTGCTACGCTTTGCTCCTCGCATCTCGTTGTAGACGGTGTTGGTCGAGTTGACAGGCGGATTTGGAGAAGAGCTACGCTGCGGCCGAACCGGAACAGCTAGGAGGCGTACAATCTCCTTTGCAGAACCATCGAAAAGGATTTCACCTAGCTTGCCGGACCAAGACAAGGCCAATTTAGCCCGCGGGGCGACGAGCTGGAAGCTCTGCCCCATTTCGAATTTTCGAATTCTTCTTCGTCCAAAAGGCGAGCAGCGCGGTTCAGGAGCGACAATGTGGTACGGTGCACTGAAGAGGGAAAGGAAAGAGGGCGGCGAGGCGGCGAGGCGGCGAGGCAGTAGAAGAAAAGGTTGAGACCCCATAGGTGGAGCAGGTGGTGTAAGCGGTGTAGGCGCACCACTACAGGGGTCTCAACTTTTTCTTTCAGTGCCTCAGGCGGTAAACAAGAGACGCCGTACCCCACTTTTGGCAGTCGCTGGGTCAACTGTCAGATATAAGGGGTATGATCTTATTCGGGATATTGACTAAACGGGCACTAGATGTATGAGGTAGGTTGACAGGTCAAAGTTTTTGGCTATTTTACGGATTGATTTACTTACTCATTTTCCTGACTCCATTACAATAAGCTTTATGTCGACATCCTCGCTATTCTTCTCTTTTTGAGCCTTGGCCAGTCTGCCACCCTACATTCGACGGAGTGATCGAAGAACTCCTATGTATGTATTTTAGTTTATGTACCACCTCTTAGCCCCAAGGGCTCCATGCGTGTAGCATCAAAGTCTTATTTGCCAAGTCGCGGTATAGCGTTATTGCTCACTCATATATATGTAAACCAAGAGAGTATATGCATGGCTGATAAGCGTTTATACGTGAAATTGATGAGTCTACCTAGTATTCTTCTTCTGGCCTCCTCTCATATAATAAGCCTTGCAATACATTAAACGCCATAAACAAAACATGAAATGGAGCCCCAGGCCCCTAGATCAACCCATCCATCCTGGACACTGGTGCAACCACTATACTCTCCAGAGTCGATTCCGTTGCTGTCGCCCGTACAGTCCGTGCCTGTGTAGACAGTACAGAAGCCCGTCCTAATTATAAACGAGGCCGGTTCGCTGAATGTCCCAGTAGAGCATGAATAAGGACCATCGAAGCCACCATTATTGAAGAATGCGCAGGAGTTACCGGTGTCAGAAGACATGGCTAGATCACTTTGTATATTTATGCACGATTCGTTGGGACTTTGTTCGTCGTAACCTTCCAGTGAATACTTATTTAAAAGCAGAAATATTAGTTATAATGTGAGATAATAGGGGCTAGCTAGCGGTAAAAATAGGAGTAAGAGAGGTAGTTACGAGATAGCTTCAAACTTACGTAGGAGAAATCCGATGAGTTGTCGATGTCATCGCAAGATCCGCTGTACTGTGGGATTGTTAGAATAATTATCTACTCTTTGTCCTGGATCACTTACAGCGGTCAAAATCCACGATGCTGTTGGAGTAGGGGCTGAGGAGGTCGTTGTTACAATTGTTGAGGTAGATGGTATCGTGCTCGTCGAAACTGAGGTAACGACAGATGACGTTAAGCTAGTAGAAATCGTAGACTCAGTCGATACAGTCGATACAGTTATCGGTGATGATATAGAGGTTGTGGGGGGTAACGAGGACGACGGGGAGGTCGAAATACTGGATGCCGATGTTGAGAATGTAATTGGAGTACTGGATGTCAAAGTCACACTAGAGATTGTTGGTGTCGAACTCGGAACACTGGAGGTATTGGAGGCCATATTCGAGAATATCGTCCCAAATTCTGAGATTGTAAACCCCGCAGGAACGTCAAGATCCGTTGGCCAAAACTCCAGGGGGATCGTGGTACCGCTAACAACCGTAGCAGCAGCAGCAAGAGCACTGTCAAGATAAGAACTCAAGCTCTCTTGTGCACTTAATGGACAAGCCGATATCACGGTAGTCGACGCTGTTGTTGTCACATCACAGCCCGTCGTTGTGACTGTGGATGTCTCGCAACTGAGGGAGCTACTGAGAACTGGGGAGCTCGTGATCGATGTACATGTGACGTATAAGTCATAGCCCGTTGTAGTACTAGTGCACGAGCTTGTTGACGAAGCTGTAGACGTCGGAGTATTAGAATCAGACGGAGTGGATGTGGGAGAGTCAGTAGGCGAGCTGGTCGGCTCATCTGTCGGATAGGTAGGGTCACCCGCGGAATCTAATGTGATAGATGGCATATTTGACGAGAACCCTAGGGATGCCTCAATATCCGCGGGCGGAGGAGGTAGAATGCCGGGACCGGTTATACCCGGGATGATGATACCACCGCCATCTCCCAGCGGTGGACAGAACCAACAGTGTAATACCGGAATAATGGGCCATCCTATAGAAATAAGGATTAGCAGTCGTGATTATGAGCAAAACTCGTAAGCATACCATGAGAATCATGCGTGGCAGTCGATACTCCTGTCGTTGTAGAAGTCATGACTGTGCTCCAATCTACGGTGATGACGGGAGGAGCCGTAACGCTGGAAGATGAAGTAGTTGATGTGCTCGTGCTTCCATCTGTTATAGTTGCTGGTGTAGTTGAAACTGTGGAGGGAGTTGTGTTTGAGCTGCTTGACGTGCTACTAGGCGTACTGCTTGGCTGGTTCGAACTCGAAGACGAACTGCCGGAAGTAGGTGTTGTGGATAAACTTCCCGAAGAGCTGGTAGAAGATGAACCGAGGGTGGAATTTCCCGTGAAAGAAGAGCTGGTAATGCTGCTGCTAGAAGTGCTTATAAACACCGAACTAATAGAGGAACTGCTTGAAGCAGAAGTAGTAAATGTCGAATTTGAGCCAGTTGCTGGCTGAGAAGTGGTTGATGTAACCGAGCTAGTGGAGACGCTGCTCGAAGACGTGGAATCTGAGCTAGTCACTGACTGTGAGCTAGTTGATGGAACAGAGCTTGCAGAGCTAGTTGTAGACATAGATGAGACTGGACTTGAGAAACTGCTACTTGAGAAGGCGGAGCTGCTAGCAGAACGGACACTAGAGAAGTTCGAGTTTGAATCGAAGAATCTGATATTTTTGTCTGCGAGGGGAGCGCCGATTGGATAAAGACGAGCGGATACAGCATTCACGGCCCAAAGAAGGGCTAAGCCTCTCAATGAGGGCATGACGTGAACCATCGCGATAATTCTTCGTGTGGCCGTAGGAAAGTGGAATTGTTCGGGAAACTATCAATTGCGAGCCCGGTACTCATTAATTCGACGGGAGAGGTCTCTAGATATACGACATTGCAAGAACTTCAAAGCCATTGCACTCATCCTAGATCAAGTTAAGACCAGTGATGAATCTGAAGAAAAGTATATGTACAGAATTATGTAATACACAAGGCTATTTTCGGCAGCTGGGTAGCTGCAGATACTGAAACAAGTAGGGTGCCTATTGCCAGCTGTGCCTCTGAGAAGGATTCACAGCCTCAACCATCCGAAACCCCCAACAAGCCATAAGCAACTCTAACCCCGGAATTCGTAATGAGGAATTGACCTCTTAATCTCACGTCGCATTAACTGAAGAGTAGGATTTCGAAATTTTTAACTGCAAGGTGAGAGTTGTGCTCAATAAACAATCAATTCTATAATTAGCGAAGATCAGCCATCTTTTTAACTATGCCTGTATTAATGCCTGCACCCCTTTAATTTTATGAGTAAGCTTGGATAGCCTACTTTTCTTTTCGACTCAATTTATCTATAAGGCGTAACCACAATTAGAACATCAGATATTCACTTGTTCACGTATAGTCTTATAAGACCTGAGTATCCCAGACGTTGCTTCGAAGTTTCCTTGCTATTAATCAAGATCAGTCCTGTTTCCTAAACCCTCGCCTATTTCAATTGTTCAACCCACAGCACAAGACAATCAACATGGGGCTCTCAGTGAAAACATGGACGATTTTGACCTTGATTGTCTCCAGCACTGTTGCTTTTCTCGATAAGCGTGGTTCTAGTGTCATTGTCGGTTATCGATCCGTATCTCCCGTATGTGCCATCTCCTTGATATCAACTCTGATTTACTAACCAATAACAACTATAGGAGGTAGCGCAGCAATATCACAATGCCGGAAACACTCTCATAACGCCCGTGCTGAAGAACCCGCCCAGTTCTGATCAACTTGGGGCCGGAGCCTATATAAGTCCCGTCCGAGGTGATTGGCCACTGGTGCCCCCTAATGTCTGGGATTGCGCTATCCTCGCGGACAGCAGGTAAGATCTAACAAGGCTTTTTCTTATGGTTTCTATTCGGCTCGTTTTCAATTCTTACTCTGCATAGCGCCTGGAACCTCGTCAACAAGGCTTGGGTGCCGAAGACTGCAGATGACGGCTGCACAGATCTATGGTATGAGAAGGGAGGTATGTTTATCTAAATTTTTTTTATTTATCCCTTATATATCCATTGTCAACGCCCGGGTTAACATCATTCCCTACAGAGGCCAACAGAAACGCATATCTACAGAACATAGGTGGCCCCGGGTTCACAACATCCAACACAGTATTATTCAGTCAAATCTCCGGTACTGGTGGCCCTGGCCAGCTTCCTTTCAAGATTCAAATTCTAATCCCCAAGACGCTATTTGGGAGTGCTGGCGGCCTAAATCTTAATGTCCAATGTGCTGCAAGGACAAACCAGCAGGGAATTGACGAGATCAGCATGTATGGCGACGTGGACTGGTATAGTTGGACGAATGTGAAAGGTACCCCTCAGCGCGCCGCGTAGCTTCAAGGATAGCGGATGCTTGTAGAATTTTGACTGAACAACAATAGAAGACTTTTCCTTGTTATGAATAATTAGAATCTTCTGATGTTGTTACGAAGAATCTTAATTAATTATCTGAAGACATGATGGAATTTTACATACTGAGAAACCGACCGAGAAAGTAACCATAACACCTGTGCCTCGGTGTAAATGCTCATTAGTGGATGCTATGTGTATTTACACCCTGCATGTATGTGGTACGCTTTTTTATCATACATTCTGACTAGTATGCAGCATAAAAGCAATACCAGAGCGGACAACGATATTAAGCGCAAAGCACAACAACAACAACGATTCTACCATGATCTGGGGAAAAGCGACTAAGAGCAACAATATACGCGACAAAGACAGTTGAAAAAAAGACGGCAAGTGCATAACGTCCTAAACGCTGAGGTCAGACGTGTCAGTACAAAAGCTATAGTCAGCAGGCGTCATCGATCTCAAAAGCCGTGTATAAGTCGTGCTGTTTGGCATGACATTGGATGATGAAGGGATCCTTCTGTGCCACGCAATCTCCCAGGTCGCCATGCCACAGCCAAGGTGTTATCGGGGTTCTGCGACTGCTTCCACGACTCGCGCTGTGTTGTTCTAGTTTTTTATAGAATTTTATGATGCTGTGTCAGAGTTTCTGAATTAACACACTTCCACTTAGGAATAAATGTTCAGAAATTAAACAAGAGTGAAATGGAGAGAGGAATGGAGATAAAATTAAATCTCTTTCGCGATGGCCCTACCGTTGAAACAAGCTCTCGCTCCTACAGGGGGGTTTTATTGAAGCTGGCTAGGCTTGGGATCCCTGCCCCGCATTTTAGGGCTTAGCTGAGATGGGGGCCGAGTGCCTCTAGCGGCGCTACCCTCGAACTCTTGAATGCTAAAGCCTAATGAATCCTGTAGGCAGCATCATCTTCCTTCAGAGGACAGATGTCTGTTCAGAGCTCTTTTCCTATTAATTCTGCTAGTACTTAGATTTATTAATTTCTCACAATTTCTCATCTTTACAACCCCCTATTATTATATGTCAATAAACTCTTACCATCCTGCCTTACCATCGACATGAACGAAGCCCTTGTCTCAATTCTCTGCGGCGAGGAAAGCTGGTACTTCTACCGAGAAGGCAGATCAATAAGATTCAACAGCGACGGTACTGGCGAGGTGAATAAACTTGCAACTCTATTCTGCATGTACTGTCAGCACCACTGACTGATGCCAGTTACTATGCCGTTGTGAACTGGTTCAATTCATTTGTGCAGAGATCAACTGGAGGCGTATCGCCACATTAGGGGGTTTATCCCAAACTAATCAGGATACGACCGCAGCTGCCGCCCAGAAATCCGGACCCCAACTCCTTGGGGAGGTTGAGCTAGAAATAACCATCACCAAGCGGCTGCCGAAATGGGTGCCGCCGCAAGCGCAGGTGGACTACGCTAAACTCAACGAGATGTGTCTTACAGATGACGCTTTCGTCCCGAAGTTGTACAAAGTCAGGATAGAAAGAGGCCATTTCATAGAGCCTATTTACTATTCCTCGCCCGGGACTACACGGTACTCCCATCGTCTGCTGTTCGATAAATCCCCATATCCCCCTCGGACTGAGTGGAGGGAACCACGGGGCGGCCCAGACAGTAATGAATTCTGGAATCACAAGGAGTTCGTTGGCAGGAAAGCGCCGCAATTAGAAAGGCAAGGAAGAGCCATGAATGACACTTCACCATGGCGTTGGAATGAATGCATTGTCTCTTGACTACCTCGATCCTGTCGGGTATTAAAGGAAGAAATGGAACGCAAGTCGTTCACATATAGCCTTACAACGCAACCCAGTACCTTAATCCAGTATGAACTAAGAATCCGAGAATCTAGGTAATATTGATTTCCTTGTGACATGGTGTATATAGCGAGTCGATATTGTTTTAGTCACGGTAGACATTACATCTGTTGAGCTCTCAAAGTAAAGGCATATCAGCAGAGATTTGTCTCAGCGTGTGTAAATACCTCTTGTGACAAGTTGATGTCCGATGATTATCGTTGCCCAACCTATTACTTCCAAGAACCCATTTCCCAGTAATGTGACCAACATTGAAATAAATAGACGTCTTTATTCCATTTTCAGATGCTCAAAACATAGCGCACCTTTGTAAGCCCGAAGATGAACTATGCGCATGATTGTTAAAGCATCGAATCAAAGCTGTTCAGGGGCATCAGTGTCGTAGGGCTGACCCATCAGGTGGATCTCGGTTTAAATTTAGGTGTAGGTGCTTCGGCTAAACCAGATTAGGGATCTGTATACATATGCAGCCGCATATGAGGTACTCCCCAGCTTACCTCGTTTGGACACAAAAGTGTACAGATACCGGACTTAGCTATTTATCCTACCTAGGCTAAGGCTAGGCTGGACCTTACTACGTAGGTAAGTAAGTAGGTAGGCACCTATGTCATACCCTTCCGTCAACTTATCACCAGCTCTTGGTCACGCAGTACTTGTGAGTCGCATGGTGAAATAGGCATCAGCAGTCATCACGTACCCGGTCGCGTCGAATAGGCGGCAAAAGCAGAATCACCCCACGCGAACCCTCAAAAATGACTGAGCTGTCTACTGGATTGCCGCCCCGGTAGCTTCATCGCATGCCCGTATCATGGGAAACAGCTACTCTCTCTCTACGCCATATGCTGGCTCGGCCGGGATCGACGTCCCGGAGCTGTCTGATCTGGTCCACGAGAGGTCGATCGGAAATGCCCGGTTTATGAAGAGCATCCGCGCCCGCCATCGGGATGGTGTTGCTCTCGCCAAGGTTGCCGTCAAGCCGTACAGCGACTGCTCCCTGAAGGAGTATGGCGACAAGATTCTCGGTGAGACAGTAGCGCCCCTATTTCCGCCTCTCTCGATCCCCGGCTAACAGTCCGCCAAAGAGGAACGAGAAAAGCTACGCCACGTGCCCAACGCCCTAGGCTTCGAGCGCGCCTTCGAGACGCAGACGAACGCATACCTAGTTCGACAGTACATTTATAGCTCCCTCTACGATCGCATGTCCACGCGACCGTTTCTCGAAGACATCGAAAAGAAATGGCTGGCCTTTCAGCTGCTGTGCGCCTTGCGCGACTGCCATGCCCGGGACATCTACCACGGCGATATCAAGACCGAGAACGTCCTCGTGACGTCGTGGAACTGGCTGTATCTCACCGACTTTACCGGCTCTTTCAAACCAGCCAAGTTGCCCGACAATAACCCTGCCACCTACTCGTATTTCTTCGACCTGTCCGGGCGGAGAACGTGTTATATAGCGCCCGAACGCTTTGTCGAGCAGATCCAGAACCCCCAGGAGCTGGAAGGACACAGTCTCACGTGGTCGATGGACATCTTTAGCGCTGGATGCGTGATTGCCGAAGTATTCCTGGAAACGCCCATCTTCAGCCTGAGCCAAATGTTCAAGTACCGCCGTAATGAGTATGATCCCGTCATTTCGCATCTGAGCAGGATTCCTGATCAGGGACTACGGGAGATGTTGACAAGCATGATCCAACGAGACCCTGAGAAACGCTATTCCGCTGAGCAGTATCTGCAGTTTTATAAAGGCAAAATATTCCCCGAGTACTTCTACAGCTTCCTTCACCAGTACATGGAGCTGGTCACTGACCCTACCTCTGGGAGAGCACCAGTCACCGGGGCTTTCAAAAACCTCGGCGAAGCAGATGACCGGATAGACCGCGTGTTTTACGATTTCGACAAGATCGCCTACTTCCTAGGATACCAAGAACACAAGAATGAGTCGCAAATATCTCGCTTCACACCAAGACTCGGCCTCGGACTATTTCCTGTTAGGTTGAACATACCAAATAACGAACATTTTTCATCCATAGGGACACAACCACTGGCTGACGACGGAACTCTTATATTCCTCACTTTAATCGCTGGGTCCTTAAGGAACACTGCTCGAGCAGCTTCAAAAATTAGAGCGTGTGATTTGTTGCTGGCTTTCTCGGAAAAGTTGACTGACGAAGCTAAACTCGATAGGGTGCTACCCTACCTGATGACTTTATTAAATGACGATATAGACACTGTTGCTATCGCGGCTTTGAGATCAATCACACAGCTGCTCGCGTTGGTGACGGTAGTAACACCAGTTAATGCACATGTTTTCCCCGAGTACATTATGCCTCGAATGCAAGTGTTCTTGTCCGGCGCATCGCGACAGCTGATCATGGGCAAGGAACGCAGAGAGCCCAATGCTTTGGTCCGCGCTACCTATGCATCGTGTTTAGGTAGCCTCGCCATAACTGCGGCCAGATTTCTAGAGCTCACAGCTATTCTAAGGGCAGAAGGTTCTATCAGCACTGCAGATCCTGAGATAGAAGCCGGGAGCGATCCGGATGCCGCTTTTGATGGGCTATTTGATAATACACAAGCTGAGCTCGTAGAGTTGTTCGAAACCCATGCGAAAGCTCTCGTGGAAGATACTGATGCATCCGTTCGTCGGGCATTTTTAACCTCAGTCCCCGAACTATGCGTCTTCTTTGGCAGCGCAGAATCAAATGATATCCTACTAACCCACTTAAACACCTACCTAAACGATCGGGATTGGATGCTGAAATGTGCTTTTTTTGACACAATCGTCGGCATTGCTGCTTTCTTAGGCAGCACAAGCTTAGAAGAATTCAGTCTTCCACTCATGATCCAAGCTGTTACTGACCCAGAAGAACATGTTGTGCAGGCTGCTCTGCACTCTTTAGCGGAGCTGGCAAAGCTAGGCCTCTTATCAAAAGCGAAGACATGGGAATTGATTGACGTCGTCGGGCGATTCACCATGCATCCTAATATCTGGATTCGAGAATCCGCAGCAGAATATATCTCGAGTGCGACAAAGCTACTCTCTCCAGCAGATATTAGATGCATTGTATTTCCTTTAGTTCAGCCGTTCCTGAAGCCATCCATTATGCCAACATTTTCCGAGATCGGTCTTCTTGACGCATTGAAAAAGCCCATGTCCAGGACGGTCTTTGATCTGGCATTATCATGGGCACAGAAGACCGATAAAGGGATATTCTGGAAGACAATTAAGCAACAGAAACAGTCGGCATTCACAGTTGCTTCAACAGCACTTTCCATACGATCCTCCCGGGAATTGCAGCCTCGTTCGCTCAATAAGGTGCCACGAAATGAAGAGGACGAACATTGGTTGACTCGGTTACGAAATATAGGTATGTCTCAAGAAGATGAGTTCAAGCTACTCGTCCTGAGAGAATTCATATGGCGCCTGAGTCAGATGAAAAACCGAGACCTCGTTACCCAAGATAATATTGCAAAGGACTTAAACAACATTATCAGATTGAGGACTCTGAACGTCAAGCTACAAACCATCATGTTTGACGAATCGGTTGGTATAGATGAACAGATGTGGCAGAATGAGGAACAGCGGCAACAGGACCTTGAACACGATAGAGGTCCATACACTATCGCCGATGCCCTTCTGGACGCCTCTATGACGATTGATGAACCAGTCGGCCGAAGGCGTCGGGCAGCCGCGAACACTCACAAATCACGAATGAACAGCCGCGGAGGCGCAGTCTCTCCCAGAACTCGAGATGATATGACGGCATCCCCTTCCCATACTCTAGCCTCTTCGCCTGTCGCTGGATCACCACGAGACTCTATTGCCGGAGGACGTCGGATCAATGAAGATGATGCATCGGTTTCCGATGCCCCTTACTCATCTAGGCGGCCCATTCGAAACCAATCGAGCGCACTTGATCTACTTAACAGGAAAGATAGCGGTAGGTCGATTGCGGAAACAGGAACGACTGAAGCGAACGTTTTTGGCCAAGTAGGAGGACCGTTTACACAGGGCCTACCAACTCGTCTGGCCATCCCCGGGACCGATGGCCCGGAAGGGAATCAACTAGAGTCCAAGCACCGTGCCGCTCACACGTACGAGGGAAGCGATCCCAACATTCTCAGAATGCTTGAAAATATGTATGTTGACAATTATCCGCATGATATTGTCGAATATGGCCCCCTAGTTCCACCCGTAACGAGAAGAAAGGCTAGTAAAGCTAGCGGTCAACTCGGCGAAGAGGCATGGAAACCAACGGGCAGGCTAGTAGCAACATTTTCGGAGCATCGTGGCGCCATCAATCGCGTGGTCCCCTCGCCTGATCATCAGTTCTTCATTACAGGTGGCGACGATGGGTACGTTAAAGTTTGGGACTCGTCGCGGTTAGAACGCAATGTCACACATCGGGCCCGCCAGACTCACAAACATGCGCCGGGTGCTAAAGTGGTTGCCTTGTGTTTTGTTGAGAACACGCACACTTTTATCAGTTGCGCGACTGATGGACGGGTTCATCTGGTGAAAGTCGACACGGCAATGTCAAGCGGGTCAACTAAGTATATCCGATTGCGTCTGCTTCGTGAATATCAACTTCCAGGCGATGAGCACGCTGTGTGGTGTGAGCATTTTAAGCAAGACTCTAATTCCGTCCTGGTCTTAGCTACCAACCGCTCTCGTATTCTGGCCATGGACCTGCGTACCATGTCTCTCATGTACATACTCGATAATCCGGTGCACCACGGAACGCCTACCTGTTTCTGCATTGATCGTAAGCGAAATTGGCTTCTTCTCGGCACATCACATGGCATTTTATCTCTATGGGATCTGCGTTTCAAGGTGCGTTTGAAGAGTTGGGGCTTGCCTGGCAAATCAGCCATCTATCGCCTCAGCCTGCATCCTGTCAAAGGCCGTGGGAAGTGGGTTTGCGTGGCTGGCGGTACAGGTCTCGGCGAGATCACGGTCTGGGACCTGGAAAAGACACAATGCCGAGAGATATATCGTGCCGGAAGCGCCAAAGACGGACCGAGAGAATACAAGCCTTGGGATGTCGATGATGACAACCCCTCTTGCATGCTCGGCCATTTTGCAACTAACGTTGAGCCCACAGCCAGCAGTTCTGATCATGGCGTACGAGCAATGGTGGTGGGCGCAGGCGCCATGGAAGACCAGCGAGATGTACGATACGGCTATATCCTGACTGGAGGATCCGACAAAAAGCTTCGGTTTTGGGATCTCCTTCGCGTAGAAAACTCGTGTGTGTTCAGCGGTCTACAGACCGAGGATGTCCGGCCCGTCTTCACAACAGTCAGCACCCCCAGCCAGCCGGGTCTAAGCCTCAACGTGGAACGGCTCCCGAAAAACGAGCGAGGCGCCGACACAAAGACGGGCAGCGTTTCAAGCCGAGGTGGAAGAGCTGGCGCAAGCAAAGAGAAACCGCCACGTCATACAGTGATATCGAACGAACAGGCTCAGTTGCTTAGGAGTCATCTGGACTCGATCCTCGATGTTGCTGTGCTTGAGCTGCCTTACACAATGACGGTTAGCGTGGACCGGTCGGGCGTCATCTTTGTCTTTCAGTAGGAATGAGACAAGGAGTTAGCAAGGAGGGGGGATTCTAGTGACACTGTGAGCTTTACGCGCTTTATAACGGCGAGTTTTGGGGTTTTAGTTGGCACTATGTTTTATTAGATACGATACCTTGGAGTTTAGTAGAGTTGCTATTACACTGGAACGTAGTGGTATAGGGCGCATTCTTAAGCATCCAATTATTCAATAAGCTTTTTATCTATTGGAATAGAGTACTAACATAGTGCCAGTGCCCACATTTAAAACTGTTTTCATCTATTTCCATTCGCGTCGACTATTCTCAGTGGTAGGTTGTAAACGGTTGATACTTCAGTTCATTGGATGCGCCAAGCAAGGGGTTGCTGCGGGGCTACTGTACCTGCCTTATCCACCATCAAAAACGACGTCACTTAATTAACAAGCACCCGATTCGTCCCTGTACATGAGAATTATACCTACCACACGACATGAGTACAGCTATTCGGAATTCCTCTTAAGAGAATGAAAGCTTACAAGAAACTAAGGGAGTGAAGACATAATTATACCACGAATCAAAATCGCTCATCGCGTCTCATTCTCGTCTTATAACTGTCGACAGAGCTGGCATATATCCGTCGCTCACTTACCTCACTTCGTTGCACTTCGTTGCACTTCATCTCACCTCATCTCATACCTCTTACTTACTTACTTACTTACTTACTTACTCAGTTATCATTTTCGCACAATGGCACACCGAGCATCGTTGAAAACATTTCTGGGTGCCGCCCGCGCAGCACTCACGGCACATTCGTCGAAGCGGACTGCGCCTCTCACGTTCGTTGTGGGAAATGAGTCGGCTGGTAAGATGGATGACATATCTTTTACTATCATTGCTCCTTCGTCGGCCTCTCACCATCATCATTATATACTATCTGACTGATATTTCTACCCTTTTACTTTACGCGTATGATCTTTTCATCCCTCGCATAACCAGTGTATTTTTCCGGCTGAGATGTTAATGAACAGCGTCGGAATTAACATCTCCAAGGAATCGGAAACAAGAAATCGTATACCCACACGGTTATATAATAAAGTGCTAATTAATCCACAGATCTCGACTCCCTCTGCTCAGCACTTCTACTCGCCTATTTTCACACCTACGCGCCACCGAGGAAAAGCATCTCAAAAGAAGACGCACACCCATCCCTGCACATCCCTATCTGCCACCTGGAGCGCGCAGACCTATCGCTACGCCCCGAGTTCGCTGCCGTACTCCGGGACGCAGGCGTCGCAAGCGAGGACGTATTCACCTTGGAAGACGTTCTCCCGTCACAGGACAACGCCAAGGATAAGGGAAACAACAGAGTCCTCCGCCCCGAGGACACGCGCTGGCTCCTCGTGGACCATAACGCCATGACAGGACGCCTCGCGGCGACATTCGCGTCGCGCGTCGTCGGCTGCGTCGACCACCACGCCGATGAGAACGTCGTGCCCCGCGACGCCGAGCCGCGTCTCATCGAGAAGAGCGGGAGTTGCGCCAGTCTTGTGCTCGGGCTGTGCGCGGACAGTTGGGCGGCGCTTAACAGTGCAGAGAGCAACGGAAATAAAAGCAGAGATGATGATAGTAAAACGCAAAGCGAAATGGGACAAGAGATTAGTGATGAGAAAGAGATAAGAGAGGAAGACGCGCGCATAGCCCGTCTCGCGCTGGCGCCTATTCTGGTCGATACGACGAATCTGCGCGACGAGAATAAGACGACGGAGCATGATGAGCGAGCTGTGGCGCTCGCGGAGGCGAAGATACAGGCTGCCGAGGAAGGACACGCGAATGGTGCTAATGACAGTGATGACGCCGTTAGTAGTGAGACTCAACATGTAAACGACATGAACAGCGCGAAGCAGAAGAAGAAATACAAACGCGACGACCTCTTCGCACGCCTGTCTGCACTCAAGGAGGACGTCACTGAGATGTCGTTCCGCGACGTCCTCCGGAAAGACTACAAGGCATGGAGCGTCGACACCGTCAACCTCGCGACATCTTCGTCGCCACGCGGATTCGGGTATCTCCTGCAGGAGAAAGCGCAGGGCGATCCCGCCGTTTTCGTCTCTGCGCTGAGGGAGTGGGCTGGGGAGAAGGATGCGGGCGACGACGGGAGGATAGATCTCGTGGTTGTTCTCACCGGCTTTCGGGATGAGGAGGGACGGTTCTGTCGCGAGCTGCTTGTCTGGGCGCGGACTGAGGCTGGGGTGCGCGCTGCGGAGCTTTTTGAGGAGAGGCAGAGGGATATGTTGCGCTTGGAGACGTGGGGCGGTGGTGCGTTGGATAGTAATGGCGATGGGGATGGGGACGATGGATGGCGCCGGTGCTGGACGCAGAAGGCTGTGGGATATGGACGGAAGCAGATTGCGCCTATGCTACGGGATGCGCTTGCGGAGGTGGCTAAGCGTAGGTGATGTACCTTTGCGAGGGAAGGCAGTGTAGTGGATTCTATGATGATATCGAGAGATATATGAATACCTATGGTCGATAAGACTGGGATGGTGAATAGGTTTTTGTTCGGCCTTGTCGTGTGGTGCCTTTGGTACTGATGTTGTATAGATATCCGCGCGCAGCGCCGGCACGGAATCCGTGTATGAGGTCAAAAGGAGCAAAAAGAACACTGGGGCGGGCATGCAAAGTCGAGGAGAATTCATCTCATTCCCAAACGATGTGCAGAGTGATAACTTCTTTTCCACCAATGTTGAGACTCCATATCGTCAATCAATTCAGACCAACAAAATTTATTATTACCTGCTTCTCGCAGTCTTATCCAATCCAATCCAATCCGGTCGCCATTTTTTACCCCCCTCGTCTCAAAGAATCTTTACATAGCAGCAACAATAGCGTCCAAGTACTTGGCCAACCGATAGCCCTGCTTAGCAATCTGCAGCTTGACAACAGGGTCGGCGGTCGTGGTATAGGCGCCGTCAAGCTCCTTGTTCTCGACAGCGCTGATCCCGCCGACGAGTACCGTAGAGCATACATAGGCGTTCGCCTCAGTCGCCCACGTCAGCGCCGTCGCCTGCCGGCTTGCTGCCGTTGCTACGCTGAGACCCGAAACCCAGCCTGCTGCTTGGGAGGCGTAAGTGCCCGATTTTATCGCTATATCAAAAAGGAGAGTGGGTTAGTGAGTTAGTTTAGTTTTGTATGAAATTGGGTGCTTCGAGTATCTACGAGTAAATAGGAGTAAAGGGGTAAAAGGGGGTTGTGGAAACAGAGGGAAAGGGAGAGGAGGGGAGGCAGCAGAAAGCTTACCGGTGGTCAGGGTAGTAGCCCACGACTTGGCAGAGGACAGCGAGGAGCCGCCCGAGATGGACTCTGGGATCTGCGTGTCCCAGATGGCGTGCAGGTTCGTGTCTTCGCCGTCGTACACGACGTCGATGTCGTTGCCGCCTACCTCGAGGTTCTCGCAGTGCAGCGGTTGGCCGATGTCGCCGACGAACTGGTATTGCGATGGTTGTATTAGTCTTCCCATCATAAACCAAGTTGAAAGTCTCTCCTTTTTCTCTCTTTTTTCTCTCTCTCTCTTTTTTTTTTTTTTTTTAAATAAAAGGGGATTAAAAACAATGAACCTGGAAATCAGCGTTTTTCTCTGATTTCTTTTTTCTTGTCTTTTTTAGTCCCTTCATTTAAGGAACGGCCGGTGCGCGGTAATAATGGCACATACGTGAATAATGAACTATTCGACAAATTAGCAACCGAGTCCAACTCCAAATCTCACTCCACTCAGAAATTAAACACCACAATCTACCCCTTCTCTCTCAGCACACAAACACACATACCTTAGCAGCAATCTGATGATTAGCATCCGAATACCGACCATCAAGCAGAATCGTCGTATAATTCTGGATAGCGCTGACAACACACCCCTCATCACCACAGTCGCGGTCGTAGTCCACGCCGCACGTCGAGGGCGGGTTGTCCTGGGCGTCGATGTAGTGGTACGGCGCCGAGAAAGAACCCGCCGTCGTGTAGCGGTAGCTGTCGGCCCACGAGGCCACGCTCGCCAGGTAGTCGGCCGATGTGTCCCCCAGCAGGTCCTGGAAGTACGCCTTCGTGTCCGCCGCGACGAAGTTGCTGGCGATGTACGCGATCGTCTCGTGGCCCATGGCGCCCCAGGCTTGCACGCCTGGGATTGCCGCCGCCGCGAGCAGGAGCGCGATGGGAACTGCTTGGCGCGCCATTGGAGATTGTGTGATGGTTGCGATGGTAGGTATATACAGGCTAGGTATACTTAGTGGCAGGGCGGGTCGGAGGCAGATTATTTCGAGGCCTTGATGGGAAAAGTCGCCAAGTGGAACAGAGAAAGAGGCTTGAGATGTATATTTATATATACATTATATCTACACATATGTACTACTGTTTTATCTAGATAGTACACATCGCGGAATACTATACCATACCTATATCAGGTACGACGTGTAGATCGTCGCTTAACTACAATAGGTAGGTCAAGTACGACAGAACACTGGCATCTAGGTATACTACCTGGTGTCGATGGAGGTAGGTAGCGCATCAGGCGAGACGGCCGGGAAATAGACTACTCCAAAACGTATTCTTTAACACCCATTCGTTCGTTCAGCACGCAAGCTGTAATGGCACGTCAATGCTTTCACCCATCGTGCGGCAGGAAAAGCTTATCATTGGCTTTTGCGGGGCGAGCCACGCACTTGTGCGGCCGGCGCCAGTAGCAGAATACGGAAGTTGGCAAGGAGAAATGGATTCCTCGAGGACCGGGGGGTAGAGCTTTATATGTGCGGCCGTAGATCATCTCGACCCTACAGACTGTAAGCGTGGGCTATGGGTAAAATCTGCCACACCTTATCTCTCTTTTCAAAACGGGCGGCCAATCATTAGGAGCACGTTCCTTGTTAGGGGGGATTAGAGGGGTTTACCCGCGATGGTAGCTCAAATAATTGGCTGCCTCGATTGGCTTGGTCAAGAAATGGGTGATTGGGGCTAAGACGATGCGGAATATGTCCCGCTATGGTTGGCTCGTTATTCCCCGAGTATCACTAGCTTTCATCTTCGGCAGTCCAGGCTTGGCACATTCAGCTTCCGGAACGGGAAGGCCATTCGCAGAGAGATTCACTGCTTTAAAAGCAAAGATTGAGCAGACATGATAAGCAATTGCAATGCCTAAGAGTCAACATCGAATACGTGTAGTCGCCAAGTTAATAGAGTTGTATATACAATGCTAATTTGCTGTTTTGTAGTAGATTACATTTAGTTTCGTGCAAGTTGATACATATTCCGCGATGTTGTAGTTGGACGATACGCCGAAATGCACACGTTTTGATAGACCCGTTTCCCGATTATCATGTACTCGGTCTGAGTAGCCGCAAGATCTTGACAAACTCTCTTTGGGCAAGCCGGGACAGTTGGCCGGAATCACTCAATGGCAGGTCTACAAACTCATGGGCGCGAGGGTCGGCAACCCGAATACAGCCCACGGCGGCTTGTCGGACGTCCTTGTTCTCTAACACCGGAGGATCTTCACTGGCCGCTTCTGGAACACAACGACGGAGGACTTGCGTACAGAACGATTGAGACCTGGAGTTAGAGGCTAATCGAAAGACGTGTATGTACATGTCTGCAGAGCGCGGACGTAAGTACCTCGGTGGGAATCCCCAGACGTTCCAAAAGCCGGCTTCATTGTGTTGATTGGCGTACGCAGTCAAGAGCCGCATAAGCATTCGTTCGTCCATATCCATGTCCATGTCCATAAGTGGATTAGGGGGGTGAAAAAGCAGTTTCTCAAGTTGAACCGTCAGCTCTCTTGCCCAGGTTCCGTCACTTCTGTCACTCATCGTAGCCCCTTCGATGACAGACACTATGATGTCGCTTGTTAATATGGATTCATTCCTCTGGAACATCGTGTTTATGACGTCAAGCCCGAGGTCAACACTGGGGTGCCTCTGCTTGGCGCAGAATGCACAGGTCAAGAGTTGGAGATATTGATCCCTCGTTGCTCGGATACCGTAGATGCGTAGTTCTTCAACGAGTAATTCTGCCTTGTATTGTGACGTAAGGACGCTTGCAAGTCCTGATATGCTGGCTTTGTGTTGGACAGCGAGGCGATACTCCCATGTCCGAGCTGGAGGAAGGGTTTCCATTGCGAGGCCCATGAGCTCTAAGAAGGGCGTTGATTTAGAACGGTCAGCGCTGGCCAAGGCTGCCCGAGTTGCCTGTACGTCCATTGCCTCTAACTGAGCCCGTAGCAATCCCAAGACACGCTGCTTCTGGTGAGCATCATATGTGAGGATGCGTGCTAATTCTGTGGGAGACGACGTACTAAGAAGGTCAATTTCCGTAGATAATCCCGCCAGTTGCTGGGCAGAGTAAAACCGAACTTGGTTCGATGGAGAATCACCCGAAGGTTGTCCCTTGCGGTGGCCTGAGAAAACAGAGGGGCGATGCAAATTTCCCAAGATAGCCTTTTCTACTGGGTGCAAAGTGATTTCGGGCTTAGCTAGGGAAGTGGACTTCTTTTCACTATGAGAAAAGTCCGAACTGGGTGGCGGAGAAAGGCTGCGATCTATAGCGCGCGTCCATAACGTTTCTAAGCCCATTTCGGCTCTCCGTCCCTCAGTCATGATCTGAAACACAATGGTTGAACCAGTATGAGACACCCCAAAGCCTGAGACTCGTCCATCCTCTGCCATGACGGCGGACTCTACGCCACTGCGATCTATCGTACCCAGATTCACGCAAATCCACCCAGTGCGAATGCCGTCGTCGGCATCATCGGTCCCCATGGTTCCGAGCAACTTGGCGCGTCGCGCTTTTCGGCGCAGCTTTGTCTTCCGCTCGTTTGGGCCAAGTAAGCCGTCAGCATCAGCATGGACACGATGCTTAGCACGCAACCACCGTACCAGGCGTCCAGCAGAAACATTCAAGTGTCGTTCACTGCGCGCCGTGCCAAACAGCATGAAGAGATTTGGGCCGAGAGCGGGCGGCGGGTCGAGCTTCCGCAAATCCAACAAGCTCAGGTCGTCCAGCCCCATTTCCTCGGCGGCGTATTCCAGAAGAGAACCAATGAGAGGGGGGGAGTCGGCGGGAATGTCGGGCAGTGGTGGTGGTTCCATGGGCGCTATATGTGTAGGCGGCTCAACCTGGAGGTACCAGGGAACATTATTGGGGGTGGAATCGCTGGCTACAGCCTCGCTATCGTTCTCGTCATGGTCCTTCCCGGCCGCCTCTTCAGATATGCGAACATCCTGACCATGCTCGGCGTCGGACACGGGACGATTTGCCTTCGGCAAAGACGAGAAGTGTCGCATAGGCAGGGTGCCGACAATGTGCGCTTGAGTCGCAGAGGAGGGTCGGCGTGCCACAGGTGCAGATCGCACGATACTGCTGGTGAAGAGACTGAGCATAAGAAACCGACATTGCGAACAGCCTGCGGCGGACAGGACCGGGCGAACAGCAGCCATGGCGTGCTGTTGGAAAGTCGACGAGATCAAATGCGCGACAACGAGAGAAACATATCAGAAGTGTTCAAAACACGAACAAGACATCGGAAATTTCGCTCGGTGTGATTATTGGTCGTGTAGGGTCGTGTAGTGTCGTGTCGTGTCGTGTCGTGTCGTCAGTGGTAAGATGAGGGCTAGATACCCATACTGAATTAGATCACTAGGTGGCAAGAGAAGACATTTAAACATTCCAGTATGAACAGCATGGGTGGCGAGGGTGGCACCGATGGGGTGGAGATGCACACGACTCAATGGAGAAGATGGGAAAATCTAGAGCGCATCTAGTGTAGCCTTACCTGGAGACACTAGCTTGGAGATGGATCTGATTGGACCAAAAAGTATTATAATGGGGAACCTTAGAGGCTCTGAGCCAATCAAATAACTTTAAGCTTGACTACCCCTGTCAACGACCCTCATTTCTCTCCAATGGCAAAAAATTTTGGTGCTGGACCCTCCAAGCTCGCCTCCGGCTGGCTTCCATACATGTAATTAATTGCATTATCTATCTACACTTTATCTCACCTCTTCTCTTCTCCGCCAATCCATCCATCAGTCGAATTGTTCGTGATCATCTTCCTCCTTCTCGTCATACTATTCATATTACCATAATAATTTCACATGAGACGATCTTGAATTAAATGTTATAACAAAGTCCCTTTCCCAACCCAGGGCAGCATTCGGTCCTGCAGAGACCTTATTTACCTCCTCCTCCTCCTAGAGTCACCCGAGTCTTTCCAGTTGGCACGATGCTCCTGCGCCATCGTCCTGCTTCGAGGGGCCTCTCTCTGTCACATAGTCTTACGCTGCACCGGCCGCACCTGCCGTCGAGGCACAGCTCCATTCGCTCTGCCGACACATCAACGCCGGGCCGCAGGCTGTTGGTAACGCGACACAGTCTTGCACCATGGAGGCGGAAGACCACACCGACCCCTCTCAGCTCCATCCTGGCCCATCGGCCCCTGGCCACAGCTGTCGATGACTCGCTGCGCCAGGACGATGTGTCTTTCGTCGACCACCTCCATTCGCAGCCTATTCCCCATGGCTACGGACAGTCGCCCTCACCTCTTCCACTCTACCATCTTCGATCCTTCGACCCCGCCACGACTCTGCATGTCAAGGTCGAGGACGGCATCCTACCACGCGCCCGCCCCCGGTTGTCGCAGGCCGGAATTCCTGGCGGCGTCGATGAGATGGTCTCTGTGTTCGATGCCTGCTTGGATATGAACAAGCTAGAACGGGCCGCGCTCGTACTTGAGCGCTTTGGTAGCATGGGCGGTTTGCCCGATGCTGAGCTCATCGCCCTCCATAACCAATATCTCCGCGCCGGCATCGACCGAGCCCTCGAGCAGCCCGAGACGAAGTGGGCTAAGTCGCTCCATCAATGGTTTGAAATACAAATCCGCGCAAACGGCATTGCTCATACCCCAGAAACCATTGCTTGTATGCTGAAAATATCACTCCTATCTGCCAAGGGACCACGGCTCAATCGGCTCGTGAACCGTTATCTGGACATGCTTCCTGAGGAGTCTGTATGGTCCGTGTTAGAAGCAGGCATCCTGAACCAACAAGATTTCGGGACAATTACCACCATGCATCAGCCAACTTCGGATCTTGGTCTGGATGAACTGAACGCCATCGTGACAGAAAGTCAAGTTGAAGAAACTCCATCTGCCGAAGCTTCTCCATCGGAAACCTCGACGAACACTTCAAGGAGTACTTCAAGGAGCAAGGCCACAGCAGTTCCAGATGTTCTTGCAGTGCCCCAGAAAGGTCTAGGGCTGGCAACTTTACGTGGTATCTTATCTTTCTTCGATCAGATTGAAGGGCAGGACTTGAGCAGGCTCTCAATTGACGAACGACGCGAGATTCAGTCGCGGTTGGAACAAGACTGTGTAGAAGCTGCCATTAAGCGTTGGAGAGATGAAAACGAGAGCTTAGCAAAGGTGGGCCGGTTTAGCTCAATGTCTCGGCCCGCTTTGAACTCCCAGCTATACAATTGGCAGCGCACACTGGAATCCAAACTACAAGAGGAATTCGCTCTCCTCGACGAATCGGAAGCGCGGGAGAAGAAAACTGCGGAGGATCTAGAACGTTGCTTATATGGTCCTTTCATGAGACAGTCCAATCCAACCAGGCTGGCAGCGGTAACTATCATGGGTGTTCTCAATTGCATCACACACCATGGCGCTGACAAAGGCGTGCCGCTAGCCGCACTTCTGACTAATCTTGCCAAAGTTGTAGAGGAAGATATAAGGTTTCAAATGCGGCAAAAACGAGCGTCCGAGCGTCAGGCGAGGTTCCGCAAAGCAGCACGTCTCCAGCGAACCCAAAATATTAAAGAACCCGTACAGGGCATCCCTTCGCAGCCTAATGAAGAGCATGCTGCCACCCCGGAGTCGCACATTGTTGAAGTGCCTACCTATGATAACACAGCATGGCCTACTATGATCAAGGCGAAATTTGGGGCCCAATTATTGTCTGCTTTGCTGGACGCAGCAAAGGTCGAGGTGGTTCGCGAACACCCAGAAACCAAGCAGGTTGTCAGCCAGATGCAACCTGCTTTAGCGCGGTCAACAGTACACCGCAAAGGGAAAAAGATCGGGATCATTATGCCGAACAGAGCACTGGTAGTCATGATGAAACAAGAGCCTCGGGGTGACTATCTTGCCAGACATTTACCGATGCTAGTCGAGCCACAGCCCTGGACCAAATTTGATAAGGGAGGCTTTCTCGAATATCCTTCTCAGCTTGTTCGTGTTAAGAATGGTGAGCGAGACCAAAGAATCTACACAGAAGCTGCCATTGAGAGGGGCGACCTTGACCAGGTGAGCAAAGGATTAGACGTATTGGGACGAACAGCTTGGCAAATTAACAGATCGGTTTTCGACGTTATGCTGGAGGCATGGAATACTGGAGAAAAAATAGCCAACATTCCGCCACTTGACCCAATAATTCCGGTTCCCGAAGAGCCAGACGCCTCAGATGATCCCATGTCTCGAAAAACCTGGCTAGGCCTTGTCAAGAGGGCCGAGAATGAAAAGTCAGGCTTGCATTCAGAGCGATGTTTCATGAATTTCCAGCTTGATATTGCTAGGGCTTTTAGAGATCAGAGTTTCTACTTCCCTCACAACATGGATTTCAGAGGACGTGCCTATCCAATTCCGGCCTACCTCAATCATATGGGCGCTGATCACGTTCGAGGCCTCTTGCGATTTGCCAAAGGAAGAGAACTCGGCTCAAATGGACTTCGTTGGTTGAAGGTTCAATTGGCAAATGTTTTCGGTTTTGATAAAGCGAGTCTTGATGAGAGAGAAGCCTTTGCTACAGATCACATGGAAGATATAATGGATTCAACTACAAATCCGCTGAACGGACAACGATGGTGGCTCAAAGCTGAGGATCCGTGGCAATGCCTAGCAGCTTGCTTTGAGTTGAGGGCGGTGCTTGAGTCACCAGATCCTGCGAAATACGTGTCACATCTCCCTGTTCACCAGGACGGAACATGTAATGGATTGCAACACTATGCCGCCTTAGGTGGTGATCGCTGGGGAGCCGAACAGGTGAATTTGTCCCCTGGCGATCGTCCTGCCGATGTCTATTCGGCTGTTGCAGACCTCGTCAAGGCGAGCATCACGGAAGATTTGGCCCAGGGGAGCTTCTTGGCTAAAGCAGTTGACGGCAAGATAACCCGTAAGGTTGTGAAGCAAACCGTCATGACGAACGTTTACGGCGTTACATTTATGGGTGCGAAAGCCCAAGTCCTAAAACAAATTGACGCTGCGTATCCAAACATTGAAATCGAAAGTGGCGTTCCTGCTGTTGTACTCGCATCGTACATTGCCACCAAGATCTTCAAGGCTCTGTCTACAATGTTTCGTGGCGCGCACGATATTCAGTACTGGCTCGGTGAATGCGCTGGCCGAGTTTGTCGTGCACTCACTCCAGAACAACTCGACCGGATAGCCGAGGAGAGCTCGAAGGACGCTCAAGCCCCGAAAAAATCACGCTCAGTTGCCAAGAAGCCGAGTTCGACTGCAGCTATGGAAGAGCTTCTCAACCAATTCCGGTCTACCATTGTCTGGACTACACCCTTGCGCATGCCTATCGTTCAGCCTTACCGAAAGAGCGGTAGTCGTGTTATCTCTACCTGCTTGCAAGACCTTGTCTTGCAGATTCCTGAGCGGTCTGACCCTGTCAACCGACGAAAACAGTTGCAAGCGTTCCCTCCGAATTTCATTCACTCGCTTGATGCGAGCCATATGCTCCTGTCCGCCTTGGAATGCGATGAGAAAGGGCTTTCCTTTGCTGCTGTACACGACTCGTTTTGGACACACGCAGCCGACGTTGATGTGATGAATCGGGTGCTCCGTGATGCGTTCATCAGGATTCACAGCGAGAATGTTATTGGTCGTTTGGCAGCTGAATTTTCAGCTCGATATAGCGGGTCTCTATATCTAGCCAAAATTGCACGAAACACTGATGCCGCGGGAGAAATCGCTGCTTATCGAATTCGCAACAAACAAGGCATACTCGAAGAGCTGCTTCAAGAGAGAGAACGACAGAGACTTCTAGCTTCTTCAGATCCTGAGGAAGTGCAAGCAGGGATGGATATGGTCACTCCTGGCAGTATCTATCAAAAGATGTCTTCACCCGATCCCTTGCCATCTACCGATGAGATGGATGAAGTTGGTTTGGGCAATGTCAGCCTGTCGGACGCGGAAGTTGAAAACCTTACTGAGAACGAACTAAGCGCAGGAGAAGACCCGGCGAAAGTGAGGGGGCTCTTGAATGTCACCCACTTTGAAGCCACCTTGAAGAGAATGACTGTCTCCACTTCTCTGGACAGGAAAGCGTCCAGGTCGGACCATATCAGTATCTGGCTTCCTCTGACTTTCCCAGAAATCCCGGAAAAGGTACATACATCCCTTCTTTTCAGCATATTATCTAGCATGTTATGGGCAACGACTGACACGACAATATTCAGGGGGATTTCGACGTAAGCGAACTCAAGAGCAGTAAATACTTTTTCTCATAAGTGAGCGAGAGACAAAGAAACATATACCTATCAAGCGTACAAGGCGTTGTACATATATATCCAACGACTGCGCGAATTACGAATAGTCATCAGCGAATGCATTTCACGGCGTTCTGGGTTGGTTGTGTACTATGATGCTTGGGCGAAACGAGACGGAGTAGGGAGATGGGAAAACGCTGCCTATGAGACATTTGTAACATTACTGTGTATATTCACTGGCGGGCAGGCAGATAGGTGGCCGAAAAGCCTGTATTTAACATATCACATTACATTTAGGCATCCCCTCAGGGACGCCGGCAAGCAACCATTATAGGGGGAGTTGGAGCCATTGTATAGATCTAGATCTATAGAAAGGGGTGAGATCGGAGGAAATCGAATCACAACTTTGGAAGCATGATTGGTGTACACTCGCTGTCTTGAATTACGTAGCCCAGTGTATGTCTATCTCGATCATACTGTATTTGCATTGCGATGGAAATTATATTAAGGCTATATGCATTCGATCTCCGATCAGGTAAGACTTGTCCAGCTTCGGATTCATGAGAATGAATAGTAATGTTCAGTTAATTTCACCTCGTTTAAGTTGGGTTTATCTGGTATATTAGGTATCTAAGTGTTTGGTGTAATACCAGGCCGGGCTAATTGAATAGTTGCCATAGAAAACCAGTCCAAAGTTCTTTCAGCTTTGTTGCTTGCTCCCTCTTGTGAGTACCCATCTCTTTCAGCATACACACTGTCTGTTCGTGCTGTCTTATCGTCTAAGACACGTGAATGACCATGTAGTGATCAGCCTTCTGTTCTGTTCGAGGAAGGACATTGTTTTGTCTTGTTTATATCGAAGCCCAGCCACATGAAGCGGCCTTATTCAGGGGCAAAATGTCTCGTTCGATGCTCTCTCCCTCGCTAATGTCAAAAGCAACGCAATGTCTTCCTAGTCCTTCCACTTTGCTCATCTATTTATGTACGACATTGTCTACTTACACCACAATATTTCCTACAGCAAGACTTATTCAGCAAAGAAGGGAAAGACACTACGCCGATATAGATAGAATACAAGCCGGGTTTACCATGTCTATATACATCTCCGCAGTATCGACCACACAACGAATGAAATGAACGAATAAATGACACAAGCACAGTCAGTGTCACAAGCTAACTCCATGACTTAGTGCCAAATGCCTGCCTGCCTGCCTTCTTCTAACGGCGGCAAAGCCAAGCAGCTCGATGACGAACAAGAGAATCTGGTTTCTGAATTAGATCCATCTATACCTGACTTATACAATTCAGACTATTGAACGGTGTCACTCCATGGACATGGCGTTCAGGGACCAAATGAGAGTATGGGTAGCACCAATTTCCGTGGCTTGAGTCAGGCTGGTAACACATCACCAGGAAAACTATAAAAAGCAATACCAATGGTCACGCGTTATGGATGCGATGCATGTGTTCTGAGACATGCATCGTCGTATTTTGAATACTATTACCTACTTGGTATTAATCCTTTATCACCTAGGGCCCTGCCTGCCTACCGACAAACCCGTTGTCTTCTCGAGGGATCAGATCAGGGTTCAGGATCGAGTAGGTATATAATAGTGTCTTGTATGCACAAGCGATTTGTACTGCTCGAACTTCTGCAGTTATCCTTCACAAGAATATATCTCACCTCACATCGGACCTCGAACCCTGGTCACACATATAAATATATATGAGCTCTTAGTAGAACACAGAATAATTCATTTTGATTTCCCTCCTATACCCCATTCTTCCTCCTCCCTCTTCCACCGCCCACGTATTCTCAACGCCGCATCACCACGATGTTGATCGCCAAGCTCTTACGCAAAGGATTCCTCCTCCTGAGGATTAGGTTCGCGCTCCTCTCAACCGTCTCATTCCTCGCAGGTATATAACACACAACGCACCTACCTCTTCGCTCAAGGAGCGCAAGAACAGTAATAATAGCAGACAGAGAACAAAGCACAAGATACGAATCATCCAGATGAGAACCCCCACACAGAGCTTGATCTAACAAAGTCCTCTTCATTTCGCAGCAAGACGGTCGCGGCACAGACATTCTCAACCACCACCGCTAGGAGTAGTGAAGCGCCCAAGTACGAGGTCACACCTGTACCTACGTCTCTGAAATCGCCTGCGTCGTCTACGTCGTCGTCGTCGTCGTCGTCGTCATTGCCCGTGATACCGGAAACGTGCTACAAGACAATCACCGATTACAAACACCTCCGGACGACGGTTCAGACGCACAGGTGCTACACGCGCACAATTCACATTCCCGATGGTGAGTGCGAAAAGCCAACTGCGCCTCTTTTCGTTCCTTCTCATCTTTTACTTTCAAACTTCCCTATCCCATCGTGTGTTTTTTTTTTTTTTTTTTTTTTTTTTTTTGGCCTTTCTCTCTCTTTTCCCCATAGTCCACAATTTACGTGTCAAAGGGGGGAAATAAACGAGAAAGAGAGAGAAGATATGAATAAGAAGGAAAAGCGAAGAGAATGAGCAACAAGCTAACGATAATAACAGCGCCGTGTCCAACACTCTCCTGCGCCCCGACCTCCTCGGATCAAATATGTCCCTTCTACATCAAAGTGTCAAGCTTGACGGTCCCATGCGCAACAGACGTAAGTCCTTCTACTTCATTCATTCCTCACGTCCTCTTCCTCTTTCTCTTTCTCCACCTATACTTCAACCCCTCTATTTTTCATTTATTTCATTTTGTCTTCTTTCAAGGGAGAAAATGTGCAAGGCAGCTCGAGAAAAAAAAGATAGAGAAAAGAGGTGGTGAGAGCAAGAGAGAGGTATTAAAGGAAAGAAGAAGATTATCACTAACCCAATGTCTTCTCAACATATAGTGCTGTCCAACAACAAGCACAGTGTCCAGGCCCGATGACTCGGTGCCGTGTCCGAGCTGCGACCCGTGCCGGATCCCCACCGAGTGGATCACGTATACGACGGGGTGTGTCGGCACGCCTACGATTACGGAGATCAACTACATCACACCGACTTACGGCTACGGTTATCCGGTATGAAGATGAACTAGCGGAAAAGGGAGAATTGTGGGAAAGGGGGTATGACGGGGTAAGAAGGCTGAAGAGGATAGGAAGATACTGGCTATTTTGTTACGAGTGCGTGCGTTGGAAGCACTGGGAAATGACAGTGGCTAAGATGGTAGAGACGAGAAGCCTTTCTGGTCCTTGTAGATGTTTATTCAGCTCGGACATGTAGTCTTTTCCTCTAATTCTTCTATTTCTACGATTTTGGTTCTTTTCTTATCGCACAGTGGCTCCCTTAAGCGTCTTGACAGTACATGTGCCACCATTGGCGGTCGTCAGCTTTCCGATCTCGGCTTTGCCCGCAGCCTCGACCGCGCTTCCGTCAAAGGCGACCTCGAGGTCATCCGTCGTAGTAAAACCAGGCTGGAACGTCTCCCAGATCTTCTTCTTGGGGTTGAGGACACCCTCGGGCTCGCCCCGCCAGCCGTCAAAGCACACGCGGTCACCAGCCATGGAGTCGGTAGGCGGCGTAACGAGCTCGACGGGCCCCTTGTGGTCGTCTACCTCGCCCTCCTTCAGCCGTGGTGACGCCGCGAGGACCATGGCGCATGACTTGATGCCGCGCATCTTGACGGGCTTAAGGTTCGCAACGACGACGACCTTGCGGCCCTGCATCTCCTCGAGAGGCACCAGACCGTTGAGACCGGAGCATACGGTTCGGCAAACCTGTCCCTCGTACTCCTCCGTGTCGTCGGTACCAGGCTTATCTCCCATGGCGATGGTGGAGACGTACAGGCTGTCGGCTTCCGGGTGCTTGATGGCCTTGAGAATATGTCCGACTCGGAGATCAATCAGGTGAGGTGCCGGGGGAGAAGCGGCAGCAGGTGCCTTCTGGGGTTTCGGCTGTTTCTCCTTCTTCTCCTTCTTAGGCTTGGCCTCGCCGACTCCGGCGGCCGCAGCTACAGCGTCCTTGGCCTCGACAGCCTTCTCCACCACGGTCTGGGCGGCAGCCTTCGTGCGGTCTACCAACGTAGCAGTCTCACCACCACCACCGGCGGCGGCGGCAGCAGCAGCAGCAGCCTTCTCCTTCTTCAGACGCTCCTTCTCGGCCTTGGCATCCGTCGGGGGCTTGACGTAGAGGATCTCCTCAGGGTCAACCCTGATCTTTTCCTCGTCGGCAACTTTGAGGTCGAAGATGCCCGAGTTCTGTACGAAGTCGAGGTGCCGGACGATGTGCGGGTGGCCGTTCTGACCAGTGCGCTGCTCAGGTGACCATGACTTGACGGCAGGGGCCAGCGACTGGTAGATGGCGATATCGGCCTTAGAGGGCTTGATGCCTAGAAGCGTGGTGCGCGAGGTTAGGTGGGTGTTGAGCGTGTCGAGGATCGAGGCGTCGGTGGGAGAGCTCTTGAGGCGTTCCGACGTGGTGATCCATTGCTGCACCTCCGTCTCCTCAGTGGGAGACAGCTTCTGGTCGAGGGCGGCCATTGTCAAATTTCGTATGGTTGCAATGCCTCCAGAAAGAGGGCGAAGGGTGCGGTAGAGAGACAGTTTGGCGGCTTGGAGAAGTAGGGAGACGGGAAGCACACGCGACATGCAAAGGAGGGGTCCTAAATTTTTGAAGAGAGCTGCTGCGATGCCCCTCCATTGATTTACTTACCTCTCACTGGGGCCTGCATCTACCGGGTAGTCCCTCCCAAAAAATTAGTGTGATGTGTGATGAGATGTGCACCGCCACATCTAGATTTAAATGCTTTAGCCACAGATGACAGCTTTTGTAAATAGATGTGGCTGGAAATAGTAGACCCTTCCCCCTGCAACCTTGAATCCGAATCTCCGTGTCGAGAGCTTGCTCCATGAAGCTTCTCAGAAAAGCGCAGCCTAAAGAACGAGCCACCGACGCGCAGCTCCACGACATCGACCGACCCCGACGGAGCTCGACGTGCACACCGCTCTACCATCTGCCCTCTCGACACGCGAACGACTTCTCAAAATGGGCTACAATTACTATGGCGTGGGAGGTCTCACGTCCTTCCTCACCGTCGTGGGACTGTGTATGTGCATCTGCATCTACATCTACATCTACATCTGCATCATCGAACAGCAGCTATCGCGATGATAGATGAGACGATCAGGGGCTTATCTGCTAACTGCTTACGCTTTTAGATATGCTGTTTACTGGCAGCGGTGAAGCCTTCAATGTGCGCAACCTCGCCTCCAACACGTCCACCACCCTCGATGATGCGCTCGTCCTGACAGCTGTGCACACATATAGGTCGGAGCTTTTCTCGAATCAGTATCGCCATACGCCTGGGCCAGTACAGGTATCGCTCTGTGTATAGGCCTGTCGGTTGTCGGTGCAGCATGGTACGGTCTTCATCTGTCTACATGACTATCGACGTCATCTTCTCGGTTCCAGTTCTAACCGCTTGCCGTCTCAGGGGTATCTTCATCACGGGCTCATCCATCCTCGGCGCCGGCGTCAAAGCCCCCCGAATCCGAACCAAGAATCTGATCTCCATCATCTTCTGCGAGGTCGTCGCCATCTACGGCGTCATCATGGCCATCGTCTTCTCCTCCAAGGTCGGCTACACCACCGGCGATAATCTTTACGACGGCAACAGCTACTACACCGGCTTCGCCCTCTTCTGGGCCGGCCTGACCGTCGGAGGCTGCAACCTCGTCTGTGGTATCGCCGTCGGCATCAACGGTAGCGGCGCCGCGCTGGCCGATGCCGCTGATGCTTCACTGTACGTTCCCCTCAGCGCCGTCTACACGAATATCTTTCTCTTTATGTAGCTAACCTTCGCCTCTAGATTCGTCAAGATCCTCGTCATCGAAATCTTCAGCTCAGTCCTGGGTCTCTTCGGTCTCATCATCGGCCTATTAGTCCAAGGCAAGGCGCTAGAATTCGGAACCGTACAATAGAAGCACACACTTCGTGGTGTCGGAGCTCTCATTGCAATCTGGATCTGGTCGGGCTGGGGTCCTGTTTTTGTACGATGATAAAATATCACACTTGTTCGAATTATAACGGAAAGAAAGGTGGAGTAAGTAATGCATTCACAATCCCGCTTAATTATTGCTCGGGGTTGAATCGGCGTTGGGAAAGAATAGGCTTTTCATTGTCCATCGCGTCGTCGTCGGAAGGAATCCTTCAAAGTGCGTGATGCGTCCAGATTTATGCAACTACATAGTGTATTATACGACGACGGGGCCTCCAGCTTCAGGGAAAGCTGACCGCGCAGTTTGGTCTTTTCGAAATAAAAAAAAAAGAATTCGTCACATTGGTTGAGACATACCTACGCAGTGATGCATAGTTTTCAGGGGGCGGAAATTGCCAAAGAGTCCAGATATGCTTCCATCTATGAATAGAAGCCACTCTATTTGTATATGTATTTGTATACTAATCCCTGGCTAGATTCTCGTGTATGTTCGAAGGCACTACTAAGCAAAGACTCAAAAATATGACATGCATATTGATGATATATTATGATACGAGTGTGCCTTCATTATCTTTTTGCCATATTTTAGGCTCGTATAGCAACGCGCAATTTGGTATGTATATGTAATAAATTAGCATAGTAGGACCGACATAAAATCTGACCGCAGATATTTCTACCCATGAAGATTATATTTTTACATAACTAGAATGGGACATGAATGGTTCAAGTAGAAACCATAGAAAAATGAAATAAAATGAAATGAGGATTAAATATTCACTTTTCAGATATATTCTTATATGTCAATTTATTTTTCTGATTAGTCCCTGCCCTAGCTTTTAGTAACTCTTAGTAGTACCACATTCAAAATTTAAAACTAAGTGCTTTATAGCACCATTATTGGAGGGGCTGGTTTCACTACCTGGAATTGACTCTATTCAAAATACAATAATCTGTTACAGCTGCCTAAGAGTTTAATCATTCGGATTTAATTCCATTCAGGTGGCTTGGCTAGAGTCTATATACAACTCTGGGCACTAAAGTAAACTGCTGACCTCGGTACCTATGTCTGAGTTCGTCACACGTAGCGAATACGAAGCTACAAGTCTTAGACCTTCTCCTACGCGTTACACGCACTGAAACGCGTTTTCTCGTTTGATTCTGATATTACTCCCGTTGTCCTATGTGAGGTTATTCAGCCTTCACTTAACTGAAACATAGGCGATATAAACGGAGGTTTACTTAAGGGTCCTGAATTATATATAGCTTCTAGCCAAGCCACCTTTACTGAAGAAAGTCCGAATGGTCAAGGTCTTAGACACCCATAACAGATTATTATATTTTAAATAGAGTTAATCCCAAGCCCTGAAAACAAACCCTTGTTATAGAGTAAAGCGGGGGCTGAATAGCCTCACGTAAAACATCGGGAGTAATATCAAAATCGAACGAGAAAACGCGATTCAGCGCGTGTAACGCGTAGGAGAAGGTTTAAAACTTGCAGCCTTGTATTTTTTATGTGTGAAAGGCATGATATCCGATTAATATCAAAACAGGGACAAACGAAACATTGATTTGCAAAAAAGCACTTTGTTTTTTTTTATTTTCCCATGAACTTAGGGGTTATATCTTAGACGTGTGTAAACCGCTGTTCCGTTTTAGCTAACGTAACGTACTGCTTACTTATTTGCTTATTTATTTGTTTGTCGAATTATATATTTCCTTGTTTGCTTATTGGTGGTGTGAGAGATAAAATAATGGAAAAAATCAAGATTATATTTTTAACTATTATATTATTATTTATAAGCTATAAATAACAATATTAAAATTTAAAGTAGTTTTTTTACACGTTAATTTATTTATTATAACAAAAGCTAGATATTAAGCTTTAAATAGCTTTTATTTAAAATATAATAATTTGTAAAGGGGCGCTTAAAACCTTGACCATTCGGCTTTCTTTCCGTTTAAGTAGGCTTGGCTAGAAGCTATATACAACTTAAAACCTTTACGTAAACCTCCGTCCACACCGCCTATGTCTCACTTAAGCGAAGGCTAGATAGCCTTACGTAGGACATCGGGAATACTATCAGGTTCGAACGGGTAGACGCGTCTCTACGCGTGTAACGCGTATCAGAAGGTCTAAGACTTGCAGCCTCGTATTCGCTACGTGTGACATTTATATAAGTTCGTATATAATACAAGGCAACTGACAAATGCTTTTGGTATCAGGCATTTCCATAACCTTACATCTTATTTTCATGAGCTACATTATAATATAATTTCATACAGAGTATCATCAATACCTCTTCTCACGGGATTAAAAATAGTTTAGATGATTTATTATTCGAGCAGAAATTAATGAAGTAATATGTGGCTAAGTTAAACCTGAAATAGTCAAATTGATTTTAAAAGCTGGTGAGCTTCTACTTTGTTAAAATATACTTTTTCCAGCTGTTCTAGTTGATTATTTAGGCGATAAAAAAAGGACCCGGAGGCCAGTATATCAGCGAAGTCTATATATCAGAACTACTATCAACACGACCACATATGTAGGTATGTCAGCTTCTAGTATATATATCGTAAGAGCAACTAGCTTATTTTAGGTGCTCACTTGCCCTTCCATACACACACTGATTTCACCCTCACTGGTCTTGTTACCGTGTTCGGTATAAGTAGTATTATCAACCATAATTTCTCGCCAACATGGAACAAATCTCGCCTATCAAGGACGATTTATCGTCTCTCCTATTCATCATGTTTTTCTATGTCTGCACTAAAATTCACAAGAGACATAGTAGGTGAGCCTATAATCTTAGATAGGGGTGAATTCTACAGCCCTAAGTTACAAGTCACAACAAAGCCCACGAATGTTTCCTGGATCAACTTGGACACCGTCCCCAAGAAGGGACGAAGTAGCAGAAAGAGCCAGATCAGTCACCCTTTCATTCTGCTTTACAAATTTATCCGTATACCTATGTAATATCTACCAACCGCCTAACGAAATGTCCAACCCCACAAGTCCAATCCGAACTCCGTCGAACCGGATGAGTTTCGGTCAGAGGACTTGCCTTGATTGGAGCTATGACTCTGATACTTCCCATACGTTCAGAGAGGGGAAAAGGAAAGAGGAAAAGTGGTGTGCTGGGAATAAACGAGGCAAGTTGAAGCGGGTAGAGTAAGCGAGAGTAGGCAGGTTAGCATGACGCGTCGGCGTTAGGGGAAAACAATATGGGACCAGAAGAGAGATTGTGGTGGTCCACGTTAATGTAATGTAGTGTAGTGTCCTGTCTCGGGGGCAGGGAAGAATGGTATGACTGCGTGACTTCTCCTCGTTTCCATTAAGCTACGTACTTACCTGGCTCTCTACATTTTTACTTACATCTATACCGGTTTACCTACCCGCGCACCGTTATCTTCTCTTAGCTTTAGTCCACTTGCCTGCCTTAGTTAGAGGAAAAGGGAACGAATGGACTGGAAACGGAAGAGAGAAAATGGGAAAGTGAATTCTTGCTCAAGCAGATTCTTCTACGTAGCTCCTCCAATTATACAAGTCATATATATCTCCACTAGCATAACAAACTATCCCAGTTACTACCTTCAGCCAGTCAGTTCGTCTCTTCCATTGGTATTTCGTCCCTGCTCCTCTGGTATAGTCCAAGTACTCCTAAGTAACGTAGCATGAGAGGGATTCGTGGCATTCTCACTCTGGCTGCCCCCTCAAGGCTCTGCTTACTCCTGTGGCAAAGATAAGTATTATGCGTCATGGGGAATCAAATCTTACGCATAGCTGGTATTCCCGCAGGCATGATGCGTGAAAGTAGCCGAATCCCTGTTGCAGCTTCACTCCGTATTGAACCTTGACCCACAGAGTAACGCATGTGTGAGTCCAGGAGACAGAGCGTACACCGCCTCCTTGAAGTCATGAGCGCTCTCTGCACAATAGATGATCCTGGAATTTCCTTGGAGCCCAAGTTGATGATCCTGTGTCTGTGAATACGAGGTTCCAGTCGTCTGGACTCATCTTTCCCTTCCGGAAATGAATAGTAACGAATGAGATAGAGTCAAACAACACACCGCCGTGGCGAATCCCCTCCTTACCAGGATGTTTCAGGATATTGTCACAATCGAGATGGGGTATGTCTCCAGAATCAACGCCAGTCAACTACCTGCGAGATGAGACAGGCTTATACGCCTCTGGTGATCCTTCTGACGTATGGCAGCGAATAGGGGTCAACCACACGTACATGAAGTTGAGAATCCTGTAGCGAGCATATCAGCACTGTCCTGAGAGGGCCCTGGTGGCTATCCATAGACGGGCTCATGATAATTTGGCGGTCTGTCGGTCTGCTAGGGAAGGACAGGCCATTGCAAGACGTTATTGGCAAGCGGATGGCCCGCCACATAGGCAGTGACAAGGTGAGTACCCGATAACGCTGCCACATAGGTATAGTGTATTCATAGACGCTCGTTGCCTGTTGTGGCGATAATGTTTGTCCTGTCCATGTCATCAAGCATCGTTCAACCTCAAATCGGAACGTTTCCACGACGGAAAGTGATTGTATAGGTAAGACCTCTTAAGCCTTATCTCCATCTCATCTTTAATAGGTCGTCACTGTGATGTTACGGTAGTCATGGAAGAACTGCGCCTCGAGTTGCCACCGTAGTCAATAGTATCTTACGTTGAACTCGGCGCTGATGTCAAAACCGTAACGGTAGTCGGACTTGGCAATCAATCGTGGGTTGCATGAGTAAATGTGCTGTCGACTCCTGCATTTTGTGCCGTATATCAGCGCTTCGACTATTTCGCAATATATGTTCAGAGGCGAATATCTTCTCCGGCCATCCGGAAGCAGGCGATAGACGTTTATCAACGCTCCGCTAATGACTGAAAACCTCGGTATATCTCGGTAGCCCCATAGGATCGACTATCGAGACTTTACCCAAAGAACCAAGTGTAGACGAGGTGATGCTGTGCTGGTGTACTTACGTTCCGTGCCTCATGCATGACCCATAACGAACTACTAGCTGAAGGAACCGCACAACGATCTGCTATTGGCTTAAGTTATGCCGTCAGCACCTCGTTCGCAATTAAAGAATAATCGTGCTTTAGGCTTACCGCACCATGTTTGGTTCTTTTCTCATGAGTAGCCGGTCTTTTCCCGCCATAGCCCGTGAAATGGAACATAAAAAGACAGAATAGTATATGCGAATGCGACGAAAAGTCCTATATGAACAAATACGGCACACACAAGCCACAAGGACGATGGTGATACCTGAATGGCGTCGCTAACGTCTTGAACATGGGGGTGATTTATATAGTAAATCGCTCTTTTCGATCCAACTGGTTTATGGGATAGGTGTGAAAAAGTTGTCCAGGTTTGATGAGTCCCCGCCGTTCGGGGTGAGGGTCCATCGCCTACTCCGACCGATGCTGCATGAGCCGAATACAACTTGGAACAACACATAAAAGATCAGTCCTGAGGGATTCCAAATGTGAAATGTCCACTTCTAATCGGGAATGAGCTCCACCACCGTAAAGATTTGTCCGCACTTAAACGTGTTATCGGCCTTTGATCTCGGCATTGTGTAGAGAAAGCCGCGATATCGCGACTCGGGCGACAACAACGGCGAGTGCCTTAAACTCCAAGGCAGCATCCGGGGCTTCTAGAAGGGGGGATAACGGCGCATCGGACACAGTCAAAGTGGTGTCATGTTGTATCTCAACGGGGCCTGGGTAAAATGCGCGCCAATAAATTTCGCAGCCAAATATGCATGCAACTGTGCAAGCAAATGCAGAACTAATGGGTCCCAATGCCGTGGTACCGTTGTCCTACTCTTTGCCCCTGCTCACCGACTAAAACGATGTTACCTAGTAGCTGAACGCATGGATACTGGGGCTTGATGCAGTCACTCCTTCAGCTCCTATCATGACGTCGAGATTTTCGGATATCGTATCAACTTGATACGTTAGTTTGGCATAAAAAGTCCGAAGTTAATTATTATCGCTTTTGCTTTCTGATCCTCTCTCCTTTTAAGCCAATGGGCATGTCCAGCATGCTTTCCCATTGGTTCCCGTTGTTGTACAAATAATGTTGAGTTTCGAACACTTGGTTCGGCTTTAACCCCTATCCGAGAACACTAGATTTTCCACAATTCTGACTTCGGCATCGAAGCTCGAATTCTCAACTGCCCATTGGCGTAACCTATCTAAAACGATGTTTTGAATTGGCCTCATTGTCGGTACGAGGTGGCTTAGGCGCGCTGAATTCTCCGCCAACCAAAGAATCACCAGGGTAGCCATGCAATTCTGTGCGAAGGTCCACAAGTATGGTGACCTCTTGTCAACCATATCCACTGCATTTTGGAGGTATTTTACGCATGAATCAATACATGTTTCGCAACTCTCCATCGCAACAGGTACTGGCAAGCTGAATGGGTCCGACTCTGGTAAGGGAGACAATGGCGATGATCGACCTTCCTGCTGCCTAGCGACGGTTTGTAGTAGGAACGGGCGGTAGATCAAGTATCTTGCCATGTAGTATCGTATTCGTAGGACACGCGAACGGTCGTTCGGTAGAGGTTCCGTACCTTTTGGAAACCTAAGGTATTCTGGAATCGAACGGTACCATTGTTCTAACTGTCGATTGAGTTCGGCACTAAGTGACAACAACTTTGGAAGGCCAAGTCGCTGCCAAATACGAAGAGGGTCTGGTGGAAGAGTTGAATATCGATGAGTGCTATCTGGGTTGTACAGAGCGCTTAGGATGCGATTCAAAAGCCGTCTGATTGCATGCTCAGCGATGGAGTAGATGTGATTTCTGTCGTCGGACGACTCTAAGCTTTGGGGTAAAGACATTGTGTCTCCCAGTGGTTCAATCCCACTACGGGGCGCATCGATTTCAGCAACCCCGTCACTTGAGAAGTATCTGTTAGTAGCTCGTTTAAAATTTCAATGCCGATAGAGCAACTTACCATTCGATCATAAAGCATTGCCAATATACTCGGACTGCCTCATCATCATATTCTACATGTGTAAGATTGTTTTGTCGGTTGCTACTTGTATTTAGCTTTGCCTTTTTAGTAGGATGTATAAACAGTGAGCCATACCTTTCTGACAGGTTGAGGAATAGCCGCGACGCAAAGTGGCCCATTCTCAGGCTATGGACTTCGGACACAAATAGTTAGTGAATGATTGATCCGAATGAAATACATAAGTGTTGGAAACGTATGGGTGTCTGGTATGCTACTCCGAAAAGGGAGAGAACCTGAATCTCATAATGACTTACGTGGCCGCCCTAAATGAGCAAAGTATGAAGATGCTAGCAGTAACGCCTGACACAATGATATACTGGGGCGAAACTTCCATAGCACATTACGGACTATCATCTTGAGCGCTGGTTGGAAGTATTCGAGTCCAAGCGTTTCGGGAGCTTTCTGATGGTTGTTCTGAGGTGACGATAAAGCACCTAGAGCATAGACACACAGACAGATGGAGGTCGTAGTATCATCAAGATCTTGATCCAGCAACCTCGTCTGCCACGCCCTAAACGTGCGTGGTGTGAAAAGTGGCTGATGTGGATGAACATGTTGAAAATAACTTGTAGCTAGAATGTCCACTAGTAGACAGGGTCAAGTATTAGTTAGTAATTGCCCTTTTAAGTAGTGTATGCAAGGATGCTGGCGGGAAGTGCGGGGGGTCTCAGGATATAAGTCTGGCTGCAACAGGAAAATGCTCCTAGCATAGCGTTCTGCAGAATGTCGTCGGGGTAGGATGACTGGTGTGATTACTCACTCGTTGCAGCATCGAGCAATGGCCATGCTAACGGCCCGTCGTGGACTCTATCAAGTGCTCCAGGCAAAGGTAACTGTTCTTCGACCTGGAAGAAATAGTCCCGTGGATATTCACCAATGGCGTCGCGAACCTGCGGAAAAGCTAGCAGCGTCGTGGCTAAAGCTGCATGGTTTTTGGGGATAAGGAACGTTGACGTCTCCAGCGATGTATCTAGCTCAGTGGGCAATCGCATGAAAAAATCTGTCTGTTTCTCTGATTGCTGGTCCGACTGGCTTGGGGGATACGGACTCTGGCTTGGCCGTACATTTAGTTGATATATTTGTTGGCTCTGCTGCTCTAAAAGTGCTTCGATCCTGCTAAGTCGATCTATGACAGCAGTTGGACCGCTCTCTTCAATTCTAAATATGAGTGAAGCCAGTCAATATCAAGTTCTTCTACTCGTAAAGGTACCGAGAGATTCAACATACCGGTCAGAGGGCAGCTCTTGATAGACACAATCAGCATTCGAGTCTTTACAGGTGAAGCAAGGCTTCTTTCCATCGCATTTTCGTTTGCGGTGTCTTCAACGGAACAACTATGTTAGCAGGTCTTATTTAATCCGGTTACTCAACATTTTTAATGACTAGCATAGCTAACCGGCAGAAGTCGCAAGCAAGAAGAGCCCCTGTGTCACTTATCAGTAAGAGCCCGAACGACGGCAACAGCCAACTGGTTGAGGAGGTCATACGCTTCCTTGTATAGTTCATATTAGAGGATTCCAACTCAAACAAATAGTCAAAGGAGAGACTGCGTTGTAGGGGTATCTCGCTAGTTTTCTAAATAACGCCGAAACATGCAAAACATGAAAAGGGGACAGTTGATCTATATCTTATACAAGTTGCGAGTCGATCTACAACGTCTTTCGAAGTGATCCAGTGGCGACACGATTCCTCGAGCTTCTCGGTCTGGGATATAAGCACCTTATACAACATTGACACTGTGGGTCGCATCTTGCTCAGGAGTGGTCGTCGAGTGAGATCGACGATGCTACATGGGATCAACTTCGGCTGGTCATGGTGTGGCCGTGGCCGTTCTCGAACGGGTCCTTCCGAGGCGGCGCCAAACATTGACTTGCCATGACCCCTGCAGCCTCTATCGAACCAGTTGTGGGTGGGATACGCTTCCCTTATTTTCTTTTGTTTTCCCTTCTCCCTAGTTGCATCTGGACGGCGGAGGGTGGATGTTCAGACTACATCTGGCCCGAGGTATAGATTTGCTCCTGGTATTCGACAGACTTCTCAGTCTTACTAAGTCTCGTCGGGATCCTGTACTGACGTAGATCTTGCATGTATGTATGATGCGCCTCGGCATAGATAATAGAGCGTGCTGGGTAGGGCTGAGATGGCTCGCGACGATGACATAGTAGCCGAAATCGCGTGTTTTCGGTATGGTGGGATTGTCTACCAGACCGTTGCGGGTATTTTATGCAACTGGGTTTTTGGGCTGTCTCCGTAGCGTGCCCAGAGAGCTAAACGGGACCCCGGTCTCAGTCATGCTGTCTAAGCGCCCGTCATCCCTTCGACGCCTGTCTAATCTGCTTATGTAGGCATTTAGTGTGTACTACATGGTAGATCTTCTAACGGCTAATTATGGGGGGGTTTATTGCTAGCGGAATCCACGTGTATGTCCAAGGCACTTACCTCTTTTGTTAAGTACTAAGTAGATATCTGCATCTCCCTCCAAATATCTGCAGGAACCTGCACCGTTGGCTTACATGTGTATATGTATGTACCACCATACATACCTGCAGGTACTTACTTAGTATACATCGCACTCGCTTGTAATATATTATTTCATCCCAAAGATTTCGTATTTCGGTGTTCCATAGCTAGAAGATGTTTAGTTTGTTCGTATTGACACCGAATGTTGATGCCTATCCTGCAAAAAAGGTTCTGCCTACAGAACACGGAAGTTAGCTGAGCTTAGCCACATATGTAGCTACTGTACTTGATGTGTAAGCTACAAGCTGTGGCCGAGCCAAGAACTACTAGCTTCTTCAGGTATCAATCCACCACACCAGCCTTATCGGTCACCTTACATCTAATCTGCATAGAGGCATAACGCCGCCAGCGAGTTACCATCGCCGAAGAACTACATCCACAGTGGTTTCGGCATCGCCTTGGAAACGGGGCTCTACAATGACAACACCTTGTATTCGTCGCATAGCTTCTCTGGCTCTGCATCCTTTCATACCGCAGCTCTGTGGAATCACTGCCCCACAGAGACAGCACAGTCGCAAATGCCGCATTGACAGGCTGGATAAGCTGGGTTACATCGTGGCGGTAAGCAGTTCCTGACATCTGCTGCAGGCAAATGGGAAAGGTATGTACTTGTGTAGTTGTATGATGTGCATGACAGCTGTTCCCTGGCCGTCTCGCCACCGACACGGACGCAGCTTACGGGATACTTTCTTACCAACGGGCGGGATGGTGATACGTGTCAACCTCTCCCGCCGAGCCATACTGGGGTTATCTGGGCATCGCCGAGACCGAGGCACGATGTCTTCTCCGAACGATGGGCGACGGGCCCCGTCCATCTTACACTAAGCCTTCGAATTCTTTTTGTCATTTCTGTGTCTCCCGAAACTACGGGATGTGCTGTCGGCGTCCCACCTCTGCTTCGTAACAACAGAAGATCCGACTCCACGCTGTATCCGTGCTAGCTTGTCACTTCTACGGCTAGTCCACAGTAGCTTCATGCGCCAAAGCGATGCTAACTTGCGTACATAAGCAGGAGGGGCCATCAATAAGCCCAGGCAGCATTTTACGATATACTGTCGCTGAATATCATAAGCGGTGAACTCGGTTACTGTGCCAGTTGAGGCAAAAGCACCGTTGCACCAGATATATGACTTTCTTGCCACGGTTTTTGGGCCCAGCATATGGCGTTACTAGGTTGGCTGCGGCTGCGCGGGTTGCTGCACCGTTTCACGCTTACGCTTGGGCGTCCTGCCGTAGGTCAGGGTATGGAACGGTGTATCTCCTTCCAAGTTATGGCCGTTCTCCGCGTCTGACATCGCCACTTGAACGAGAGGCCAATGGAATATCATATATGATGTTCTCCTAAGTGGCAAAATGCGGTTCATTTGGATATTTGATTACAGCTCGACTGAATGAGGGAGGCACGGCCGGCTGTGATCACTCCCAGGATGCAAACCAACCTCAGTTCGCGGTTATATTCCCGCGTTAGGACTTGTCGTTCATCTCAACATGACATCTACGGACTCTCATTCATTCCAATAATAGGGACCTATATCGCTTCGTCAGCACTTGCCTTTTCTAGACATGGTAAAAGGCCGTAATGTCGAGATGACACTACCCCTTAAGCTCACTCAAAATGTATAACTTGGCAGTGGTTGTTTCCTAGGCCTTACACTCCTCGACATGACGCGGAGAATACGATTCCTCCCTATTTTACGTATTTGTGAACAGATGATACTTTACATTCAGCATGTCTCGATCAACCTAGACATGAATCAACCGGCATGGCAGTAAATCCACCACCAACCTCCACGAAAAACCCGATATTAGTTGAAGTGTCCTGTTCCCACTATTCCCAGTCGCGGCCTCTAGTAAAACCTCGGATATCTCACTCTGTCGCTTCTGCCGCTGAAACGTGAGGGCGGTACAATTAGCTGGGCAAACTTTGAAAGCTTGCCTCACACATCATGAAGTCGACCTGAGCACGTTAACTACGTAAGCGTACATCCGGCTCTGAGGTTTCACTCCCCCACTCCAAGTTCCAAACCACCGGGTTTCTCCCCCCCGTTTGCTATCGGAAATATGTTCCCGGGCTAAGGTAAGGTACTTTACCTGCCTACCCATGCAGACGCAATGCCGTGCTGCCATGCTACCATGATCATAGCAACCAGTGTGCCGGGACGGCGAATACAAGGGATGTTTACCCCTGGTCTGGGAAATTTTGCTTGTGCCAGGTCATTCATCTTTCTTGGTACATGCCTATCAACGCTAGGCCACGCTCGTCTATACTAACAAGAGAGGTTTAAACGATAATGAGGTTTTATCTGCGTTTTGGCTCGCATCTACGGCATCCTCTATCTATCGACTTAGCACCATATCATCTACATACAGCACTTATACGTACTACAATGCAAAGCAATAAAAAAGTGCGATTTCGCTGGTTATCTAGAAGCGACTTGTTAGCATTTTCTATCCCGTCTGAGATACCAGGATAGTAGCCAAACAACTGAGATTACAATTCCGCCTAGAATAAGACGGATTAGTCACCGTTGTCTACAACGTGCGGTTCAACATAACATTTAAGTCTCAGTACGACTGGCGATAGTCCCTTTGAAATGATTAAAACAAGACTGTGAGTCGACGGTTATTTACTCAAGCTGCTTTCCCTTTACGTACCCAATTAGGACTGGTTCAATCGAACGGAACAGCCGGATTCTAGGACTATTTGGGCGCTCGTGCGGAAAAGGATTACGGAAGTCGGAAACGTGCGCTGAGTAAGGGCCATTGTCTGCCTCGGCATAAATAGACGCCAACACAAACTTGACGACCAATGGAAAGCCACAACACTCAACGGGGAGCCGTCTATGTCCACATACATGAGCGGCGAAATCTCGCGCGTTAATTACTATTCTGAGGGACTGTTATATACGTGGGATTTTCTCGGTTTTTTCTAACATGTTCTTCCGTTTTCAATCTTCTCCCTTCCCCGTCCCAAGAAGTCCAAACTTTTCGGGGTTCTTGTGAATTCAAACACTAGGGAAATGCGCAGATCATCATCGAGTCGAAAGTAATGGCTTTCCCAGTCCCAACAGTCCAAAGTTTCGCAATCGGAGGCCGAGACATCCTCCTGTCGCAGTGGAAAACCAGGCAAATACCATCGGACAAGATGGCAGGGCACCCGCAGCGCTATCCTTACAAAAAGAATTGGAAGGCGGCAACACCCATAACCAGTCCCATAGCAGCACTGGACATAGCCAGGACATTGCCTGAGCCGGTGACTGGTGGAGGCGACGGCTTACCGGGGTAGCTGCCATTGCCGTGACCGTGGTCGCCGTTAGGCGGGTGAGTTGGGAAGGGCACTCCATGGCCGGTGTGCCAGGCAACGGAGGTGGTGGCGGTGGGCTCTCCTGGGGGCTTTTCACCCTCGCCCCCTCCAGGAGCGGTCTTGGGCTGGTCCACGCAGCAGGGTGGCGCGAGAGCAGCCTCGGCCTCGGCGAAGCGAGCATTCGTATCCTTAATCTCCTTCTCGGCATAGGCCTGGCTTTCCGCCGGGAACTTCTCCTTGTTGGCATTGAAGAAGTCGTTGCTGACATCGCCTAGCGGTGATAGAAGCTGTTAGCAAACGGACCGGCCGGCAGACGCCGAATGGAGCTCGCAGGAAGCTCGGGATCTGAGGCCCTTCAACCCGACAAGTTTCATTGGACTTGAAGAGACTTACCAAGGAGAGTGACGAAGGTATGGATATGAGTGCAGAGTCCACTAGCCTCGAATTTGGGGGCAGCGTCGCCAATATCTACCAAGAACTTGGCGCCGATCTGGGACAGTTTTTGGGAGAGGGGGCTAATGGCGACGACGTCTTCGGGAGTGAGAGGCTTGAGGTCCTGAGCAACCTCTACGCCATTGCCGATGACACCGATGAGCTCCTGGGAAGCCTGGCGTAGAGCCGACGGGTCACCTCCCTTGTACTCGAGGACGTGGTTGTCTGCGTTGGTCATGGATTGGAAAACGGACTGCAGCAGAGCTTCAATAGCCGCGGGATCACGACGCTCAACTTGCGCGCTGGCGGAAGCACCAGCGGCGAGGAGGACAGTTGAAGCTGCGAACTTCATGATGATTGATTTTGATAATACGTCAGTTAGGGATGAATGTGAACGAAAAATCAGTTTGAGGTGTTTGGTCGAGCAGAAACAGTGTTATTCGGATAAGAGAGAACGAGCCGGGCGAGCTGTATGGAGCATGTGTACCTGGATTAAATACACCACCATCGAGCTATTCAATCATAGCACAGGGTTGTCGCAACTGCGGCAACCGGTTCGAATGCACCGGACCAGCCAGGGCAAACGGGTTACGCCTTTCTGAGTTTCATCGGGAGATGTCAACCGGAACTCCTCTGCTTTTCGCTCGGGGGAAGAGTCATCTTAAGTACTTTTTATAAGCCCGAGTGAAGTCGTGATACGAAGCCGTACATTAGGTTTTGGCTTCGCCCGCAACGCGCATAGTATTTCCGGGCCATTTGGCCACCGTACGAGCCTCGTTCTCCAGGTTATACGAGGTAGTGAAGAGCACTTTGGGTACTTGGATGCTTGAATGCCTGGATGCCTAGATGCTTGAATAGTGGCTAACGGGTGCCCACATGGCTGTTCCAGGTTGCAGTGAACTCTATGGTGCACTGTTCTCTTCACGGGGCTGAAGCTTCTCGTATATTCTCCGAGTTTGGTGAGGCCAACCGTATACACATGCCTGCATCGTGAAAGACATCGTGGGTACGTCCACAGCCACATGGTTTCGTCACGTGAGATTGTTGTATATCATTCCCCAAGAACCGGAGGACCAGGCTGGACATAGTTTGGCTCCCGTAATAAAAACCTGGAACGCAACAAATACGCATTGAAGGTTATTCTGTATGCGGCATTCAGCATCCGGCCCCGAGGGTCTGGTGTACATGTAAGTGAATTATTCGTAACTCGCCCGCCCCCGCCGCCCGCCGCCTGCTATGCGACGCAAAATAAGGTGTCGCTAGTGATAGTGATGATGTGCGATGTATGAACTTGACCGAGCATTAGGTGCGAAACCAGCCCGATTCAGGTTTAGATGGGGGTTTCCAAGCAGTTGGTAAGCGCTACGGGCAGTATCTTACCTAATTTATGTACCTGGAGGTACGAGAGATGTACGGTACCTGCTGCAGGTCTAAGCCTGCGCCGAATGTGGGAACGCGTGCAAATCAGGGAATTGTACATTACATATGTGCGAGACACAGGCGAACTATTACCGGTACCTAGACACACTCTGGGCAAAACGGGGTCTGTTTTCGGGGTTTACGCAGTAGGCGGCCTACCAAGGTAAACCTTTACATGCATTCATAACCTCCGAGGAGCGCCGAGGAGGTCCGACATAATTTTCTTCCGTTTGTTTCTTTGCATTACATTTCGGGGAATATTGTTGTACAGGCTAAACAGATGCATCGGACGTAGGAATTACTTGTCGATAGTTCTTTTGTTGAAAACCTGTTCCCCCGCCTCTCGCATCTAGTATTACGCAATATATATTTTCTTTGATGATATCTACTGTCGTTGCACCAAAACACTGGTTTTGGAGTTTGCGATCTTCAATGTCGCCATCATAAGACTGATTGCGTTCAGAGAGTTACCTATCGCATATTGCTCAATTTACCTCCTGCAATCACTTTAAGTTGAACCCGCTGAGCAGACGGGTTCCCAGACAGACGTCTCTATTCTCAAGTAATTGCTCTCTAGACATAAGCTTAAACAGAGGTGTGAATACAGTCCAGTGCAATTCTTTAGGTGGCATCAGGAAAGTCGTGTTGTTTTGAATGTGTGCAAGTTCGAGTTCGAGATCTCATAGGCCCCAATCATCCAGACTAAGCAAGTCCGTTTCATAAACGGCTTGGCGCGTCTTCACTGCCGCTCCTAACTGGTCTTCCCCTGAGCAAACCCCGGTCCGCCAAGCCTGCATTTGCCCGTTTCAGTTGGTAAGCAGCCGTGGTTGGTCGCTCGTGTCGACAGTTTGGTGGATCTCACTTGCAGCAGCGCCAAAATTAAAGGACAAACACTTAGGGTCTTTCCTGTGACAGATTCCTTCATCTACAACGCATTGAAGCAGTGCTGGCAGTGCCGGGGTGTGGAAAAAAAAAAGATCTGCGTGTTGATCTCTCTCTACTTCTCCATTATATCTAGTTTAAATCCATTGATCTTCGATCGAATCTCCTTCCTCTTGGGTGACTTCCTTTCTCTCGCTTCCGCACCCGAGGAATCTGTCCATTTTCTCTCTCGTTCGCTGCTGGTTCCTGTCACTCCTTTACACACTAGAAACCTACCTAGGTAGATACATGATCACTCGTTTGTCGCGCGGGCGCCAATTCTCTCTGCATCCATCCATTCGATATTTTTGGTTGAATACTCATCCCCACTGATTTTTTCCCCATTTTTTAAGCCTCTTGATCATGATTTATTCTACGGCATACACTCTTTTGGTTGTGGGCCTCGCCAGCCAAATATTGGCCGAGCCCTATGAACCACATCGACCGTCGCTCGCTCGTATGTCTACCAGAAACATCATTGGCTTTCACCGCCGGGACCTAGAAGGATATGCGCCTACAGAGCAAATCTGTGGAGACGGAGACACTTGCGCTGAGGCTTGTGGAAAGGGATTCACTCAATGCCATTCCAAAGACCACCTAACACACTGTTACAATCCTGTAAAGAAAGAGACTTGCTGTCCGAATGGCAGTGGTGGTGAGTAGCTCAACAAACTCTGTTTCAGTATGGTAAACCTAATGCCGCAATAGAATCCTGCGATAACGGATACTTTTGTACTGCCGATGATGATGACAAGACGTGGTGCTGTCCTGACGGCCTAACCTTGAAGGAATGTGCTCAGAAATACAATATACCGGGACCTCTTACTTCTCAAGCCGTATCAACCTCAAAGACGACAGCAAAAGCCACCTCAACGAAGGAGACGACGAGTAAAGCTTCGCATACTTCAGTAACCAAAGAAGCTACTACGACGCAACAGACATCGACTAAGGAATCCGGCACCACGAGCACCAAGTCTAAGAAACCGGACACCACCGAGACTACCGAGAGTACTGAAAGTACAACTCTTTCCAAGACGCCGCATCACCAATCTACATCCGAGACCCGGGTAAAGGAGGCGACGAGTACGAGTTCCAGTTCTCCGGTATCAACAACTACCCCTATTGAAACGAGCGGCACCTCCATTTCCACCGAGGCCATAGCTACGCAGAGCACCACATCAGATGCTGTGCCAACGTCGACGCCACCCTCTTCTACCACCAGCAGTGCAAGTGTAGGTGGCAGTGGTCACCATGGGCCCGTCAACAGCCTGCTGCTTTCCCTTGCTGGTGTGCTGGCTGCCCTCATTTGAGGTGGTGCATCACGAAATGTTTTACGAACCCTCCTATACCTCTTCAAAGCATATTCAGAGCTTTTCGTTTGCGCCGTTTTCTATTATCATGTTCCAATGACTTTGGCAGTGTCCGGAGCCTTTAATAATAATACGAGGACATTCTCGCTGGCAGGCTCTACCTCGACCATGATTTCAATTTGCGGAACTATATTATACCCCTCCAAACTAGATTTAATTGCTTCTGCCATCAGCAAGGACTCCGAGTACGGCATAAGCGATCGATTTATATATAAGCGACCTTACGTTTGCTATGTACTTATTCATCCTCTTTCGAAGTCTCACCAACCCGAGCGCTACTGAGTCAGCTTCACCTTGACAAGCTTTTAGCACAGTGGCGCTCTTAGCTTATGCAGCTATGGCTACATTAGGTATATAATTCTGGGAAAAGAAATAGATAAAAGAAAGATACCCCTGGGCATTTCTGCTTCACCTGATTCAGAAACTATTTATTTGAACATCTCATTGCTGCTGAACAACCGATCATGAACCAGAGGCTGCCAGATCCCGTCAAAACGAAGTACCGGATCTTGGCGGTACCTTATCGTTTTGTCTAGTTCGCAGACTGGTGAAAGTTATTTGCTTGAATGTTAGACTAGTGATATGCACACTAGAGCTGTGTAACCTGATTCGAGCAGGTGCCGGCTTGCCATTGGTCGACACATAAGCTGTACAGTATATCGGGCTAGTCTTGATTACTGTACTCTGTACCGGCTTCTGAGCAGGCAGTGTAAATGTGACAGGCAGAGGACAGGCATTGAGGGAGCTACCTACCCAACAAGGTAATTGTACTGTGCAAAGATTCGACGGGAAGAACCCTTGCGCTTCTTGTCGTCCCGGGTCAGCCAGACCAGATACTTACTTAGTTAGCTACATGACAAAACTTGTCGTCCGCGACATCTGATTCAGGCAGTCTGTATTTCGTTTTCTTTTGGGGGACATGGTTTATTTTTTCCCACAGTGATTGCTGTATTCTTTCTTGCAGTGGACGCTCCGTCTCTGTACTCCGATGCGACAGCTCTCGCGCGCCGATTACCAGACGCATCATCGAGGCCGCGAAGAGAGAAGAAGGTGCTTGCTGTTTCGTGTTGCGCGATAGCCGCTGGTGCAAACCAGCGCTGAATGAGGCGCTCCCTTCTCGCTCTTCGAACCCTCACGACCAGCGTCTCGTCCCCGGTTGCACCGACACACCCAGTCCCCCTTGCATCGGCCGCAAGACGTCCCCGCCGCCAATCCCTTCATTCTCTTCTGGCCTCTCGCACTCGAGCCCGCCGACTCAGCACCACATTCTCCAGACCACAGCAACCTACCGCCGTCACCACCGCTACCACCGCTACCATGAGTGCAGGCAGCCCTTCTGCAAGGTCGAAACGGAAGGCAGTCTCTCCTACCGACGACCGACCCCTCAAGCAGTTCCGTCACGGTCTAAATGGCAAGAATTCTCCTGGCGATAACACCCCGGACGTCGAGCTTACAGGCTTCATGTCCAAGAGCGAGCACGACGATGACGACGTCCCGGTATTCTATCAGGCGCAGACCGCCGATACTGCGGAGTGGCAGGCTACCATTGAGAACGTGGTTCGATGCGTCGTCTCCATTCGCTTCTGCCAAACCTGCTCCTTCGATACCGACGCTGCCTGTGCTAGTGAGGCAACTGGCTTTGTTGTCGATGCCGAGAAAGGGTAAAAAACTTCGCTGTCTAGAATCGCTTTTCTCTCTTTTGCTTTACTAACGCGTGGGAAAGATTAATAATCACAAATCGACACGTCGTTGGTGCTGGTCCCTTCACCGGTTACGTTGTTTTTGACAATCATGAAGAAGTCGATGCGTATCCCGTCTATCGCGATCCTGTACACGATTTTGGTATCCTCCGGTTTGATCCCAAGGCTATCAAGTACATGCCCGTGTCTGCTTTGCCTCTCCGACCAGACCTCGCAAAGGGTATGTCCTCATTCCATTTCTTGCCCAGAAAATTTCCGCCCTAAACACGATGCTGACTTTCCCGGATTAGTGGGTGTTGAGATTCGAGTTGTTGGAAACGACGCTGGCGAAAAACTGAGCATTCTTTCGGGCGTTATTAGCCGTCTTGATCGAAATGCTCCCGAGTATGGCGAAGGCTACAGTGATTTTAATACCTGCTACTATCAAGCAAATGCTGCGGCTAGTGGAGGTAGCTCTGGAAGCCCTGTTGTCGACATCGATGGCCATGCCATCGCTTTACAAGCTGGTGGTAGGTCTGATGGCGCGTCGACAGATTACTTCCTTCCTCTCGATCGTCCTTTAAGGGCTCTGCGCTGTATTCAAGAAGGTAAACCTGTCGATCGTGGAACTATCCAATGCCAGTTCCTCCTCAAACCCTTTGATGAGTGTCGCCGGCTCGGTCTAAGCCAGGAATGGGAAGCCGCAGCCAGAGAAGCATTTCCTAAGGCCACTAATATGCTGGTGGCTGAGATTGTGTTGCCCCAGGGACCATCGCATCATAAAGTCGAAGAAGGTGATGTCCTCTTGAAGGTTAATGGCGAGATGGTTACGCAGTTCATCCGCTTGGACGATATCCTAGATTCCAGCGTGGGAAATACTGTTCGGTTCACACTGCAACGTGGGGGCGAAGACGTTGAGGTGGATGTCCAGGTCGGAAATCTGCACGATATCACCCCGGACCGCTTCGTCACCGTCGCTGGAGGGAGCTTCCACGATCTTTCCTACCAGCAAGCACGACTATATGGCGTTGCATGCCGGGGAGGAGGTGTTTTTGTTTGTGAATCTACCGGCGCTTTCCGCGTGGACTCTGCCGATAGTGGATGGATGATCCAAAGTGTGGATTACAAGAAAACGCCAGACTTGAAAACTTTTATCGAAGTCATGAAACAAATTCCGGATAAAGCCAGAGTTGTTATAACATATAAACACCTGCGCGATTTACACACTCTCAACACGACAATTGTTAATGTTGACAGGCATTGGTCTACCAAGATGCGACTAGCAGTCCGCAACGATATAACGGGTCTATGGGACTTTGAAGATATAGCCGACCCCTTGCCGCCAGAGCCACTGGTACGCACAAAAGCAACTTTCATTCAGTTGGAGCATACTTCTCATCCGGCCGTTGCCGACTTGGTTCGCAGTTTCGTTCGCGTCAACTGTGTGCTGCCTCTTAAGCTGGACGGATTTCCGCGAAACCGCAAGTGGGGCATGGGGTTGGTGATTGATGCTGAGAAGGGCCTTGTGGTCATCTCAAGAGCCGTGGTGCCCTATGACTTGTGCGATATCTGGATTACGATCGCCGATTCTGTTTTGGTACCGGGAAAAGTTGTCTTCTTGCACCCCCTTCAAAACTATGCCATCGTGCAATACGATTCCAGCCTCGTCGACGCCCCGATCCTAAGCGCAAAACTAAGTACAGATCATATTACACAAGGCGCATCTACCACCTTTATTGGGTTCAATCGAAGCGGGCGCATTGTGCACGCTGCCACAACGGTGACGGAAGTCACCGCCGTCTCTATCCCTGCTAACTCTGGCGCGCCGAGATATCGTGCTACTAATGTCGATGCTATTACGGTTGACACCAGTCTTAGTCAGCAATGTGGAAGCGGCGTGCTCGTTGATAGCCAGGGCACCGTTCAGGCTCTATGGCTTACATACCTTGGTGAAAGAGTACACGGAGCTAGAGACGAAGAGTATCACCTTGGTCTCGCCACGCCAACATTGGTACCTGTGATGTCGATGATCCAAAATGGAGGGACACCTAATCTGCGGATGCTGTCAATGGAGTTTCGGGCCATCTCCATGTCCCAAGCGCGCATTATGGGCGTCTCAGAGGACTGGATACAGCGAGTTCCAGAAGTCAGCAAGCAAAGTCACCATTTTTTCATGGTCTCCAAACTCACGTTTGAGCGTGGAGATCATCAACCTGTTCTCCTTGAAGGCGATGTCATTTTGACCCTGAACGGAAAAATGATGACGTGTGTACAAGATTTAGATGTAATGTATGGCCATGAAGTCCTCGACGCCGTCATTCTCCGAGAAAGCCAGGAAATGCATCTCAAAGTATCTACAGTTCCCCTCAGCAATGTCGAAACCGAGCATGCCATCTCATTCTGCGGCGCTATCCTGCACGCACCACATCTTGCTGTAAGACAGCAAATCAGTCAACTGCACAGCGAGGTTTACGTGTCAGCTAGAAGCCGTGGGTCTCCTTCTTATCAGTACGGACTAGCGCCTACCAACTTCATTACACATGTCAACGGAAAGCCAACACCAGACCTCAAGACATTCCTCGAGACTGTCGTCAAGATCCCCGATAATACCTGTAAGTGGATCCCTATTGTGTCATCTTATAATTGATCACGTGGAGATCATCTAACCTGGTTATAGATTTTCGAATCCGAGCCATGACCTTTGACAATGTTCCATGGGTCGTCACCATGAAGAAGAACGAACACTACTTCCCGACGATGGAGTGGATCAAAGACGCCTCGGAGCCATGTGGCTGGAAACGTGTAGCATACAAGAGCAGTGGGAAAGCTATCGAAGGCGAGCCTGCTGAGGGCATGGTAACCCTCACAAAGGATGAAACCGGCGACGAGGACGGTGACATATGTGTAGACGACCCGTATAGCGCTTAACCATGGTCTAGTCGCATTTGTTTTTGTACAATCTGGTAGCTAAAATTATTAATATTTTATGTAGTATTAGATAGATTGTGTACTCGGTTCAAAAGCGCGAGGGAAGCTTGTTAGCGGGCCTTGCACACGCAATTCAAACTATGTCATTAATAGACTGCGGTTGGTATACTATCTATACCTGATATCTATATCATTTATTTATTTCTACTCTGATATTTCTACGTTGCTCTAGCTCGTGAATTGTAAGTAGAAGGTACATCTTAGTTCATGTCCTTATACGCGATATCTACAAGAGCTCTGGTTGTATATGGGAGATAAGTACTGGCTTTCTATGGGAACTCAAGTTTTATTTTACCAATGTTAGTCCCATCCCCTATGTACTGACATACATATATATATGTATGTACCTAATATCTAAGTTACAAGGTACCTACCTACCTGCCTACCTACCAGAAGTAAACATTAGTTGAGTTGTGCGCAAAGGTAGCCGTGTTTTGTTGATATTGGAATTGCACTCGGCAACCACGTTGGTCCTTCCCAACTCTTAAGCTCTTATCTTTTTCCCTTTAAGTACCTACCTAGGTTCTTCCAATTCTAACTTCCACTCCTATTCTTCATCCTCTTGATCTTTACCACCCTCGGTTCTTCTTCGTTCCTCTACCATCTACTCTTCTTCTACACCAACCCTTTTTCCGTCTCTGACATTTTACTGCTCGCCTTTTCTTGCAAGCAACACGATATCATCTCTGTGAGCAACACAACCGTCTCTTGTGGTCTTCAGATACACGATCATCGGACCCCAGACTTGTTCGGTAAGTAGGCCGGTTTGTATCTAGCTGGAATTGCCGTGCATGTTTCCTTATCAGAGTTACTTGATGCCACCCACCTCATCCTCTGTCTCTTATATCAAGGCCCCTTCCCTCTTTCCTTCACTTCTTCTTTTCTTCTCTTACCTCCCAAAGTTACCAACCACCGACCACATCAACACATCACTTAAGCTTATCATCCCAAGTTCTTGCCTTGTTCTTACTTTACTTTACTCTTACATGCACTCGACTTGACCAGGTACTCGGTTGTACGTCTGACTTTCAAGTAGTTTATTTCGTCTGTCATACTCTGCACTGTCTTCATTCTACACGTAGCGGTTTATCACGATCAGTCAACTCTACTCCTGTCAAACTCATCCATTGCTACTCTTCTTCTTGTGCCTTGCAGATCTAACTTAGTGATACCAGATTCTCATCAATCGTAACTCGATACAATGGCAGAGCATACCAAGGAAACCAAAGCGTGGACAGACGCGGAGAAGGTGAGTTCTAATTTAGATCGGTCAACCAAGAGCTCTCTTCATTCTTCGCCATCGCTGATACGAGGCCCTATCGACTTACCAATATCTAATCTCACCAATCCTATCCGCATGAGGCATTACCCTACTTGCTTTTAGATTACGCGTCACTTTCATCATACACCACATCGCTACATCCCATCGCATTCACCAATTCCCAACTTCAGCTTCCCTCATTGCATGCTATACACGGTAACTAACTAAATTCTAGACTCACTTCCTCATGCAAGCCATCGCACAGATGCAAGCTGCAGGCGGCACCCTCAATTTCAAGCAATTCACCCTCCCCGGCCGCACCCCAAAGGCCCTCACCCATCTCTGGGCCAAGATCCGCAAGGAGAACGCTGCCTATGCCAACCAGCTGGCTGCCGAGCGTGCCGATGGCTCCAAGGTTGTGACCCCTCCTTCCAAGAGCGGCCCGACCAGTAAGTCTCTTCCTTTACCAATCTTATATGCCCCAGGGAAATTTGAGTTATCGCCGATCGTACATTTCAGACCGTCTACCTGGCCGTAGAGCTTAAGGCACATCGACACTTGACATCTCAGCATTAGTATCCTCTGCTAATTATAAGCTGCGAATACAGCCCCCACCACCGGCAAGCGCACTGCGCAGGCCGCCTTCAAGGAAGGCAACGATGGCAACGAGTCTCCCTGTAAGTCCCTCCTCGTTTCTTTTTCCCTCTTCCCTCCTATAACGTCCCTCCTAAAACATCTCGGGTAAAACAGATGCAAGCACACATAAAGTACAATAACTAACTAACACCACCTCTCAGCGCCCACTGGAAAGCGCCAGCGCGCTTCGAACGGCAAGCCCCGTGCCAAGGCTAAGTCGTCTCTCACGAACATGTCGGTTCCTGCTCCTGTCGATGATGATGAGGGAGAGCAGATGAACGACGACAATGGCGGTGTCAAACATGAGCTGGAACTTGATGCCCGCTTCTTAATGAATCCTAACGAGATCTAATGCATGCTGCAAATGCATGTGTGAGTATGATGGGACTCGATGCTCATCAGAGGATAGATCGGTCTCTCAACCTCTATCTGTCTGCTCGTCGTCGAGGTTGACATTCGGGCTTACTTGATTTGATTTTCATATCGAGTCTTCGTTGCTGATTTGCGAGTCGCCATCGGCAACCACAAGAACATAACAGAAAAATACAAAAAAAAAACAAGGTATGAAGAAAAAGGGCGGGTGATAGGGAGTACAGGGCGGAATAGGATATCGTCTATCCCAGACGACCCTCACGACTCTATCGGTATCGATGTCGACATCGGTATTCGCATAAAGGTATGCTCTTACCCCTCCCTTCTCTTCCTCTTTTGTCACGTCTGTCCCTTTGACATCAACCAATACGTCCGTTCGTCTTTCTATCAGTTTACTCACTCATTCCTGATTAATCCATAAGCATTAATATCATATCCCTAGCCTTTTTTTCTCTCACATCCCAGTCGATTCCACCAAACATTGCATATCATAAAACATCATCTTCTCTCTGTTCTTACCCAGCACATCCCACTCCTATCCCACACATCCTATACATTCTTTTCCTCTCTTCCATTCCCTATACTGTCATTTCTTTCCATTTCGCAGCTTTTCTTCCAATCAGATCTATTTGAAATTGACTAACCTTACCGCGTCCAGGGCTCGGCTCCTGCTCCTGTTCCCTCTTCGCCCACTTCCGTTTCCGTCTCTCGTCTCATTTCAGTTCCATTTTCATTTACCTTCGCCACGTATCGAGGTTTCTAATCGCCTGTCTGCCCATCTGCCTATCTTTCATACACAGAGAGACACAGGACTACGCAGAGCTACACAGAACACCACACAACGTGTCATTCACTGCACCAGTGGACATCGCCTCACAAATATGCAACGATCCATTCCATCTAAATGCAGGAACAGACAAGTTTTCCATATCACGGGCACATTTGCATATACACATAGCTTCAGATTTGCACAATACGCAGTTTCGGATCCTATATGCGAGATCTGACGAATACGGACATCATGGATACTATCATACAGAAACGACTGATTGACGAGTTGAATTGACTATTTAGTCGATGACTTGGTGGATCGGTTAATAGTTTGGTGCATCCATGCATGGCCTTCCCATTTGCATATCACGGCAGCTTTCATACTAAAGCACACACCTACGAGATAACTTAAGAGCTGTCTATGTAGGTAGTCTAGGTACTTTCACTTACACCCGAGTTCATAACGGGTAAATCGTGCGAATCTTTTTTCGTTTTTCACATGATCAATTCATCTGCCTTTTCGTTTAATTGATTATTCGGTGTCATCACGTATTCACGTATAGTGACAACTTTTCTTCCTTTTCGGTTGTATTAGCTCTATGGTAAGAGTAAGCAAGCAAGCAAGTAGGTAGGTAGGTGAGTCGATAGTACATCAACAACCGTCAGATACAACGCAATAACAACAGAGCTAGAGCAAAGCCGGCCTCCTGGATTCAATATTGATACATGTTATACATCAGCATCTCTCAAAAACTCTGTACAGCCCCTTCAGGTTAGCAAGTTCCAGCACACCACCTTTCATGAACGACTTAGTAGCCACGAGCCGTGCCTTGAAAGCAGGGAAGAAGACATGTTCCACAGCCCGACGGACATGTGCTCTCCGCGCCTTGATCTCATCTGGCACGTCTTCTTCCACCTGGTCGTTGCCCGGGAGCGGCGGCAGCTGTTCAGGCACGTAATACGTAGCGAGTTCTCTGAGGAACGATTCAAAGCATAGTTTCTCGTCTGTCCAGTTGACGTAGGGACCCAGCCGAAGCAGGAATTGCGGCAGTTTGGCCATGGAGGGCGCATACCCCTTTACCAGCAGCGGGATGCTGAGGAGCTCACCCGCTGGGGTGATTTCGAGGCTGAAGTATTCGAGCAGCATCTCCCGCCTCTCGATCAGTTGCTCGGCGACCCTCTCCACAACCTCCGCGACATCGAAATCGTCGTCGCCATCGTCGGCCGATGTACCTTCTCCTTCGCCTATCTTCTCCTGCTCGGCGGCAATGTTCAAGACCTCGCGTAGGTCCAGTGCCGGCTGGAACTTGATGACACCGAAGTTGCCGAAATCCGTCAAGCCGACCTGGTAGAAATACTCGAAGCAGGCGCGGCCGTAGTCTACTAGGAAGAGCTTGACGCCGCCCTGGATAGCGGCCAGCCGACGTTTTTCGTCCACGATCCCGACGAATGTGTGATTAGCAATAATTTCGGTTAGTTCGTGGTGCATGTCATCTCGTACGGCTGTGCGAAGGTCTCGCACGCTCGACAGACGGCAGTAAGTCGACTCGCGATCTACGATTTCGTATTCTAGCTCAAGACTGGCATTCGGCGTGCCACCGTCAGCTGTGACACCGGAGCCCGAAGCCTTGTCTGCAGTAGGAAACATGCTGGTAATTTTCCGCAGCGAAGCGTCTGTGCGTACAAGATTGTTCTCGTTCGCACGAGCAGGTGTCTTCCGAGAAGTTGCTGGGGTCTTAGAGGAGGATTCGTCAGTGTCATGAGAAGTACCACTCGGCAGAAGAGTACCCGGAAGCAGAGTCTGTGTCATGAAGGTCCGGCTAGTGTCCACCGCCGCTAGCTTTTCCCGTATGGTTTCACAGACGCATTGTATGATTTCATCTTCGTTGAGGAAATTCACCTCTCGTTTGGTAGGATGAACGTTGACGTCGACTCTTTGAGGATCAATCTCTAGGCTCAGGTAGATGAACGGGTGTCCGCTCTTGGGTAAGAAAGCTGAGTACGTCTGTTCTACTGCCTTCTTAATATTCGAAGACTCCACGCTACGGTTGTTGATGAAAAGCAACAGGGTTGTCTTCTTGATATGGTAATTTGCATTTGTAGCCCATCCAGATGCCTTGAACCCCCATCGATCATCCGAGGCGGAGAATTGAATCAGCTCATTCGCTACATTACCGCCGTGAATCTGACGAATTCGGTCCAGAGTCGAAGCTTGGGATTGCACAGAGATGGCAGTTCCAGAGTCGCCATGCTTCTTACAAGAAAAGGCAACGCCAGCACAGTGGATGGAATATCGCCCTACCATGTCAATAATTTTGTTATACTCGTCAGAAGTAGACCGAAAGGCCTTGCGTCGGGTTGGCACATTGTAGAATAGATCTTCGACGGATATCTGTGTGCCGCCTCGCCCTGCGGTTGGCTTAGGATCTGGTGACTGGCCAGGTTTCGCGGGCGAGAGCTTGCCGCCATCATAGTGAGCACGCCAAGCACACTCAGAATCTTTGGTCTTGGTTGTGACTGTCAGGTGGGCAATATGGCTGATGCTTGCTAGAGCCTCGCCTCGAAATCCGTAAGTGGAGATGTTGCTCAAATCCTCGAAACTCTTGAGCTTTGAAGTGGTGAATCTCTCACAGAGAATCGGAAGATCTCCTTTCTAGAAGAAATACTTAGCAGAGGGTAAGCACTGGCAGAGACGGACATGGAACGCACGTCAATACCATGGCCATTATCTGTGATTTGCAGTAGTTTGAGGCCGCCGTCTTTGACAAGAACCTCGAGCGAGGTAGCCCCGGCGTCGACAGCATTCTCGATCAGTTCCTTTAGAGCGTGGACGGGTGCCACGATGATTTCGCCGGCGGCGATCTTGTTGACGACATCCGGGTCCAAAGCCTGAGAGAGAGGTGGTTGTCAGTACGGAGGTTTGAGGGTCGAAGCGGAAAGACCTGCCTGTATGCGACGCGGAACATGGTCCTCTGTCGACGATGGAGGATCTTTCCGCTTGATGCCCCTCGGCTCATCCACTTCCATGGGATCCGCCATGACCGCTTACAGAGAGTGAAGGGATAACACTACTACCGGGAGTCGATCGAGGAGTTTAGAGCTCAGCCAATCATTCCTATATTGTGGCTATAATCTTTGGCCGGCTGTAGCCTCAAATCTGATGGATACTTGAAATCGGGACCGTGGCAAACGGGACTAATTAGGTCTCCAGTAGGAGATGGGAAGAAGGAAATTGCTCGAACAATGGATCGTAGGCAGATTTACAGCGCATCACATAATGTCGGATATTTCCGATCAATTCAAATTTGTTGATGTTCAACAGACGTGCATTTTGGTCAGTGTTGTGGGTAATGAGAGTGTGATGCAGGTCAAATGCTTGGAGGATAAGAGAGATGCTATGAAGATGTCCAGGCCGAATAGCACCACCTCAGCTAAATCCTGATTGGCAAGTTAGGTGCTGAGGTTGTAGGCATCCGCAACCAATAAACGTCGCTCCAGTCACTGTATAGAGAGTACAGTGTGTCTTAGTCTGGCCGCAGTCAGGTAATCACAGTATGATGGATCAATCGCACTGTATGTTGTAGCGCCGGCCAGTTACCTACTATAATACCTAGGTCAGCACCTGTGGATCTGGTTGTACAACGGCTTTCCATCAGACAGACTCCAACACTTTTCTAGATTATCCTCCAAATGGGAACGTGTTTCACAGGGCTACCTACCTTTCCCCGGCCGGTTCATCTGTATAGATCAAATGCATGGTCCTTGCATGGACGATTATTTAGAGATGGAAAGCTTACGGAGTGAGGTAGTACTGGTAGTACTACTGGTAGTACTTGTTCGTGGCGGCCGCCGCCACAGAATCAGGGGCCTCACCTTTACCTCTCCTCCGTGTCAGCGAGGTCTCCCAATCCACAAAAATAAAACAATGGCTGGCGTGCTGGCGTGCTGGCCGTTTTAATAAGAATGTCTGAAAGGATTCTGTACTAACTCCCACTTCAATCCTTCGCGGTCAGCCACGCCTAGTCCCCGAACGAGCCCGGCAACATGGCGGCTGTGTTGGTCGCGTGTCGACCGCTTGTTTCGAGCTTGGGGGCTGTTTTTGTGTTGGCCGGTTTTATAGACCCCAAAGAGGCAAATCTTCAGCCCACTCCATTTACTCGCACTACGTCTTTTGCGATCTTTCTTTCTCAGATTGGCTTACTTGATGCTGGGAAGCCTGGTGTTGATCTAGAACATCCACTGCTAATATTAGTTGTTAGTCTGGCTGTCCCCGAATAACTTATATACCTAAGTTATACTACCGGTGCTAATGCACACTTTCTCTGCACCCGCTCGTTCTTCATGGAGTTGTTTATACTGTAGAGGGGCCTACCTAGTAGGCATCAATGTACACTTCGCCTACCCGGTATTTTCGCTTGGTCTAAGAATGGGTCTGTGTCGAAGCCGGCCGGCCGGCTTGTGACAAGTGCAAAAACAGCCTTGTTCTGGTGGCTTCCTGTCAAACAACCCTTGCTCCTTGCTCTTCTCTTCGAGCACACTCTCCGGGTGTGTCTTTCTTTCTTAATAGCACGCTCTCTATTTCCCTCTTCTGTTATTATAGAATCACACAGCCACGGCTCCTGACTAACCCCCTAACCCTCACATGTTTTAAACACGCCTACTTTTGCACCGCTTCAACACTGCAGACCTTGCTCCCCGAGGCAGAATGAAAATGCGTGAGACTTGCTCTCTTTAGCGTTGAGGTACCTGGGGGGAGGCGCAGCTACCTCTATGCCGACCTAGATGCTTGTAGATCGATTTAGATGTATGTCGAGTTTCTTATCTCTTCCGCCTCCATGTGATATCATCACAAAAGACGTCGAGTTGTTTGCGAGTAATGTGATCGGGCTGCCTCTTAGGCTATGGTATAAAGACGTAGATTGGCCCTTCGTTCCGGCTCACTCTCACACTTCGTCCCTCGACAAGCAGTTCCTCAAGGTTGCCATTACTAGGAAAATGAGCCCACAACGAAACATTCCAACTCGAGACGCGGTGACGTCGTCGCAGGGAAGTGGGGAGGATGAAGAGAATTGTTCGAACAAGGCGACAAGTGGCTCATCGTAAATCCCCTTCGATCTTCCTCCTTGAATTGCCCATGCTAATATGCGCATTAGAGACCCAGGCTCTGACCATTTAGAATTGCTGCGTACTCGATCGCGGTCTTCCGAGCGTGAACATGATTCACCCGAGACTAGAATTCCCGCCCAGGACCTACAAACTGCCGCAGCAAACGATCCCGACAAGACAGATACGACTCCGGGGACATCGACAGTCGGCAGCAACTCGCTCATTGGGCTTGACACTCTCGGCTTGACACTCACCCCTCTGCCTCTCGATATGTTGCCGAGGAGGAAGCGATCCCTGGGCGAAGTATTGGGCGATGAAAAGCCGCCTCAGAAAGACAAGATGTCTGACGAAATCGATCATCTCGCGAGGGCCCAACGGAAGAGAACCAGGGCCGATGGCGCGCCGTCGTCTTCTCAAGCACTACCCATCGTTACGAGAGATGCGGAGCTAAACTCTGACAATCGTGAGAATAGCTCGCCGGAGAGACGTTCAGTGCGTATTCGGGATGCCTCTGGTCAGGAAGGCTCGTCAACCTCGGGTTGAATTGTGTCGGTGGGTCGCGTGGTTGTTGCATCCCACAAGCTTGACCTGCTCACGTCTTCGATTGTCTTTCATTTATTCGTCCCGCAATCATTACCGCTCGTTCAATCATTAGCATTATACCCAATAGAATAGACACTTTCTTTCTTCGTTCATTTTTATCGTGTTCTCACTTATGTGGACTGAATGGCGGGCTAGTTGTCTTCAAGTGTTAAATAACCGCGTATGGAGTCTGTTAGTTCCCATGGTTAGGTATGTCATGCATCATGCTTCATGCGGTCTTCTGGCGCTGCTGCATTAGCCAACCCCATTTGCTCTTCCATTGATTGACTAGGTAGGCTTCCTTTTCATTCCCTAAGCAAGATCTACACGTTCGCTGGCCCGACTACCTCAGACTGAGCTCGTATTCATCGGCCGGCTATACCAGCGAGCAACAAGGCACGTCTCCTACATAAGAACAGGGCATGCTAATAAGATCAGCACCTATCGGTATACAGTCTCTTAACGAAGTCTTATTCATTAGCTTAACAGTAAGAGGTATTTAATTTACACACAGTAGCGCGGGGGCGGGTCGGTAAGGCTTACACCAAGGCCCCATGCATTCTTACGGGCGCGGACTCTTTCTAAATTGGGGAGGAAATCTAAAGATAACGGTTTTGTAATTTATGACACAGAAAACGCCATTCTTATTATACAGTAATAGGAGTAAGGAGTAAGGAGTAAGGAGTAAGGAGTAAGGAGTAAGGAGTAAGGAGTAAGGAGAAAAAGGACGAGAAGAAAAGGCTGATGATACATGCAAGTCTTCTGCTGATTCGCTGGTGCAACGCTCCTCGCCTACGCTAGAATGAACGTCATACTTACTTATATACTTATATGGATTGCTATGCAGCCTGTAGGGGTGCTTAGCTCCCGCCTCTCGCAGGGGATACCAAGACCTAAGCTGGGGGAACCTGGGTAGTGTCTAGGGTCGTGGCGCGCCAAAAGCGGCAAATCCTACCCTCTGACTGATAGACAGTAGTGAGTGAAGGAGTGAAGTGATTCCCAATGCTGAGCTGAGCCGAGCTGAGCAGACAAGCATTCCATCGCTACGGTATCATCTTTTCTGGTTTTTTATGCGATAAAGAGTCTTGTCTTCGGCAGGGGCTGTATCTACCCATTGTCGCATTCGGCAATTTCAAAGGCGAATCAATACAGTAGATCCAGCAATAGGACCACCCAGCCGACTGCAATGCGACGGCGGTTCGGACAATTTTATAGATTGCTACCCACCTGCTTGGTACCACGCAGCCAGCACTGCTGCACTTGCACTTGCTGCAGAGAGAGGGGTGAGAAGGGGAGGTAAGGAGATCGACGTCTGCTCAGCTCGTCTCAGGCCTACTGTATGAACGTCTCTGCGAATCTCCAACTACACACACTACACTACACGACATTACTGTTAGCTGCCGTCTCCCTTATTTAGTATAGTGTCGGTAGTTGTTCAAGCATTGGAATACCCCTTCATTCGATCGATTCTGCACACGGTCGCTTCCATCAGGGGTAAGATACCTACCTACTTGTAGTCGCAAGCGTGCAGAGACACACCCAAGCCCGAGCTTGACATGTATTCCAAATGGCTGGTTCTCTGCCTATTGGCCCCTTTGCTGCTGATCGTCTCGGATGTTGCGGTGTGCATAGTGACACCCACGTCTGCTGCAATGCAGCTATCCTCGCTCGCCCAACCGCAACCTACAACATACCTACAGTACGGAGATTTCTGTCTCCCCTGCATGCATTGGAGATGACCTACAGATGCGAGCCTAATGCATAGCAGACCTAACTGCAGCTGGTAAGAATCAGGCTTTGGAGCCAAGATTTGCAGTAGTGTAGTGTACAGTAGTAGGCCAGCCCCTCAATCGGTCTGTCTCCTGTACCCTGATCAAGGTGCGGAGCGGGACAGAGAGAAGGATGATCCTAGATCCGTCGGTGCCCAGGCGCTTACACGGCGTGAGGCAACGTACATAGCATGACGTCTTAGGAGGATTTCAGTTACCAAGATTGGGGGGACAGGACACTGAGTGGTCGGGTTAATTGTACTATGTACGTGGGGAGTGCCAGGCGTAAATATACCCCAGGTTATATTTAAGCTTTCTGACGGGGAGCGGCCAGCCTAAAGGGAGATCTGTTCAACATGGAAACAGGAAAAAGAAAAAAGAAAAGGGGGGATGGGAGAAGGGGAAAACAGGATTTCGAAGGGAAAGAAGTCGCTGGCCGGACGAGACGGAATGCACTTATACGGCGTCTGGGGATAGGGGATCTGCCTTGCTTCTTCACCTTCCCTGAGTAAATTCTTCCCATTTCTTTGTACGTCGCTGTGTTCGCTTCCTTTTCTTTCCTCCATTTTTCTAGCTGCCCATCACGACATGTCGGTTTAAAATCCCACATCCTACGCCTATTCATCCGGACTAAACTGGCATCCAGTCATATTCCATCTGTTGTTCTTAACATAGCAAGAATTCTGTACTCAGTATGACATACCAATTGCCTATAACCCCTTTTCGGGCGGAGATCCCTCAGATCGAGCTTGTTTCTGAAGCAAGGATTTGAATTGCGATTGAATGTTTTCCTCTCACGTATCCCACGACCAACTACGATCTTGCCAGAAACTAATAAAAGTATACAAATGACCCAAGGTAAGGATGTGTCTTAGGTCCAGGCTTATAATATATGTCAGTGTGATAGCTGATATTCCAGCTTCTAGATTCGAGTCAGTTATCTAATTCACCCCTACGTAGAGCGTACACTGCCCCTGATTATGTGAGTACAATATTCTTCTAGATGTTTTATTAACTTATTACTTTCTTGTCGCTTATTCACACAGAACCAAAGACGTCTACGAGTTTACCATGAACATAGGAATGTAAGCCTACCAACGAATCAGCAGAGGACTGATCCATCATCGAAATCCTCGACAACGCTACAACAATGATCAATACCGGCTTTGTGTAGTCTATACTTCAGCATGTCGACCGACTAAATAGCCTACGAGTAAAATCACAACGAGCCTAACGTGCCTCTAGAGTCCGATAGTAAACAACACTCGTTGATGATAGCAACCCTCCAAACCCTGTCGATAAAACCGGCTCCCTAGCCACCAGTACTATCTATCACTCTACCACCAACAGTGTAGCCAGCTAAGCAGGCAGCTATACACTACGAGTAAGGCAAATAGATACTGGTTGGCAACAATACGAGTATACAGTTCAACCCTACTTAATACGAACCCAAGCCACTGTCGATCGGGTTGGTTCCTTTGTCTCGAGCCAACATGTAACTCGATGTAACTGTATTGCATTATGATTAAAGGGCGCATTGAGCCACTCATATGATAACCAGCACTATTTCATCTCCTCCAGCCGACTGATCGATCGAACGAACGGACGGACGAGCGAGCGAGCACATACTCGGTACCTTGTATCGTCCAAGTTCGTTCATCAACGCCACTAATCATTTTACCAACTCCGCTATTGGCGCTAACGGTAGGGAATAACAAGGGCCGAAGCATATAAGTCTACTACTAGTATGACGGCGACTACATTCCTGTTCAGGAGGCGTACCGTACACCTTCAATTACCTGGATTCTTTCCATGTATATCTCTTTCTCTGCACCCTTGAGCCTTCTGCCTCCTTCTACTCTGTGCCGTGTAGGGGGAAGAGTGACAGGTGGGTTCGTGGAACAGCGTGCGACGCGGGCGGGTTGCCGCCAGCAACCAGCCTTTCCCGAGTCTTAATGGCTAAGAATTATAACTCCACAAGTTTACCTCGGGAAGTCTTTTTTGTTTACATATATGTTAGGAGTAAAAGGCATGGCTCTACTGCTAACTGTTTATCATATTCCCCACTTCCTCCTGTCTCTCTCTCTCACCTCGTCTCGTCTTGTTTGGTTTGACTCGCCCCGCCGCCGTCTTAGTTCCCCCGCTCAGCCTGGCGAGGTAACCCATCAACAACATCGCCCACTCATCCGAACTCTAGTTTCGCCTGGCAACACCCCTTCCTACCGTTTTCTTCACGATTTCTTCAACTATGATTGTACATTTTTCTTCTCTTGCGGACTTTTGATTCTGCTCGCATAGCTTTGCTTCTCTCTATCCCTTAGCTTATCATACAGCTTACCACTACCCATCCATCATGAAACTCCCTGCATTTAGACCCGTATCGTATACTCGATTTACAGATCTCCTAGCAATGACAACTAGGGAAAAGACTTACACAACATATACTGCCTTAGCAGAATAGTAGAAAAAGCGAACGGTCATCCACCTAAAAATCAAATGCATCCTCGGAAGGCCACGCCTAAGCGGCCAGCGCCACCGCTAGTAATGATACACACAAGGAAAGAAAGACAAATTGCCTCCACATTCCTCGCAAATCAGCCATTCGAGCAACCCCTGATCTCATTTTTTCGTGTAAGATATGCTCTGGCTGCTGCTCAACGTTGTCATTGCTTTTCGACGTTGCACGACCGGTCGACCACACGACGTGCCGCAACGCCAGCCCAACAATATTTTTAACGCTCCAGATGGAAAGCTGCTTCTAGCAATCCGAAACATAAAAGCCACTCCAAAATACGGCTTGCTTAAAAGTCCAAGGACAGAAAAAACAAGCCTGGTAATACACGCTAAACGCCAATACAATGTGATGCCGCATGAAGAAAATCGCGAGATCCATGTGGAACTAGCCCAGAGCGATGCAATAGTGAGCACAGGTATGCAGTATGTTGTACAGTGGTATCTCCAGCGCGATGGACAATACATATCAGTGGGTATGTCGGCAAAAGAAAAAAGAGAGATTGAACGCTGGCATGAGAACGCTTGCAAAGAAAACGCTTGGTAGCCCACTTCCAGGTAGTGTGCCGAGGGTAGTTGAAAACACATGTGCCATCAAGTGTTAAATATAACGGAATCAGATTTCATGGGTTTCGACGTGGTGATTCCCCGGGTTTCTCAATCAGCCCACCGATATCTACACGGCTGGTGCGGTCATCTCGCGGCCAGGACGATTCTGCTGGTTGACCAGTCTGTTGTTGCTGGCTTCGGATTGGTGGTAGCTGATATTCGGCTTGTTGAGTCGGCCGTGTGAGCGGAAGCTCGCTTCTCGGAATCTGGTGTACCAACCCCCCTGGATGCTCGCTTCTTGCTGATGTCGTCGCCGATGCCGAATACGAGGGGATGTTCGGACTCACACCGGGGCTGAGAGCAGAGACGAGCTGAGCCGATGTTTCAGGCTGTCTTGGTGTAAAACTGCCCTCTCGAGGTGGATCTGTCAACCGTGCTCGACCGGGATCGAAAGAAGCCGACACGGGTGTTAATTGGGTGAAAGGTTGAGGCTGGTACGAATAAGTGATATCTCGAGACCGAGGAGACGGCGATGGATGAGGAAAGGATCGACCAGGCGAGATCAACAAGAGCACTACGAAATATATCGAATCACTCTTGGCCAGCCCAACACGGACTTGGTGTGGTCGGGGTTGGCCATCGGCCGCCACGAAAGTGAAAAACTCTTGGCGATCTAGCTGGTATCTGGACACAGATTCGGGACCAAAAGGCTGTGATTTGATCACTCTTTCTTCCTCGTCCCTTGGGTATATGGGCGGTAAGTAATTTGGCTCCTTTGTAACCTGTTCATTTTGAAGGGATTTGCCCAGCGCAATTACACGTTCTCGTTCAGGAGGCGTTATCATATCCACCAACTTCCGGCCTGCGATTGGTTGGGATCGATATCCTAACATGGACTGAGCGTTCGACATGGTTGCATCAATGAAGGTGCTTGAAGCTTTCACCACTTCCAGGTCCCCTATCGTTAAGAAAGCGACTGGTTCGGGGGCATGCGGCGGGATCGATAACGGAGGCGGGAAGACGGTTCCCTCGATCCCACGTTCAATGAACCTGGGCACGGCGGGGTCACTGGGCTGCGATTTCAACACTCGGTATGATTGCGACTGCGTTCTCCTCAGCGGATCGTCGAATGGAACAGTTGGAGCACTGGGCGTTGAGTAAAGAGAGAGCGGCCTCTGCATTGCTGCATCCGGCGGATGCGCAAATCGCCCTGCGTCGAAACGAGGCTCTCGGTCATCGCGTAACCGTGGCCTCCCGCGTTTCTTATGTTGGATATCAATACAGGCGTCTTCCTTCCCATTGCTCAAGCAACGCGAGCATGGTCTTTGGGCTGTCAAATATTCACTGTCAGCTTCTGGTCATGGCAAATGATCATGATTCGAGCAATCTCGCCCGAAAGGAGTGGTGCCTGAAAATGCATGGGTGTTGATAAGGCATTGCGAAGCACTTGCTTCCGTAAGAGTGGTACCCCTGAATTCCAAACCAGCCATTCCATGTCCCCCATGTTAAGCAACTTAACCGGACCGACCGCCATGTTACCCTTTCAGGTTGTCCAAAACCCGGTAAAGACAGCTTTCCAAATAGCAAGAGCGAGCTTCGGCTGCGTCTTCCCGGCAGATTGTTGAGTACGTCCAGACTGCCAAAGATACGAACAATGGTTACAAGTGCCATTTTCTACCGAGGCAATTGTTGCAATTACCGGCCTAGACTGTCCATTCCAACGAAACGTGTCTGAAGCCATCCTATCCTAAACCCTCGTCATGGGTTGGTGATTTGCGTGGAGACATGGAAAATCCTATTGGATTAAACTTTGGAGGCGCGGGGCCTCATGATGAGACTACCATGCTGGAAATAAAAAAAAGCATACATACCATCGCATCTACGGGAAGTCAGTGCTTATGTTAAGGGTAGGGCCGCTTCGAAGCTTACCGTAGATGAGCTCTTTTACAAGGCACACAAGCAGATGCAACATGACCCTTGGTCTTCCTTTGAGACTTTGGAGAGGTGAACGGTGGATTCTCCGAACCTGGAGGGTTGATGGGCATCGAATAAGGGGCAGGACCCAGGGCCGGCCCACCTACCGGAGGTAGTGAATACTGTGACTGTGATATCATTTGCCCTGGCGGTGGAGGATATGGTACGGGCCGTCCTATCGTGTCTTCTGGCCGCCGGTATTGGTATGGAATTCGATCTGGCGTTTCCAATGGAAAAGGTCGCGCAGCCGTTAAAGGAGGAGGTGGCGGTAAGGGTTGAGGAGGTGCTGTCCGATACTCGACCCCCGAAATAGCTGAACCTGCGCGATACGCATCGTGAGATGGAGCCTGGAAGCCCCCTTGACCTCGCTCGGCGGCCTCTTGGTTTGGCTTCGGCGGGCGCGGAGGAGAACCTGACATAGGCGGAGAAGGATACGCCCTTGTGCCGCGCAGAGCACACTCCTTCTCCTCTGCTCGGGCCCAAGTTGGATCGAGAGGGCTGGCCACGTAGTCAGATCTTCCTCTGCGCTGGCCAATAGGGATAAACAACTGCTCAATACCACGGCTAAGGGTTTGCATGGATGCTGTCCGAGATGACTGTGCAGCTCCCGGGGTTCTCTTGCAGATGACAGCCACACACTTTATTTGGGATCGGAAGGATCTTCCTCAGAAGTACGGACCTTCTGCAGAAGCACGATGCGGCTAAGCTGGTGAAGGCGCATACTAAAATGCAACGGTCTCGACAGAGGGGTGTATACAGGCGTCCCCTTTCTTTCCACCTTATTCCCGACAGTTGCTAGTTAGTCAGTCGAAGTGCTATTCAAACTCGGGGATATGCGCTCCAGAGTTTCTGTCGTTCAACAGATAGATGGTGGCTATCAATCACGACACCCGACCTCCTCCTCGAGGGTGCCTGCGTGGGGCAGAGATATATATATATATATATAGCAGTGGGCGCTAGAAGGCGAAGAACACTCTAGTGGGCACGATGAATAGCGAGCGGCAAATCTGAGAGTCTCCGTCGGACGAAAAGAGTCGATTGTGGCACTGGGTCAGTCGAAGTTGGAAGATTCAGTAGCACGGCGCGCGGTTGTGCAGTGGAAACCTGAAGAGGACGGCGAAAGGCGGAGAGCTGCAGCATGAACACAAGACCTCCTGTGGCACGGCGCAGAAGTCTCCTGGATCATGGAGGCCTGGGAAGCGACGTGCTACCGGTGGCTATGGCGCGCGGAGGTTTAATATGGCCGGACGGTCGAGTCGACGGTTGGAAAAGCTCAACAATCTTGGTTATGTCGCTAGGATCGTGGGAGGTTTTTGTGCGACTTTAATATTAATATTAGATATGGGAACAATTCGGACGACAGGGGAGGGGTGTATAGTGTAAACTAGCATGTAAGTACAAGATTGCAGCACTACGCTACAGTGCCAGTCGCTGCATAGTCGCCGGGACCTGCTTGGCGGCGGTCCTTTCTCGCTACCTGATAACCCGGGTGGCAGTGGCATTGACATTAAGCTGGCACGGGCACACGACAATGGGGGAGTCATCCATGACAGGACCGTGGCGAGGCGTGGTGGGCTACACTGGGGGGAGGGGAGGGGGGGTGTATGGTATGTGTGCATGTATGAGCGTGTGAGAGTGTGAGAGTGTGAGAGTGTGGAAGCAGGAGGACATCACTAAAAGGGGGGCGAAGAGAATGCCGTTGAGGAATGGTCGAAATTACCAGCAAGGCAGGCGAACATGGCACGATGGTGTTGCGTCTTCAGAGACATTGGCAAATTGGCGCCCTTTCGCCTTCGAGGGAAGGGAAAATAGACTTTTCAGACTAACCACTACAGGTCTTTTTTCTCAACGTAGTAGTAGTAGGAGGAGGAGGAGGAGGAGGAGCCAGCAACACTACCACTAGTGAGTTGTATTGATTGTACGTATGTAGTATGTAGTATGTAGCTGGGACTGTTTTTGCTTGCTTGCTTGCCCTGTCTACCTACTTTTACTTGCTTGCTCTTGTGTGGGACCTCGTCGAGGACACACCATGGTGCCAGAATGGTGGGATCCCAGCTAGTTCAGTCTAGGGCTCTGTGGATATGGGCCAGGGGTATATCCTTGTCCAAAACTGTGAAGCATGCGCTGCTAATCATTGCTCAGGGATTCAAGCTATGCAGCCAGCGCGCGCGCGCGACACTACGACACTACGCTACCTTACCTACTGGTCTAGATACAACTAGCGATGGGTAGGTAACATGGGATATCGGTATGTAGGTAGGTAGCTGTAACGGGGGGTACCATAGTTTGGTGAAAGATTGTAATTACTTTGCTCGAACATCTGGGACGTTTACGAAGAACAAGGCGAAGGTTAAGGTAGAAAAGTTAGTGTCGTTCCTCTTTAACTATATCTCGGCAGTGTCTATACTCCCTATTCACCTCTGCTTACTCAACTATTCTTTTAGATCTGCCCTTATATACCTAATCCGCAAAGATACGATTCTATGATCACCCACCCGCACACACACATACACACAACACTTGAGCTGGGCCGATCAGCGGTTTGTTAAGAGAAATTCTCCGCCCGAAGAGTGAAAAGAAAAGAAAAAAAGCGTTGCGCTAAATTAAGTAGGTAGGTGCTACTAATAGCACGATGTGTTCATGTCTCAAGATCTTGCTTGATTTAGATGGCACAACACCGTTACGGTTTGAGACATATACATCTCTAAAAAAAAAAAATTCAATGACTCTTTTTCTCTTTTTAGGCGAATTGAATAATCTGATTGGGCCATTTTTATCGAGATGTTACTCTCCGCGATTCGACCAGAGCAAGGGGGCGTGGGAAGAGGGGAGAGGCAAGAGAGACAGCTTTAACGGCCCTCCGCGGGGCGTGCAGCTTGCATGTCTGATAGTCCGGAGGATCGGTGCCCAGCCGTGTCTGGTACGCCAGATATTATAGGGTCAAGTAGGTAAGGTTGTCCGGAGGATCGGTGCCCAGCCATGGTTCTAAACGTCCCCCTTCCCTTCACAGGGTAAGGGTAGACAGGCGGGAGAGGGAAGAGAGAGGCGAAAAAAAGGAAAGGAACTGCATGCCGGTAGTGGATGGTGGTGGTGGTGTACCTACAGCAACTAACTAAGTAGGTATACTTTACTACAGTACACAACGACCAGAGAATGAAGCAGGGATTATTGTGGGATGAAGGAGATGTATGGATGGCGAGAGACGCAGAGACGCAGAGACACAGAGACAGAGGAAGAAAGAGGATGGTCGTACTAAGGTAATCAATCTGTACTGAGGCACGGCTGTGCGACGGTTGATAATTGGTTTAGTCCCGAGCAGTTCGAAACGGCCTGCAGCAGGCGAGTTTTGAGGCGAGAATGAGAAGGAGACAAAAACCCATCCGAAGAAAATTGTGTGTTTGGTATGTATGTAGATATTACACAGGAACTGGCTTGCATGAAGGTTTCAAAAGACGGGACGAAGGGCCATCGTCGCGCTACGACGCAGAATCTCGTGTATCCTATTTTTAACAAGGCGGGTATGTATGTATGTACGTGCGTGAGAGTGTGTAGAGACAACTTCAGTACAGTACGGTATACTACGAGATGGGATGGGGATGGGGATGGGGATGGGGACCGGTTGTCGGTAGTGTATTATCAGTGTAGAGAGTGTTCGGCAAAGACGCTCTCCACTTCCATCGTCACCCTGGAGGGAGGGAAGAGAAAATCTTAGATAGATGGGACGAAGGAAAAGAGATATCGCGGGGGTCGTACTAAGAATGCGGCCTTGACCGGCTTCCGGCGTCATCAGCCCAGAGGCGAGTCCCAGAGGCGAGACTTGAAAGTGGTGTGTAGATTGGGTTGGACGAACTGATCTACCTACTCGATTGTATGTGCGTATGTATATGCTACATACAGAAACACACGTACATGACATAAACTATTACCGGCCAGCAGTTCGATTTGGGGAAAATGAGGACCGACATGTCCAACGCAAAACGTGTGAGAGGAGAGGAGAGCAGAGCTGCTGCGGCGCGAGAAAGAGGACCTTCCCTGACGGCAGCGAAACCGATAGGGCCGAGGATCGTCGGATTCAGGAGGAACCGTTGGAGAAGAAGGCCGAGGTGAGATGAAAGTGAGAGGAATGTCTTACCTACTCCAAAATTACTTTACCCGTTTGGGGATCACCAGATGCGCGGATCTCTTATGCCATCTCTCCATTAATCACTCATTCACTCACTCACCTCACCTCATTCATTTATTCATCCATTCATTTTTTTTCATCTCATTTACCTGTCCTCTCTATCATCCGCTCTTAGTACCTACGGGTATAATGGAGATAAATGGATGAGAAGTTTATACTGGAGATGACGGTTAAGATACTAGAATATCCAGGGTATACTAGGCGCGACTAAAGATGTCATACTACCAAAGAAAAAAAGGTCTAGGCTCAAAGGGACCCCCGTTGACACGTTGACAGATCTCAGCTAAACCTAGGTACGGGTATACTATAAAAGTACACTATAAGTACCACTTATACACTACGTTACAATTATACTACTTTAACATTACGCTAGAATACCTGCTTATTAAGTCCACCCACCGGGAACACAGATAGGTTGCATCCGATACTTTCATTTCAATGGAGATGGGGGATTGACAGCATTAGGCAAAATTGCCTAACCAGAGATTCCGAAAGCTTGTTCCCAACAGCCGTACTTAGACTGAGCCTTTGTGCCCGGGTCGAGCAAGGCTGTCAGAACGTTGTCACCGCCCAACGGGAAATTCTGGGGTGGGAATAGGCGGTGCCTTGGTTTAAGTCTACCGGTACTAGCCTAGCTTCTTGTCGGCCTGGGCCTACGGTAGGCTAAGCCACATGATTTATTGACATTGGCACAGGTAACGTCGATACTCACCGTCGTGCAGGTGCTTATGTCAGTTCATCATAGCGATATAGCATAGGTATGCATTTCGCCTAGCGAGAGCTTATTGCTTTCTATATGGGTGTACCCGATGCCTCACCTCAGAGACTATCCTACCTAATACCTAGTACATACAGGTCGTTCCCATGTTGGTCGTAAATAGTATGTACCTACATATACTGCACTACATTGTCTATACTAGCGAGCTGCATGAATACGTGGTGCTCTATCCCCGTATCGCTTATTTCCCTCATCATGGCTGTTTAGGATAGAGTTATTGAAAGTTAGACTCAGGCCGAGAGGGGAAAAATCCCATGTTGTTAAATGTGATGTATATTTCTACAAGAAGTTCAACCTATCGTCAGCGTGAACTTCATCTCTTGTACTATGCTACATGTTGGTAATAACTCAAGACTCAGGACCCCCAAAATCTTTCCGGTCGCTCTGTCTTCCTTACTTCTACCCATTCATTGTGTTAGAATATACGAGACGCGCACTACGTAACCAGTTGTTATCCGAGCGCTAAATTGAAACCACTTTGCCAGGGTTAGTTAACTAGAACAAGCAGCCGAGGAAATGCGGGTATTATTAAGTCAATTGACTGTCTACACCTAGGTATTACCAAGCTGAACTATCTCACATGGCTTCTGCATGGCTACATTGCCTACGGGTTTAGCTCGAACTCCATGTGGCCTGATTCGGACGCATTCACCGATTACGAAGTGTTCGAGTCGAGTGGACGCTGAAAGTCCCCATTCAAGATGTAGTTCGAAGAGGCTGCTAAGCTCGGAGCGATGGGTCTGGCAATATTGGTCAAGGCGCTACGCAGTATCTATCATAGGCGTCACAAGTGCTCCCCTGTCCATTTTCATCAACACGTACTACCGTACCTAGCTACTGCGTAATAGGTACGTCTTTGCACGCTTGGATTTAAACCTGCGCACCTTCTTGGCATGTACAATGCCCCAAAGTTATGCTTCCCGCCTTGGCACTTGGTTCACCGCAGATTGTTACGCGCGCCGCGCTCTCAGCAGCGTCGTATTTGCCAATCTACAATTTCTTCAAATGGATTAACCCGTACCGTGGGACATACCTGGTATGTACTTATATGTATGCAGTCCCATGACGAAAGATTCCCCACGCAGCCCACGGCATTGATGCTATTGATTACTTAAGGTCGCGGCGAGGGTGATGATCTTCATCATTCAATTTCCAATGCATGACTCGCCGTGTAAGTGTATACACTACTGCTATGACGGTGTGAAGTACCGAGGCTAGTAAGGCTGTTTGTCTAGGTTCAAGGCGAGTAACGGTAAATACCTAGGCTCTTTGTTTCTTGATAAGACCAGTGCAGAGCAGTTGAAGACCCGGTAGGTTCCCATGATGACAACGATAATGACGATGCTCGTTTAGAGCAGTACCTGACCTGTCTAGCCAATTTCATCCCAGTTCCTGAAAAGAAGGAGAAGAATGCAGTTTGCTTTCCAAAAATAGCAGCCTTGTCGCTGCAGCAGATCTGTCGTTAAAGATATCGTTCTTGTAGAGTTCGAATACATCCAATCAATTGTCGAGGACGCTCGATAGATACAGATACTCGAAGAGTTTATGCGGAGGATCAGAGGAACCTGTCACATCGCGTATGTCGGCCAGGCTTGCCCAAGCGTTACGTATCAGTGTCAGATTTAGTACTACGAGGATAGAGGCGCCTATCTGCCCTGTCTGCCTGCGTGCTGGTCGCATCTTTCCGACTACGGTAGGCTTGCAGGCAAACTTCGGCGCATATTATGGCGGGATTGCGGCTAAGCATGACCCCCGTTGTGCTCGGCGGACGGGGCATGACGGCGCGTCTTGACCATGAGGTCGATCATGGTTCGATTACCTCGGTGTACTTTCGAACTTATCAACACCCGCCGAGGTTTACAGTAAAGTCCAATAGCGCTCAACGTGATGCGGATATTTATCCCATTCATCACAGCCACTTCAAGGAGGTAAGAAGAAAGAAGAGAGAGAGAGAAAGAAAGAAGCCGGCTTAGTTGCTCACGTACAATGACCTCTTTCTCTTTTTTTTTTTTCATGTACTGCAGTTGAATTCAAGCCCTATACCTATAAGGAGCCTACAGAACCCCCAGAAAAACGCCTCACGCCGATGCTACGATGCGGTGACACCTGCTATGTACTCAACCCTGAGGCTCTGTTTAAAGTGCGGCGTGATTCCGGGTGCCATTCCCTGCCTCTTAACACACTGATTTATCCCGCCCTATATAAGACGACCTCTATCTATCTCCCAGGGTTTGGGGCAATGTATAGTGTACTCTACGTTATATTACGATATACTAAAACCGTACCCTGCGGCTTTAGCCGCACACGGCGCCTCGGATTTCTGTCTACTTAGACTTTCTTAACATCACTGGCACACTGGTGACAGGGCCATTAGACGAGGGTCCGAGGCACCTACTCTTAGTGTACCTCTTTCATATTAAGATTTAATGCAAACATGTCGGGGCGCGTCGTGCTAAGCGCTCCCTCCTTGATAGGCATCGTACGTGTCCGTCGGTCCGGCTTAGAGGAAGCACTTTTACTTCACTACCACACTACGGTATAGTACCAAATAGGGCCCGGGCACGCGCATGAGTGAGCCCATGGCTTGTTATGCCAACATGCAAGGTCCCGTTGTGTCCCTGATCCCCCAGACTTGAGTGGTACTGCAACACCCCTACACTAGTGAATTTGGAGACCGGCATCGTCGACGGGGATAGGGCGAGTCCTCTGGCAAATCGATTCCTACTTAGCCAATTGTCTTGTGTAAGTCCCCCCCATAACCACAATCCAAAACTTCAGCTTTCTTTCAGAGGCGGGGAAGCTCAAGACATTTCCCTATTCGCCAGCGGGGACACACGTACGTCATTCGACTTATATACTATAATATACCGGTAGCATATATACCTACTGTTATGTTCTAATAGTGGTCGTACATTATCATATTACCTCTATATTATATCCTATTAATGTTACACCTTGTGACTCTTTCCTTTAGCGTTTCAAGCATCTTTCATCTGAAGTTTAGCGTTGTAAAGCTCTCCGCGCTAGGTATGCATAGTATCTGTGCTTATATGGTATAGTGTAGATAAAGTAATTTTATCACACCTTGGAATGACCCATGATCCCGGCAAGCTCGCCATCCGGGGTCATTTGAGCCCCAACAGACTCGAAGGCCTAGGCCGTTCGGTGCACAGTACTGGTACAAATAGGTAGACGGCCGTTACCGCGACCGTGACAACCTAGCTTTCATGAAAACAGCCGATTAGTGAACAAATACTTGTTATACACCAAGAAATCCATCTGCAGAGCGATACGAGTAGGCATGTACTATGAGAGGTTGACGATTGCGAATGGATAATGGCTACTTGTCGCAACGAGCATCTTATAATTGTGAGATGTCACTCCGCACTACAGGTCTACATACTTATATATGTGTTCCCAAGTGGATATTCATATGTACTGACTAAGTACGTAACTTGGTTACCATTGTAGGAGAATTCGATATAAGCACAGAACCCGGCAATAAGGGACGGAAAACCGTTGACTCTTTTACGCCTCTCAACGCTAAGACCCATAAGTGTCCGTCCGATCTAGTCTATACCACAATAATATTCATTTGCAAATAAGCGAGCGGCAAAATATTGAGATTTTAAGTCTGCTCGTTGCCGTACCATCGCCCATTCACCTCGATCCATACACCGCTGATAATGGGTGACAACTCACCGTGGTACAATCCAACGGTCCTGCAACTAACTAACAGGTAAAATTTTCCTGGATCCGTCATTGCCGTACAGGGTCACCACGAGGTCAGCCATTTCCGCCCCGGCTGGGAGGCGTCATGACGCTAAACCAAGGGATCTCGTCATAAATTTTACCGCACCACCATACTACTGTATTAAGTATGTACAGAGATACCTAGGTATACCAGTTGGTATACACACATAATGCAGCTACGATCTCGGCGCGAGACTGGAGCTCTATGAATCGGGGGAAATCACCTCTCCGGCGCGCGACCGTTGTTGTGTTACGTACTGTACCATATCTCCTGCAAGCAGGCTGCGAGATACCATCTCGTGGCGCTTTCAAACCGATGTCCCCTTAGGTGAAAGAGGCTTGCTGCGAGATGCGCCAGAGAGATCCCTCTTTCCATTGAATCCCACATAATGACGTCCGTCTTCTGGCCCGTCCAGACCAGAATGCAGCATGGTCCTTTTTTCCTCTTTCCCAGTGCCAAGGAACGACGAGCTCTTGGAATAGAGTGGTGCTCGACCCAGTCGACCTATAAATGGCCGAATGTGGCTCGAGCAACTACCACGTGTGAAAGTCTCGGTATGTGAAAGACGAAAGAACTGCCGTTCTGGTTGTAGCACTGGCGCTAACCTGGACAGACTGGGTATTGACTACCTCCCTACCTCACAACTGTATGAGTAGTACATGTACATTCAACTCCACACCTGTGGTGTTCCTTAATATGGTATTACATAGGTTAGTGCAGTGTAGATGGGTTCGTCACCAGATTAATGGACGCTACATCCTAGCTTTTCTACCTCGGCGGTCGAGCGAGTTACCGTCATACTGGAGCCCGCGACACCCCGGCGACGATTCGGACATTCATTACCGTAATGAGCTCGGCTAGAGAGTTTCGGGCTTTGCTATCCAAAGGCATTGTCAGAATCGTTCATCATGTGAAGCTGTCACCGTGATAACCACAAGTCAAACCTAGATATTCACATGTAAGTTAGGATTTTAGATAGTATATTACATATACTAAGTTCCCTTTGAGCGCTTAATAGGTATTGCAACTGAAAGCCTGCTAATACCTACCCACGATCCTGCGACTGCGGCCAAGTCTAATACCTGCAAGCTGTCAATATCAAATACAGTAATCGGACAAACGAGCAACGAAATTAATCTGCAGGGAATGTTCAAAGTGACCTCACAAAGTTGTATTGTATCTATCTGATCACCTACCTACACATGCAGAGTAGTCCTCGCGCATGCTAGCGAAATATTCACCTCCTGGTCTCATGTAGGCGCTGAGTATGGAGTGTAGCTACAGCCCCAATAAAAGTAGCACAACAACGCCTGATTAATCCTCCGGAAGATGAAATTCCGACTGCAAAACTTTCTACATATATCAAATCGTGTCCCCAAGGGTAGCGTTTGTGGACTATTTATAAAGGGTAACATTGGCGAAACCAGGTTGCGATAGTCAAGGGATCCTTTCACGTCGCCTAGCCGAGCCGGAGAATATCAGTCCCCGGAGAGGGTTACGTCTACACTCCCTTATCCTGTAGTGTACACAGACAGTTCAATGCGTCCAGTGTATGCCAATGTGAGTTGCTATAGTCAGCCTAGGTGGTACATAATTCTCGACCATGAATGATTTATCAAGCGCCCACAGATGAATTCCTCGACCTATGAGGGAAAAAGTCTGCGACACGGTGTGCAATAGATACCGGTACACGTGGGGGCGCCATATTGTATAAGCACACCCTACAGCTTACCCCGGAGAAAAAAATATGATGTGTCGATAAGAATACCGAGCACGAGGGAAAATTAATATCCGACCTCACCTCATGCTCCCCTAAGTCTACTTTCAACGCTATTCTTCACTACTTAGTAAGTGTAATGATTTCAGAGTTTGGGCTATAATTAATTACTCAAGCAACCGAGGTTCTAGAAGTCCAGCCTTTCGCTAACTCCCAACTCACTGTTACTCACCGCAATTAGCCAGATTCGTTAGGGGCAAAGCTTGGGTAATCCCAGTACGACGAGGGATGTCAACGTTCACTGGCCCTAGTGTATCTAGCGCAGTATACGTAGTGTAGAGTAGGTAATCTAAAAACCCGAAAACCAGGAAAGGTGTGCTTGTTAGTATGAAGAAAGTATGTACGTACCTAGCGTATTCATCCATCACTAGTAAGGACGGAAAGGAAAAGGGCTAGGAGTGAGTAGCCGAGACGACCCAGTGATTACAAGACTTAGCTAGCAAGTTAGTCCCGACAGAGTAACAGCCGTCATTAGCTCACAAAAGGGTTTTTTTCTTCGATCATTTCAATTTCCTCCCCTTCCTTATCTAGTGTAGACCTCTCGCGGGTTATTTGTTAGCGTTGGCAGTTGGTTTGTACGCTAGGTTTCAAGAGTGCGCCGAATGTAACGCTGCAGCTATCTAAAGGCGGGCTGAGAACCGATCCATGTTCAAACTCGGGTAGCCATGTGGCTCTCCCCCCTACGCTTCTTTCAGATTCGGGATTGGTTTCTCGATGAGGAATCTGGTCGAAGCGTGTGATGGCGTCGGCGTAATGAGCGAGCACTGGCTGGGTTGAATGACGACAGACCGCCACACCGTTTTTCCCCATCTTTCTTTAGTGTTTTGTTATTTTCCTTTTTACGCTGCTCGGCTGTCGCATACGCAGGCTGTATGTTTGTACTGTGCAGAGGTCAAGTTAATTTCTTTTTTCCTAAAGACGTTGAAGACGTTGAAGACGCACTAGGCCCTGCAACATACGCATCAGACTAACTGGTATATACTACCGGTATATACTCCTCCGTACAAATAAGAGACGAGCTAGGTGTGTACTTGGTATGAACACGAATCTACCTCACCACGCTAAATAGGTACATATACTGAGGTGTATACGAATGAAGCCTTGCGCATAGGATTACTGGATACAACTAGCGCCCAGTCGCTTGGTATCTTCAACCACAGAACCGTTGTCAATACTTCCCTACTTACACTGCCTAACAAACCCCAAGGCACAGAGTCAGATCGTCACTCATTACGCATGCACTTATACACAATGACACTCGGTGCGTGAAGCGACATGTTGATGTGCGTCACGGCGGATCTACCTTCTAGAATGATTATAGCTCCAACGCGATTACTTGCTTAGTAGGTAGTATAGTCGTTTCCGGAATCACTAACCCGAACTGAGTGGCTTTGGATCTAGCGAGGGCTAGGATAGCAGGTGTCATTGCTCGTTGCTACAGTATGGTCAGTATGGTATGTACAGTGGCGTACTACCAAGAGCGATGGATCTATCACGGCAGGGTGGTTGCATGGTGTAGGCCGCGTGATCCCATTCGTGATTATTTGGGTAGGTCCCGTACGTGTGTTACACGGTATAACGGCGACTTTGCAAAGGTATGTAACCACCTGCAGCGGTCCCCGACGTCCGATTTCAGAGACGACGTTGTGCCACATTGGGTAGGTAGACTAGTCTCCAGCATGAGTAGGGAGGTGAATGATCTAGCCTGAGTCCGAGCAGCCGGAGGGGATTCGGCTCACCCTCTGGAGGTCGCTCACACATGTTACAAACCGATAGATTCAGGCTACAAATGCTCTTGCTCGTCTAGGCCTTTCGAAACGATGGAGATGGGCTTGAAGGCAACGCCCCGTCAGCACTTGTTAGTGTTATTGATGTTTTGCCAGTTAGACTAAGTAAGTCAGTAGTGCATCTTACGGAAAGTTCAGCCATCATCCCGGTCCGGCGCCTTCACGGGCGGGAGAGTCTATCGGAATATTAATTAGGTATGAGGTAAGTAGGGGCGGGTAGCGGAAAGACTACACTATATCGTCTCTCAGCTATATGGCACTAGATCGGCGCTATATGAGATCTAGATCTCGCTGCATATTGAAAGAAAAAGGCCGTCTCCAATCGGTGCCCATGGCTTTGGGCCTGTTTCCAGACTCCCTTCGACCGGGTTCAGCCTCGAAAAGCTCTCCTTTGAGTTTGTCGACTCGACTACACCAGGAAAAGATTGAGTTCCCTATTTCTCCTGCCGAGGGGCTATTTTCTCCTAGCAGCGACCCGCCGAGGTCGAGACCATCAAAGCGTCCCGCCTGCCTAACGCACGTACTATACCAATGCTACGTAGATAGTGCTTGCTTACACGCGCGCGGCCGGATGCAGGCCAATCAGCCGCATGCTACGCCAGGTTTCCTGTCCCAGGAGAGAACTATACGGGATCAGCTGCCCAGGCTATCGACTTGATCATCACCAAAAGCTATAAAGCAAGTTACCAATGGTTCCATAACTAGTATCCTGTTCTACACTACCATCACATACGTATATCCTACATGTAAAAGCGGCTAACATCGGATACTATGTAACCCAGCTGCCTGACCACACATCATGCCACCACCACCATCGGATCCGGCAACGAAACGATTGGGAACAGAGGGCATACGCGCCAGGCTCTATTAACTTGGCATGAAGTAGGGATGACGAACCCGTCCCGCCCTCTGGTCTCTCACTCACGCTATCAATACTCTCGGGTATCCATAGTGAAGGGAAGCATACAACTACCACTCCTAATATACCATACAAGGCAGCGAGACTTCTCTCGGGAGCTAGTGTACCCCTTTAACGTAGACTATGTCAATGGGGGCTCTACGTATACTGCTCTCCCACTACCAGCGCTCAATGGAAACTAAGCCTTAGTCTAAGCATTAGGGCCGGGAAATTGTCATTATCATTCGCCGTGCTGCCCGACTCTCCATCGCATCGCAAGCGAGCGGGCGAGCGAGCTGCATAGTAATAGATACACAAGCTTGGCAGCCTATGGCAACCGGAATAAAATAAGCGCGTACGACGCTTTCTGGCCACCCTGGGGGAAGAGGTAATCAGCCAGGCAGTCGTCCATCGTTGCCAATCGTAACACGAAGCTTTTTTGTAGAGTCTGGCGTGGTATTGGTAATTTCACATACGGCGGCATTGCGTTGAGAAACGTGAGTTAGTTGGCTTCTTATGATGGTGGATGGGACTTTAGATTAGTGATCCAGCCTGAACTCCTTGTGTGGTGACTATATTCTTCGTTTCGGTTTTCGTGGTGCGCCTCTTTCCGGCGAGTCCTCCCTCGTGGTAGACTAGATCTAGGGCTGTGTACGGTGAAGGCATTCGTGAGAGGATAACGAACCATTTCAGTCATTTATCGGATATTTTGCCTGCTGTAGGAATATCGACACTAGCCATCTCGTACGAGACAACCGAACGGATTCTCTTATGGAAACTAAGCGCCTGGTAATGATTGGTTAGCTTACGCAGGGTTAGATGTTCACAACCATAACCTATCTTTTGTTGGATTTCGTCACCGAATTTGGTATTCTAATGCTAACAACACTTTGAGTCTTATGATCGTCAGCTACCGTCCACAATTCCAAAGTCACAGCCGTTATATGTACAACGACAACAGTCTACGTATACTCTTTAAATAGATTATAAGATTCAGTTATCAAATCTACATTGGTCGTCTTACTTAGGATTTCATAACAGATTGAGCAGCTGCACCAATCATCCTAGATAATTTATACGCACGAATTGGGGTTATGGATAAATACGATACTCTCACACACCCCGAATAACCTTAACTGTGTCACAACCATAAACTGTGAAGCGATATTGGAACACAAGCAAGTAGAAGTGGTAACTTCATCTCCCACAAAGCTGCAGGTACCCGTCTTGACTATGAGCCACTTTCGTCATACCTACAGGTGTCCTCAGATGATTAACATAAGCAGGTCGAAGTTTTCTCAGCATCTTGGTCTCTCGCATGACCGAGGACCATAATGATATGAAAAAATCGAAACGACGGCTCGTATGCATGATTGGGTGGTTTTATAGTAAGGATTAAAAAATCACAACTGGTACCTAGTCTTTACGATCACTCCTTTTTATTTTCCTTTATCCTTCTCTCGAATAATCTATTTGTTTGTGCTCGTTATAAATTATTTCATAATCTAACCCTCTGTTGTCATTGATCCTCTATAACATTAATGGTAACGCTTTTCATTACCATGCCCCAGTATACGCTATATACCAAGAATTAAGAACTCCGTTAGACATGTCAATGTCCGTGTGTTGGAGCCAAAAGGTACCGACATATAATACACAGTTGAAAGTAGCATAAGTGTACAAATTCTGGTCCGAGGTCGCTTCCACCCCCCTTTACGACTTGCATCCTGTGAACCAACAAGTTGGCACCTCGCACAAGATACCAGTCTTAAAGTCCCGTAGCGAGACAACAAAAGTGTGCTTTGTCCCCGTGTGACGAAAATCCCGTTCTCTCTGTCCCGTTTCCTTCTTATCTCTCTCTTTGTGTATCTGTATCACCATTCAACCCGTCTTTTTTGGGTTCGTCCTCGTACCCGGACTAATGGTATCTTTCCGTTCTGTCTGGCGTTACCCAAGATCTATAGCTTAACCGACATATTTGTACATTTCCTGCAACGTTACTGCGTGATACCTTTTCTCCTTCCTTGTCCTCTCTCGGCCCGCCGAGATTAACAAGAGCGCACAAGGAGGACAAAGCACAATCTCCGATTCCTCATCCCGCTTTAAACTACCTACCTGAGCTTAAAGAAAGTCTTCGTTTTTCTTCTTACGGTCATTGGACTACTACGCACAGACTAAGTACACGTAGGCATACATACATACGTACATACTTACGGGCCAGGGGGGTGGCTTTACCAATGCATGTATCCACCCTGAGTTGCCTGCCTGCCTGCTTGCTTACCCGCCCGCTTCAGCAACTTAAACGCCGGCGAAGACCCAGACCGGGGGAAATGGGTACTCGCTTCCCTTTACATGCCCGGATGCATGTCCGCGCCGGCCGCCGAGTGTTACGGGAACAACGCAAAGCAGCATCGTCAAAGTGGGCAGCTCGGTAAAAGTTGCTAACGGGTAGGCGGGATATTGGATTTTACTGGGGAAAATACGACAGTGGGAGACGTCACGCCGAGATTTAGAAGAGGATTTCAGTTATTTTTGTTCTGATGACCGTTTAGAAACCAGTACAAAATACCAACGGTCTCGGATTTGCCGACAGGAAACTCTATAACTTATTGGGCTTGAGCTGTTCGCTATCTCATCTCGCCTGGCGTGAGACTGACCTGGGATAGGAGAGATGTACCTTGTTGACTGAAGTTACTCGTGTAGCCAGATACAAAACATTTACAGTCATTGGTGGAGTGATTATGAATGTGTAGTTTGCTAATATACGCAGCTGTCAAATCAGTTGTGGAAATACAATTATATGTTCAAGATGTGAATTTACTTTTGAATCGAACGTTCCCGGGTAGAGGAGTACAACAATGAAGATGTATGCTCTTTATCACACCTTTCATCCCCATGTGTCCATTAAAGTACGACGATCAACCTTACACTTAACAAAGATGCGTTGTGGTCTTCCAAACTAAAATTTGCGTGATACAAGTGAGTACCAACTAGCTATATCATTAAACTGGTAACTGCTAACCCATATTGCCATAAACACATCCTACAGCCAAAATTATATGGTAATGAACATTTTATTTAATTCACACACTACTGAATCAGAAATTATAGAGCTTATTGCTTGTAACTTTATTAGTCGACGATATTTAATTAGATAGTGAATGGCGAGGCTTATGATTCCCGAGAAACAACATAAGCATGAATCCCGCAAGTGAAACGGCAGATATTCCACTCGTCTTTCGATGCTGTGTTACATAACGCAGCAACAGGTGACACAACTTAGCTCTAACGTCCGCAAGTTTCTAGTTGACCGGTAAGCGGCGGTCACTTGCGGGTAAATGCTTACCAAGCAACGTCCTCATCTATCAATCTATTCAAGCATCATCCCTACTGATTTGGTAACATCTCCGCGATGTACGTGCTGTTTCCCCATTGCATCCTTCGTGCTTATATAGGAAAACACAAGCGGAGAGAGCGCATTTATAAACTCAATATATTATGCAAGAGACACTATATTTTTACAGGATAGAAGCACCCTGGATATGACACGGCGATGAGCACACGGTAACTTTGGAGCCTTACGGCCGTTGACAGGGCCCCTTGATAGCACAAGCTTTTTTATTTCTTTCTTCAGAAAATCACATCTTGAGCACAAGCGATTTCAAGGCACACAGCAGCTTCAATACTCATGCATGTGAGGATACACCCGCCTCCCTATCCCCGAAAGCCGGTGTGCCACTGCTGTTGTTTATAAGTTACTATACCAATACAGAGCATGGTATATATGGCGATGTGGAACAGAAACATCATCAGCAATGTAAGCCGAATAATTGGGTAAGCCGGGATCTGTTCAAGGAGATAATAGAAATTGAGAGAGCAAACAAAAATATAACTACAGTCGAGCAACCTATCAAGGTAGCTTAGCAAACCCCGTACGCCCCGTGCCACAAGACTTCCACATAGGAAAAGCACCTTCTCTGCCGCTATCTATACACCCTGTTTCTCCTGCAGGTACCTACGGACTTACAGTAATCTAATCCAGTGTCGCCGTCCTGCCTCGGAGGATTCTTATAGACCCGTCAGGCGTGAGGGGAGAATTAGACGAGCATGTCTCGGGACCTGACATGACCAGATCAGACTGACCTGACGCGGGCAAAGACAAGAACACAAGACACAGAAAAAAGCCCTTCTTGCCCTACCTCTTTGTTCCAGAGTGACCTGATTTTATATTTCGCCTCATACATGCATGACCTGCCTCCTTATCGACATCCCTATCTACTGACTTACACCTACCAGCATAACGCTTCTGCCTTAGACCCTGACCCGGCACACCCTAGCCCTCTGTTTAATGAAGTCAGAGTCGTAGATACACGCACCTAACTATCCTATGTAAGTAGGTAATACAACCCAAACGAAGTCACAAAACAGGAAGAGTTTTCCCTGCTTGTCACGGTGACTGCCCCTTCCGCTATCTCTAAGCTTACACATATACGAAGGACAGGAAACGAGCAACACAAAAGACCCTCGTCCGTCCGACCTATTGGAGATTTTTTATATTATGAATATTGTGCCTTATCTCATAGAGAGTCGTAGTCGAGGGAGAAAATGTCAGCTGACTTCTTTCAGTACCCTATCAGGGATACATGCAGTCTGACGTGATCTGTCTTACAGTATGACACACATCATATATTACGCTGCAGAATAGGTGAACATAACACACGTTCGGCATATGCTGAACAATTAATAGTGAGGATATCAGAGTACTGCCTATAAGCACACACGGAACATTCAATCTAACAAACCTAGCGCCTCACTCATCCACACTAGATAACCTGAATTCACCCTCAGCCCCCCATGTCCCTTCCACCCTATCCGTGTCTCTCTGCATACGTGAGTGCATTTGCCTACGTGTCAGACAATCCATATAGCATGATGTTACACAGAAACCTATCGACTCATCCTCGAAAATATTACTTGATATTTTATTTTTCCCTAAGAGTAAAGATATTAACCCTCTGCTTGCTGTCTTGATTACGTATATTAACTCTCGATATGCTCCAACATGTCTAGCTCTATCACAAGAAACCAGTAAGGAGATAGCGAAGAAATGAGATGATATTCTATACAGAAATCTAAAGGACGTTCCCGTGAATAGACAGACATGCAAGTGAACGCTCTCTCTTAAGACGCGAGTATCATAAAAACTCACTTAGTGTATTAAATGCGTTCTCACACTATGAATTCGGCAACCATTTAGCCTCACAATTTTCTCATAGCAATAAACCTGTATGTATTTACTTGCTTTTAAATCCAAGAGACTTATCAGAGCTAGCTGCAGCTGTAGCACGAAACTCCCATCCATATTACTCGCCTGACCTATGCTGACGCTCAGAAACTGAAGGAGGATCAAAATGGCGTCTATTGAGCTTTCTAGACTAATGCTGATTATTATATGACGTTCTTTACAGTGCACTACTGGTTTGCCATCCATCATGACGCTTGGCCAAAGCCCAGACGACATAACAATATCCAACAAACGCTCTTTTCCTCGAAAGGGAAAGTGACGAAATGGCATATGAGCAAAAGAACAAACAAACAAATTCTGTGCAATGTACAAGAAACGCTTGTGCAGATACATGTGTTTCGAGCGCTGAGTGAGAAAATAGAGGCCAGCCATTACAAGCGGGCTTGGAGCGGAGACAGGTTGGTCTCATTGGGCCATTGCGCGTCAGGCCATACGTGACGAATGGCCTCCCAAATATGGCTAATAGGAGACAAGGGTTAGCGAGAAGAAAGTCCTAGATACGACGTGCTATAGCTGGTAAGAGCTTTTGGTGACATACCTGACGTAAAGGATTTTGAGACCGTCCCTTACTTCGGCGGGTACCTCTCGGGCGTCTTTTTCATTCTGTGCTGGGAGAAGAACAGTTTTCACGCCTGCTCGGTAGGCTCCAATGAGCTTCTCCTTGATTCCTCCCACTCTCTTGACATGGCCAGAAAGTTGAAACTCGCCCTATTTCCAGTATTAGCATACTTGATCAGCCGATATTTAAGACTCATCTGACACGTACAGTCATTGCCATCGTCGGTGGAACAGGTCGCCCCGAGAACAGTGAGATGAGCGCAATGGCCTGAGCCATGCCACTTGAAGGCCCGTCCTTGGGAACGGCTCCAGAAGGGCAGTGTACATGTAGACTGCGATTCTTCATGATGTTCTCAGTTGGCTCGCGAGTGAGTCCCAGCTCATATGCATGGTTCCGCACCCAGCTCCTCGCAACTTTGACACTTTCCATGAGTACTTTGCCCAGGTTGCCTGTAAGTTCCACACTTCCGTCGCCAGGCATATCAAGAACCTCGATGAACAGGATACCCCCGTTACCGCCGGAACTATAGGCTACTAGGCCGGTGACAATGCCCGGTTGACTGGTTTTCTCCGCGATTTCATCTTCGAACCGCTCTATCCCTAGAATAGCCTCGAGATCTTCAATGGTCAGATCGGCTCTGTACGATTCAGGCTGACCCTGGTCGTTGGCCTCAACAAACTGTACAGCCTTTGCACGACAAACGGAGCCGATTTCTCGCTCTAGATTGCGAACTCCTGACTCACGAGTGTACGACTCAATGATCTTGGACACCACCTCATCACTAAATTTGACCTGATCTTCTTGAAGTCCGTTGACTCGAATTTGTTTGGGAATAAGGTGCCGTAGCGCGATGTGGCGTTTCTCAAGAGTTGTGTAGCCGGAAAATTCAAGGGTTTCCATTCGGTCCAGTAACGGACCTGGTATTGTATCCAGGCTGTTTGCTGTAGCAATGAAAAGGACCTTACTAAGATCGATGGGAGTGTTTACATAGTGATCAGTGAATGTGTGATTCTGCTCAGGGTCAAGGACCTCAAGCATTGCAGCTGATGGGTCACCGTTGTGGTTTGCCATACCCAGCTTGTCAATCTCGTCTAGCAAGAAAACAGGGTTGGCAACCCCGACTTTTCTGAGACCTTGCACGATCAAACCAGGCATCGCAGCTACATATGTCCTACGATGACCCCTGATTTCTGCCTCATCCCTGACACCACCTAGTGAGATGCGGTGGAACTGCCGCCCAAGAGCCGTGGCGATTGACCGGGCTATGCTCGTTTTGCCTACACCGGGAGGACCGACAAGAAGTAAGATTGGTGCCCTCTCAGTTCGTCGCTTGCTCTGGAGCATTTGGACTCTGACGCCGCTCGCCTTGATCTTCTCTTCCAACTCGGAGCTCAAGGATGTACTGTCGTTTGCAGACGTCTTGCTTGACTCTAGATCAGCAGCTTCTTGCTCGGCCTCCTTCACTTGTCGATCGACCGCCTCGTTGGCAGACTGCATCAACCTGACGATGGTGAGATATGATAATAGCCTTTTCTTCACTTTCTCTATTCCATAATGATCATTGTCGAGCTGCTTTCGCGCGGCCTCCAGAGTACCCGTACCAATGGGGTCGTCTGTCACAACTGACCATGGAATTTCCGCCAAGGTCTCGAGATATGTCCTCACAACCTGGTACTCAGCCTGAGCAGGCATCATTTGCTTGAGGCGTTTGAACTCTCGCTCAGCAACCTTGGCAGCCTCCGGTGGCAGCTTGGCCTCCTCTATCTTCTTCTCGAGCTCTTGTAGCTCGTCCGCATCTTGCTGTTCGGGCTGTCCAGCTCCAGGCATGCCGTTGAAGTTGAAGCCTGCAGGCGGTCCCCCGAGCCCAGGAATCTGAATCTTCCTGATGTTGCGCTTGTTCATTTTCTCCATGTCCTCCCGGTCTATGCGAATAGGTATGGCAGTGCTTGTCACTGTTGTGACATTGATGTTGCCTTTGATATCATCAACTTGCCTCTGCATCAATTCGATTACCTTCTGCATTCGCTTCGACACATCGACGGCGGCTAGCACCTGGAGTTTATCCTCGTACGAAGCCTCTACCACATTCATCATAAAGTCGGCTAGGGAGCCACCCTCTGTCGGCTGCTTCCTCGTTATGAACTGTTCTAGTCGTCGCGAGAGGAGAGGGTTCAGGCCAGCGGAACCGCTCGACAGGAGAAATGCAGATACCCTCAGGTAAGAAACGAGTTCCCGCGAGAGGCTCTGGAGAGTACGGAAAAGCTCCTCGAACTCATCAGTGTTGATTTCTCGGCCGACGGTGTCGGCATGTGAATCGACCTTGGCTTCGAAAAAAGGCTGGTCCTGGGTCACCTTGTCGACGGAGACGCGCGATATGCCCTGAACCAGCAGGATGAATTCGGCGCCGTTCTGGCCCTGGATGCCGGTGATCTTGGCGGTGACACCATAGCCGTACAGCCGGTCCTTTCTCAGGTTCCTGCTGTCGGCCTCCAGCAAGTCATTGTATTTTTCGGGGTCTTTCTCCAGCAGGTGCTGGCCGCGTCGGCCCAGCAGAGGAGAGCTGAGAGGCACGCAGGCGACGGGAATCTGGTCCACTCGCCTTGAGCCCGCCGAGGCACGGGTGTAGACGTTCGAGATGAGGGCTGGTATGTCGGAGCGGCTCGGAGGGACGGGGATGCGCAAGACGGAGCCGGGAAACAGCACGGTGCCTTTAGCCAATGGCACCACGGGCACAACTGCCGACTGTGATGCTGGCGCCATCTTTCAATTAATTGTTTTACTGGGGTGTCGTTGCGACTAACTCTCGCTGATGGATGCCCCAGATCTGGGTTGGGGTGACAAAGGCGGCGAAGGCACTGGTTATAAACAAGTCGTGTTGCTCGTTTCTATGTTGTGGTTGCGTGGTGAATTGGTTGACCGAGAATTCGAAGCGCGTGAAAAGAGTAAGAATTATTACAAGAGAGCTAATAAGGCGAGTAGAAAGATGGAAAAAGTAAGACGAGCGGTGATGGAGAATTGTGATGGTGGCGGCGGCGGCGTAGAGCCTTGGATGATGATGGTCCGTAAATGGGGTCATGTACCTACTCTCGTCACCATCAGTCACAGTAGGTAGTCCACAGTACTGGCGTACCTACCAAGTAGCGATGGCATAAGGGACTTACCGAGGTTTGATTACTGGGACCTCTAGTGTACCTAGGTCGGTTAGGTGAGGGCCATTGCCGGGGTCAGGGGGGACTGCATCAGTATTTGCTAGCAGATTCTAGGGGAACTCTAGTGTACTGTAAAGCCGGGATCACCAACCACGTGATAATCTTCAACATGTGTCTTTTTACATTTCAACGCAAGAACAGGAGAACCAATTAAGACACGAACAATTAATTGGAATGTGTAGTTATAAGCTGCGGGAAAGTTTCCGCAATTGTTATCGCAGCTTTTGGTGTAGTCTGACTAATACATACCTGGTAATATGTTTACCTTGAAGAGGTACCTAAATTGACGAATGGCGCTCTAGCCTGAGCACAGAACTTAGCAGCCTGACAGTGAGAGGAATTCAGCGCTTAATGGGAGAGACCCAGTAATTTTGTACTCAAGTACTTCTTTTCTTTACCTGAGAAAATCAATTAACGCCCTTTAGACATTGAGGCGCGTCTCCGACTTCTCCATCACGCGTCTGCCTCCCACCCACCACCACCTATCCTAGACTAAACTCCCCGTCACACCTTCACAACAATTAAAAGCCCCAAACCATCACATCAAAAGATAGGAAAATGAGCGGTTCGTAAACAGCCTCCATTCGAGAGTATATAAGTCTTCCTTACTGACGGACATGCATTGTAGCATACGGCGGCGGCGGCGGCGGGTACTCGACTACATCGTATGGTGCCGCGGGGGGTGATGATGGCGGTGGCTTCATGTGGGGTTCTCAAGGCGGCAGCCAGTCGGCCGTGAAGGTATATCCAACCACATATAAACAAACATACATACATACATCCATCGACACGATTGAAGAAGAACAAAAAACTAACACCCCACCACCACAGCCCATCAACGACGAGTCTCTCCGCCCAGTAACGATCAAGCAAATAATCGACGCGGAGCCCTCCTACGCCGGCGACGCCTCCTTCCGGATCGACGGGCTAGACGTGAAGCAGGTGACGATAGTCGGCCAGGTGCGCGTCATCAACCAGCAGACGACCAACATCACGTACAAGATCGACGACGGCACGGGCACGATCGAGGTGAAGCAGTGGCTGGACGCCGACAAGCAGGAGTCCCCCGAGGCCGCGCACGCCTTCAAGGAGGAGGACTACGTCCGCGTCTGGGGCCGTCTCAAGTCCTTCAGCAACAAGCGCCACGTCGGCGCCCACGTCATCAAGCCCGTCCGCGACTTCAACGAGGTCAACTACCACCTCCTCGAGGCCACGTACGTGCACCTGTTCTTCACGCGCGGCGGGCCCCCGCAGGGAGACGGCGGTGCGATGGGCGGTGGTGGAGGGGGAGGACATAATGATAATTCCGACAGCATGTTCGTCGACGACGGCAACGATGCTCGGTATAGGGGCTACTCGACCAAGGCCAAGAAGATGTACGATTATCTGCAGCGCAGTGGGAATCCCACCGAGGGTATACACATGCAGGTCATTGCGCGCGAGGCTGGCATGACGATCCAGGATGTCATGGCCGCGGCTGAGGAACTGTTGAGCCACGGGACTATCTACACGACCATGGACGACGAGACTTACGCCATCTTAGAACGGTAGTTGGCCAGCTACCATGTAAGTTGGGGGGAGATATCAGGGCCGATAAGTACGGGATCGGGAGACAGAATCACGAATTGTATCTGGCCTAATATATTGGTCGTGAAAGAAGACAGAGTATCATGTCACGAGAATGAGACATGCGGCGTTGGCTTGGCTCGGTATTTACGACATTGATCACGGGAACCTGATGACGCTTCATGGTCTGTTCTGGACTGGCTAGGCATAGAAAGAAGCATGAGCGGATGTAACGAAGTTTCTCTTCCTACTATTTTGGCATTTTCTTCTGCGGATTTCACCTGACCCAGAGAATTAAAAATAACGAATGATTGGTGTATGTATAAAGGTTACTATGCTAAGCTAAGCTACCTGTACTACACAAGAAGAGAATGAATAAATAGCCAGCAGAGAAAGTAAATGATACCTCAAAACTGTAAAACCAATCCCACAAATTGACAGACACCGTGTTGTTGAAACGTCTACCCCCTTCCCTTGCCTTCTCTATTTCCTCCCCCTTTTGGTTGTCAGTATTAGTGTTGAACACGATGAGAAAGAAGAGTGAAAGCCCTGAAGTTATCAAGTGAGCGAGCGACTGCGAGCAAATGCATGTGCGAAGAAAGTGAACAAAGTGCAATGGACACCAACACAAACAAGCAGAAAATATCAACATAATTGAAGCAAACAGCACATCAAACTATGATGCCATAGTGCGAGCTACAACAGCAAACATCGGTCATCGTATATCAAAATGACCTGTTTTCGTTGTTTCATCACCGTCATCATCATCGTCATAACTCATCATCAATCAAGCACTTCAAGCGAGCACAAAGGCGCGAGATGTGTGTCGAAGATGGCCGGAAATGAGGAATCCGGGAGTGGAAATGTAAAAGGTGATTGGATAGCTTGGGGGACGAGAGAGAATGTGTGTAAGCATGAGGGGAAGAGGGAGCGAAAGAAATGGCAAAAACGAGAAGAGAACGTCGTGACTGTCTATGTCATATCATCAATATCAACGTCATCAAGCAACACACGTCAATCATTTCGTTCACCACTCTTTTGCGGTCAGCTGTCTTGCCTCCCGTCCCAGCTTTGCCTCGTCCTGAGTGCCGCATTCACAGAGCTCCTTTCTGGGAGAAGCCGCTGTGAAGCTTGATGGGGATCGAGTGGGTGAGGGTCAGCTTGCGGGGCTCGCGCACCATGATGGTGAGGCGCACGGGAGCGTGAGACCCACTGCCGCCGGTGGAAGAAGACGACGAAGATTTACTGCTGGTAGCCACCAAGTCAGCACCTAGATAGATATCGCGCTTAATCTCGAACCCAAATTTCTTGTAGTATTCGTTGTTCTTCTCCGAGCTCGACTCCAGATACATGGCGCGGCCCTCAGCATCAGCCTATATTGCTACCGTTAGACTCCAGAGCTTCATTTTATTTGTGTTCTAAATTGTTGATTTTTCCTTGTACGGAATCACAGAAGAGCTGAGTGTGTATTGTGGCGTCGAGTTGTGGAGTCTGATCAATCAAGATATGGATAGGAGTAGTGTGAGGTCGAGATAAGGTTTAGGTGAACGTATGTGTAAATAAATGGGGACGACAAATGAGACGATAAGACGCACCTTGGCAGCCATCTGGTCGATGAGCTTCCTTGCATAGCCGCGGCGCTGCCCGCTGGGTTTAGTGCCTAGGTACACCAGGTAGTAGCAGTCGTCATCCCTATCTCCCATGACCTCGTGCTTCGTGTCATGAAGAAGGGGCAGCAGCTCGCTGTAGTAGCGTCTCCGGCCCTCGGCCGACAGTTGATAGTAGAGTCTCCACATACCACTGCGCAGGATAGTCAGCCAGTCATCTGAATCCTTGCCGGGCGGCATCCTGTAAAACTCAAGGTTAGCGACTTGTCTAGCTTTGTGGAAAACGGGCACTATTCGTGATGTTAGAGTAGGCGTTAACATACCAGAGCGCTACTGCCTCGTAGTCGGGCCCGATGGCCGTCACGACACCCTTGTAGCAGTGGGCGGCTACAATGTAGTTGAAGATGTCAACGTGCAGCCTCCACTTAGCCTCATCGTTGTCCTTGGCATCTTCGGCATCGAGGAGATACTGTGCCAGCTCGTCAGTAGCAAAGGCTTGCGCCAGCGATAGCGCTGCTTCCTTGCACTCCGAGATGCCAATAGCGCGGACTTGGTCCTCCCACTTGATGGGGACAAGAGAACGTTTCTTCGTCTCAACAAGAGTGACGTTACTGCTTACGTGCGCCATGTTGGAGTGAGTTGAAGGTTTCTTGTTGACGTCTTAAATCAACTACAGGTAACAAACGAAACAGCCCCCAGTTAGCAGCAGCAAAAGGCGAGCTGAAAAACAAACCACTCACTCTACGTATGTTTAAGAATTAATATTCTGTATACTATCACCAGTATGAACTCGCGAGAGTTGACTTCTGGTAATAGGCATAAATCTATTGGGATGCGATAGGCAATTGAGGCTCGTTCGGAGGTCAACAGACATCAATGTTGATGTGTCCGCAACTGACTCTAAAAACTGAAGAGTTGTATTTTCGAGGGATTTGACGTCGTCACAAATGATGTTGTGAGGACGAAATACAACAACGATAATAACAACCACAAGTGAGAATAGAGAAGACTTTTGAACTGGACCGACTTAAGTTGAATTGACTTAGTGATGAATTCGCAGATTAACACAGAAGAAAGCGATGGTCGTTGAAGAGATAGCTTTAACACCAGGCGACGACAGGATGGTCTGTTTGAGGGTGGATTGACCCTAGCGAGGCGGTGAGCCGTATGCTATTTGCAAGAGCAACGAGCTCGGATTGTGGGTTGACTGTTTAGAGACACTCTATGACTGAAAAGAGGTTGGACTTATCAGTTGTTCTTCAGAGACAGTTTCCGACTTCAGAAAAAGACGTAAAGAGAGAAAGAGAGGAAACCGGGATCTGCGGGTCTCACGGGGTCTTAAGAGTGGCAACACAGGCAAAGAGGAAAGAGATTGTACACATGGCACAGTGTAAAGAGGCCGGCTCCCAAGCTGGGGCGTGGGATGCCATGCAGATATTCTGACAAGCAAGCAGTCAGCTTGAGCCGCAAATGGGCGTACTAGGCACCATGACAAGCAACCAACGGCGCAAGCACCCACTGCAGAGACGCCCTCTGCAGACTGGGCACTTGATCGCGGAGCCAGCCATTGGTCGATGCCGTCAACGGAGCGCACGGCAATGGCCGCCTTGGCCGAGGATTACGCTGGCCTGCGTGCCACGGTCACAGTGCGGCAGACCCAGCTTATCGGAACCTATGCAAACGCGGAGACGGAGAGTGACAAGAACTCGTGCACGGCGAGGCATGCAGGTCGGTGGACGGGATTGGAGGAGCTGGCTTAGGGTGGCCGGGTTGGCTGCGTGGGTGTGAGCGGATGTGGTAAACTAGTAGGGAAGGCTTCTGGCATATGCCATGCAACTAGCATTACTAGAGTCAGACAATCCTCCCTTCCCCGGCGTGGCCAGGTGGGGTTGCTCTCTAGAAAGCCGACTAGCCCGTCTCTTCTCCCATCTTTCCATTCTTGCGGTTATGTAGGTTGCGGTTAGGGACGCTGTGATCATGTATATCACGGGTCATATAGATAATGGGTAGTGGTACCTTAGGCAAGTCCGGACTTTGTTGGGCCTCTAGGAACTCGCTTGGTATACCCGGTAGCTTTGTTTGCTCTTCAATCCAAATGATGCACCTCTAGATGCCTGTAAATCCCTCGCGCTGTTACCGCTCTTATCTGGATAAGACGACTCAAATCATCACAGATTCAAATCATAGAGACATGGTGGCCCACCTCGTTACATTATGTCGTCACTATCTCTTTCTTCACACAGGGAGGGGACACATGCCAAGGGGGTTCAGGGATTGGTACGTGTTGGGTTGAAATGCTATCACCGTGGGATGGGTAAGCTTCACGATCCTTTGCTTCGCATGTACGAAAGTTTCGTTTGATTGGTCCGTGATGCCGTAGCCACCCAAAATGACACTGGTTGGTTTATTTGAAGACCTGTGTATCGGCGCATAGCGCAACTCATAATCATTCGGCCTCCCCATTGGTGAACAATAAAAACAGCCCGGCTTCGGAGAACCGATGAGGGCTGGGGATATCTAGTAATGTTGGTCAACAACAACCAAAACACCATCTCTAGCCGTTAGTCGCTTGACTGTCGATCTATTTCTTTCGATGCCCAGTTCCAAGACGCCCGTGACTTCTTTTTTTCATGTCTTTCTTTCAATTTTTTCTTGGCTTGTTCTTTCTGCCCCCCTCTACAGCCTGTTGTAGAGGTCATCTACATGCGTCTAATTTCTTGTTCATTCGTGTACTTGTCCAAGCCAGAGTCGAGATTACTCCACCATTCAAAGAGCATTGATTCGCAGATGAGCTTGAACCAAGGCGTGAATTTCAGCGTGGGGTCTTTGAATAGAGCCTTGAGTTCATCCTGAGTGACGTATTTGGCGTCGCGCACTTCGTTAGGGTTGAGGTTAAGATCAACATTAGCCTTGATGAAAAGGATGTAGTCAACTGTCTCGGCTATCAGTATCAATTTATCGGGAGATACCTTCCCCCAACCACAGTTTAGACTCACTCTCGTGCTCGCCCCATTTGCCGTCGCTGGGGGCCTTGTAGTGAATGCGTGTCAAGAAGCGGAAATCGTCGAAAGGAACCTGCTCCTTCTTTATGCCAAGTTCCTGATCAAGCTTGCGCTGGGCGGCGCGCTTGACACCGTCAACCGAGTCGGGTAGGTTCGAACCAGTCTCGCCGGGGATTCCCAGGGGATGAGAGCAACATGTGTTAGTCCACATGTCAGGGAACGTGATCTTTTCGGTGGCCCGCTGCTGGAGAAGCAGTCGGTTCTGGTCGTCGAAGAGGAAACAGGAGAAGGCGCGGTGAAGAAGGCCCTTTTCTATGTTGGACATGAGATGGCCTGCCAGAATCTTCACGTTAGCATGGGAACAGCCCAGTCTCGTGATCGCGCGCAGATTGTTGGCAGCCTACAGAGCTTCTTGCTGGCAGTGCCTATGGGGTTGTCGTCGTTATCAAGGACGATGCACACCTCGTCCATCAGGCGTATTTGCTCGGCATCGTGTCCCTCGAGATCGTTCGAGCTTGTGTCAATGTCGGGAAATAATCTCAAAATAGCATCCGCCGAGGGAGCGCTCTGCGTGACTGTGGTCGTGGAAGACGACATTTCGACGTTGTATGCTTTCGCGACTTGTGTTGGTGGTAGAAATAAGGTCGGAGGGGGGATTGAGAGAGTGAGAGGGGCGAAAGGGACCGGCTAAGGCTTTATCACCAACGATACCGCAATAATTAGAATAGACCGAAATCAGATTCGCAGGGGTTCAAGTACACTAGGTTGCTAGTTAGGAGGTACGCTAGCATATTGTTGCGCCTACTAAGGTACAGTACGCGAACGGTTTGCGCAGCATTAGGCAGTGTAGTTAATCCTTACAGGGTTAGAGCACTGGCCTTTTATCTTTAATTAGACTGCTTGACATAAAATAAAATAGCTGGGGATTTATATGTACTCCAGTTCTTTTTACAGTAACACCAGAACTGCTGCTACTATACTCTATTTAGAAATAGAGCGAGTTTCCCAACACTTCTTAAGTCGGGAATTTCCCAAGTGAGATGCCCGACTCCCAACCCCGACCCCCGAGAGTATACTTATATGCTCAGTATATCATCATTTCATATATACCTGTGTGCTGGCAGCTGTCTCGTGTACTTAAGATAACCGAGTTGGAATACGGGGAGTCAACAGTGCCAGCTGTAGGTGTCTCGCCGTGGTATCAATATCGCCAAATATCCAGTTGATTCTCTAAGGTGTCGTCCGGTCGATCCAAGTTGCTTTCTATGAAGGCTTTTATTACTTGGCCGGCGTGAAGCTAGGTGATACGGAAACACTTAGACGTTTCAGTCAATTCAAATACCTAGCAGTGCGATACAAAAAGTTATTGGTTAGTAATACCGGTAATCGGGACTCGCGGACAAGCCATACGTGTCACATTGTGGGATTAAATCGCCGAAGTTAGAAGCAATCCTTCTGGAGGAGAGACAGAACGACATGGCTGTTGTGCGACGTTTGCTTCGAGACAAAATGCCCTTTCGGATCATTGGTGTATGTAAGTAACCTTCATCAGTACTACTAGAATCCTGCAAAACCCGGACATAATGGGGCGCAGTCTTGTTAGTAGGTAGTATTGTCAGCTTTGCAGCAGCTTTTATTCAGAGAGGATCGGGAAAAGAAAGGATCGTGTAACCTCCAAAGACCTTGGTACCTTAAGGTAGCTTCAAGGAAAGGCCGGGAGATGGCCGTTAGAAGATACAGATTGTGTGTGTTACTTACAGGAATAGCGGTCAACCCATCCAAGGCTTGTACGACTGTCACGAGATGCGTAAGATAAGAATCGCAGACCACGGCGTACGTATGTGGCTTTAGAACAGGTAGCGGCAACATCTATCAGCCCATGGCTGCGACGGCGTACTCAAATCTTGGGCGACTTGACTCGCATTGACGCCGTCTTGATGCATCTTTCCTTTTTTTTCTGGGGCGTCTCAGACACCTCTGTATGTGCCCACTCTGATGCCTCCCTACGACCAAGGGATACGGGAAAGGCACATTTACTTATAGCCATAAGCCCTTAAATAGTAGTATTTTTTCGGCGATAGTCTACCTAGACTATTTTAATCCACCCACTGACTCGGGGAGTTCAAGTTACCCCAGACAGAACCAGATGTTGGTAAAATAAGTACCGAGGTGGTAGACCAATCATCGGAAGTTGCTTTATGCATCTGGCATCTGGGCTAGGTTTGTACCTTCAAGGTTGAGTACCTGACGTATGTAAGAGGTCGGGAGCTTCAAGTTATGGGTCCCTACCTCCGGGCCAAGCCGAACCGTGAAGCTTTAGTGGGTGCGCGGGGTCATCGATCATCTCACTCACACCTTAGACAGTGCACGCCGTCAACACTATCTACCCGAGTCCATCACCATACCTACCTACATCATTCTTTACCAGCAGCTCTTAGAAAGAATAGTTCATCTTATATCTCCCATCCTCAATCACCTCCGCCAATACAGAAGACGACTCAATTGATTACGTACTCAAGACGCCAAGATGTCATTTACCGACATAGACATAGAGTCCGAATCGGGGAGATGCTTGTCCTGCCTCGGTCCTCTCTCCTGCAGCCCGGTCGAGATAGAGGCTTTCGGCCCCGAATTCACAGGCCAGAACACCTTCACGGCCTGGCCGTGGTTCGGCCCCTTGCTGTTCGACAACGACAGTAGCGATGCGCGGGATCACTGTGCGAACGAGCGGAGTGAGTACCTGGCCTACCTTACCTGACCAATCTATTCATAGATATCTTTACCTATCTCTTCCTATCAACACCCGCAGGCATACAATCCTGCATTGCTTGGTCATGTCATCCATCCATCCACTGACTCGACACACTTTATCACAAGAAGAATGGGGTACAACGAATTAAACCAAAGAATAGTAGCTAACAAATAAAACCAGCCTTCCTTGCCTCCCTCAAATTAAGCATCTACATGACCGTGGTGGCCGTGGCAATCGCCGTGTCCTTCCATCTGCGCTCGGCCCCGTCGGCGCTGGAGCAGCGGCTCGCGCGGCCGCTGGGCCTGATCTTCTGGCTGCTCTCCGTGGCCTGTTTGGCGGCCGGTTTGGGTAACTACATCAAGACCGTCAACAAGTATAGTCGGAAGGTGGCCATTGTGCAGAGCGGGTGGCGGACACAGGTATGCGTTTTTTTGGCTTTTCTCTTCCTTTTCTCGTTTCCGTTTTCTGAGTTTGCTTGATTCTTTTTTACTCTCTATATCACACACACACAAATGCGCTCGCGCATATGAACTCACTTACGCATGTGTCTATTGGAGTACACATACTCACCCCCGTTCGTATTGAATTACCTCAACTCATCACTATGCCTCTGATCCCCAAATCCTACATATACACACATACATATACATATACCAGCTCATCTGAAGACATACGGAACCCAACACCAAAGAAATAGCAAAAAGAATAGAATAAGAACAACGATGCGATAACTAATAACCTGCTTGCCTGCTAACCAACTACAACGTCTGGGCAGTCTCTCATGTCCTTCATCGCCTTTTCTATTTTTGGGACTTGTGTAGCCCTGATAGTCGTCGACCGAATCGATCAAATGGAATAGCCGACAAATTCTGTGTCGATGACATACTACCTCAAAGACACCAAAGGCGAGACAAGGGGAGGAAAACCATCCCGGCAATGATTGGTTTTCTAATATCTATGAAGGAACCGAAGAAAAATGCGATATGATGCGATGCTAAGATATGCGATGGTATGTACATGGATGGTATGGTATCATAATATCAATTCAGTCCCCAAAATCAATCAATCAAACAAGCCCACCGGCAATGACGCTAGCTATATATCACCGCCGTACTCGAAACTCAGCATTTCATTCGAGATGACGGTCAAGAGCCCTCAAAGTTCTAATATTCCCCCAATCAGTCAGCCAATCGTTGTATCGTGCAGATTACGGTAAATTGCAGAATAAATCCTGCGTCGACCCCATCTCATAAACCTTCTGTCCTTTAGCGGTCTCAATATCACACTCGCCAACTGCCCCCTTGAACAGCAATTCGAAATCGTTCGCGCGGGTGCGGAAATCCCGGAATTCTACCTCAGTGCCTTCCCAGGTCGTGATCGGCAAGGCGGTGAGAGGCCACAGATACCCATTGTTGGGAAGCGTGTCGAGCAGAGATAGCGAAGACAGCTGAGTCTCAGGTGCAGACCGGATATTTTGTCGGATTCTCTCCGTTTCGTCATAGCCTGCGCCGTCGGGAGTTGAGACTTTGGAGCCTGCATATTCCTCAGGCATATTATACATTTCGCCGTGGACAGTGGCTAGATGCTCCGCCACTTCTTTTCCGGGGTAGAGGAACCAGTATCCTCTCACTCGAGCAAGCCTCAAAACATACTCCAGCCAAGACGGGTATTGCTTGCTGATGACTTTTTCGGAAAGCACCGTCGGTATATCATCAAGAATATCCCGGACCTGCATCGTCCTCGAGACGAAGTCGTGGAGTTCCATCCATCTTTCGCCCAGAAGAAGTACTGCATTACTAGTTGGCGCCTGCCACAGAAAAGGATTAGGTGTCCCTTGCCCGCTGAGGTCCTCGGGGTTTTGGAATAGTGGGGGATTGAATGGTTGATCACCATCCAGAGTGGTGAAAGGCTGTTCCAGACTGATTCCAAACAGATGCCGTCCCCAATTGTGGAACTCGGCAGCCGCGGAATAACGATACTCAAGAAGCAAGTATTTAAGATCTATCAACGGACAGTCAGAAGCAGTTGCGATTCGCATCGGCGGCCTAAGACTTACAGTTGAAGAATTGAGGTGCAACTTCAGCATGTGGGGAGAGCACAAGCACATGGGACTGTTGCGGCTGTGAAGGCCAGAAAGATTCAAAAAATCGTGTTAAAGTTTCCTCCTCTGTGAGTTTCCGTTCGGATATCCGGTGTCTGAGAGAAATATGACGTTCATTGGCTGGATTAGGGATGTGTGAAGGTGGCCATGCAAACGAATCTAAAAACCTTTTGGTAGATGCGTCAATATGATAAGGAAGTTCGATGGTGATGTGCGGGATAGCACTAGAGGTATAATCGACCGCGCTGAGCGATCTTAATAGCTTAATCAGACTCCCTGAAGACTTCGGAGTAGCCTGAATTAAGATGTCTATTTTAATTTTGTTCCACACTATAACCCTTCAGTAAGTAAGCTAGTCATCTACTATAAGACTACTCAACTTACTTCGCAATGCCGTACTGTCCAGTCTTGTTATCCAATCGAGAGACTTTGGTGCAAACCGAGGCAATTCTATCGAGGAGGTCTTGGTGAGCTTTATATGTTGTTTGAGGCCCCGTGTAAAGTAGGCTGCTTCATTACTTGACCCATCTACGATGATAGCTTGCGGGTGCATATATGTGTTGATATGATCTATACGATGTTAACATTTCCTCAGAAAGATCCGGGTACCTTTACATACAGAATCCACGAGAAACTGACTTCTCCAGTCTTCTGTCTGACGAAATTCCTGCATAATCCGGACGGGCGTCTTTCATAGTTGTTAGCGAGACAATCGACCAATGGGCTGTGAACTTTATGTTGGGGCGCCATACCGTGGAATATGACGACACAGGATTTGTCGACGCCGTTAATCTCCCGCAACTCCTCCATACTTATAGCGCTTCCACCGAGGAGCGCAAAATGCACATAATTCTTCAATCCTGACCCCATCTGGCATGCCATCGGCAGCAGAGTAGTGGCACTTTTGAGACTGGCGGCTGCGAATAATACATTTCTGTTGTTCGGCTGGCTTCCCCTTGTGTTTGAAATGGCTTGTAGAGATTCCGCTAGGTTCAGGAACTTGAGGGGGCCATTGAAGTTCTTCCCTCTATTATTCAGCGCCAGCGCGTGTGTCTGCGCTTCCAGGGCAGGGTCTGGTGGGTGCATAGCAGCGTCGGAAGGCAGTCGATCAGAACTCGAGGAGGGCCGGCTGCGAGAGTGCGGGAAATCGGGACGGCGCATACGGTTGTCGGGGCCGAGCACGGGTATGTTGTGGACAAAGAAGTAGATAAAGGCGGCTACGACGAGCAGCAAGCCGAGGCGCTTGAGTGAGCGTCGGGGCGGGACTCTGGCGGGCTGCCAGGACAACGATCGTCGCTGACCGGTGCTGATAGCGAGTTTATGGTCGTCATCCTTCTTACCCAGCTCCTCGTCGCTCATAAAGAGGCTCCGCATTTTCCTCCATCCAGGCATTAAGAATGTCTGCAACCGAAACAATGACGGAAGGAAGATGCAGAGCAATCGCCAATATTACCTGCTTATCAACGACTTCAAAGACTTCACGGGCGGCATCTCACATGTCGCAACCCGAACGTCGGGGCGATAGATGACGAGGTGGGACGGAGCTCGGTAGCACCGAGTGAAGTAGGTGGCGCGTATTTATTTCCCCGGAATTCCCATGCAGCTCGGGCTCAAGTGGAACTGTCCGAGTTCGAACTTTGCTCATTCATGAACGCGCGTCCGACTGATGTCTAGTAACTAAGCCCTGTCAAGGCAGGTAGTAGCAAAAGAGACGTGTCAAGTTGCTGTAGGGAGGAGGAAATGCGTAATGTACCTACCTCGCATGCACTCCGGTGGTAGAGATAAAAGATGAAGGGTCCACGAGACCCCAGAACCCCCGTATGCCCATGGTTGTCGGATGCCCATGCCGCTTACTTTCCGCTCTGGGCTAGTGGGCTGTTAAGCTGGCGAGCTGGTGCAGGTGTCTCTGCCTACCCGAGACGCCTGTGGATCTAGTGCGCTTTCTGCCCCACCACAGCTCCTGCACCTCGTCGACCTCCCCCCCAAAAATCGAAACAACCGTGGGGCAGCATGTGGACAGCGACAGTAGCGGGGCATCAGAGAACCCTGGAAATTTTTCTGTACTCAGACATTCAGCCGCCTACATCACGTCCCCTCCGTCGCTTTGCAGTATTTGGTTGCCGCCTCCTTGGCTTCTGATTAGTTGTGCGCAACTCTTCTCAGACACTTTAATAATTATATAGCGGGCATAGCGTAAATATCAGATGGCCAAATCCAGGCGAAACAGAGCCAAAGCCGGCCAGCGCTCCGACCCCATCGCAAAGCCCGTGAAACCGCCCTCGGACCCGGAGCTGGCTGCGATTCGAGAGAAGAGTATCTTGCCCGTTCTCAAGGATTTGCAGAGCCCAGATCCCAAAAGGCGCTCCGCTGCTGCCGGAGCTATAGCCAACATAGTGCACGATACAAAATGCCGAAAGCTTCTTTTGAGGGAGCAGGTTGTGCATATTCTTCTTACAGAGACACTGACCGACGCAAGCTTAGAAAGCAGGGCTGCCGGTTGGGAGATTTTGCGTGTTCTCACTGCTGAAGAAGAGACCGACTTCTGTGTGCATTTATTCCGAGTAGATGTCCTCACTGCTGTTCAACATGCCTCTACAAAGGTAGGGAATCATCTGAACCTCATCTTCTCCCTTATCCTTTCTCTATATACTGTTGCTAACTGACGTTGGCGTAGACCACCAAAGCTCTAGTCTCCCCAAATGGAGCCTTTAGCAAGAGGTCAAAGGCCGAGCAGGGCTTCATTTGGTGCATTGCTGAAGCGCTCACCGAAATTATAGCAGCCCTAGCCGCGGCTCAGGACGAAGCTCTTGATGCCTCAAGTCAAAGCCAAGAGGTTCTGCAATTTCTCTTCACTTTAATATCAACCGAATCTACCACGGCGTCAGTATTGAAGAGTGCACTTTCATGCATGATTACCCTATCCGAGGACAATCGCCAGTTCGTTGAAGCTATACTCGGCGACAACGCGAATCAGTGCTATAAGCATCTGACGACCTTTAAGAACAGCGATGGCTTCAAAGCCGTTTTTGCCTGTGGCGTGCTCCACAACGTATTCTCTGCTATGGACTGGAACGACCAGAACCCTGGCAGAGATGGTGCTTGCGATGCTATCCTCGTTCCCACGCTATCTCAGACCCTAGAGCGTACCAGCCTCAGTGAGAAAACGACAAACGGGCATAGCTCGGCCAGCCCTGCAGATATCCTGCAAACCGCGCTCGAAGTCCTCGCATCGATTGGAACTGTGCTTCAAAACTCTCTTGGCAAGGGTTCCCGCGGAAAGAAGGAGGCTCGGGACGGCGTCGACAGTAAAGATGACGCCATGGATGCCGACGACAATGACGACGATATATCTGACGATGATAAGCCAGCAGACGAAGATGATGAAATGGGCGACGATGAAATAGAGGCGGATATGGAAATGGTAACGGGCGCCGATGATGAAGATGCGCCCTCGGGTATCGATGATCTACCAACATTAAGAGAATTGATCCAGAGGGCAATTCCACAGATAGTAAAACTTTCGCAGACTATCCAAGGAGAGGATGAATTATCTATTTTAATTCGTACCCACACCTTGACCGCGCTCAGCAATATCTCGTGGACAGTGAGCTGCATCGACTTCAGCGAAGGTGCAAATGCCGCTATATTGCAAGCATGGACGCCCGTGGCCAAGTTCATCTGGGACGATGCAGTAGCACCAGTGCTGGCTAGCAATACATCCGATGTTAGCTTAGCCACTGTCGTGACGAGCCTCGCGTGGGCTGTTGCTCGGACCTTGCATGGGCAATCGTTCTTGAAGGGAGATGAGCACAAAAAGTTCATATCACTCTATCACGCGTCCAAAAGCCTGGACGGAAACCCAGAAGACCCTTTCCAGGGGCTGGGGGTGAAGTGTATAGGGGTCCTTGGCCAGTTAGCTCTTGACCCGGCACCAGTTACCCTGAACCGCGAAATAGGAGTGTTTCTTGTTACGGCGGTTGCCGCGTTGCCCGAAACCCCAGCTGCGGAAGCCGTCGAGGCACTCAATCAGTTATTCGATATTTATGCCGACGAGAATGGCGCAAATGATAAAGAGGTGTTCTGGAAAGACAGTTTCCTGCAACACATGGAGGCGACAGTGCCGAAAGTGAAGGCTATGGTCAAGACGGTAGACAAGCGGAAGTCAACTGAATTGCGAGCCCGTGCCGAAGAGGCCAGCCTGAATCTCACAAGATTCATCCAGTATAAGCAGAAACATCGACCATAGGATAACCATTTAAACCTCTCGTCGAACTCGTTCAAATTTAATACCAATTATTGGGATTTCAATCATGTATGTGGGTTGGGACCGTCTGGGTCGATAACATAATCATGTCACTTTCATGGAGACGACCAAGTCAAAGCATGCTAGTGCAATACCACAATCACCAATGTCTTCTATGATATGCTGGTGTTATGCATCATGATCGAGGTGGCTAAACAAACATACCTCGTCGGTCAGTTCAAGTTGCCGTCAGTCCAGGACAACGTGAACAGACCGTCACAGGGTTGTGGCGCGCGGTGATTGAAGTGACGATGCGAAGCGTCAAGGGAACTAAGGGAGTTAGGTTCGTAGAATGTATATGGTCTATCAATAGAACTCACTTCTCGGTCGGGTCAAAGAAAACGCCCTGCCATATCGTTTGCCACCCTCATCGCCCGTCATGTCATAACAGTCGTTGCTAATTAACGTCTTATGCTCCTCTGCTAAATCTTGAACCCGCCTGGAGATTCAACTCAGCCAATCGGCTTCAGCTTCTTCTTCTTTTTCTTGCCATCGTCGCCTCCGCTCGACTTGCCCTTCTGGAAAGACCGCCAGCTGTCTATGCGCTGGTCGCGGGTGGCCTCCCAGTCCTGCTCATGCTGGCGCTTGCGCTTGCGCTGCTCGAGCTCGTCGTCGACCTTGCGCTGCTCGCGGCCCTCCTCCTGCATCTGGGCCTTGGCCTGGCGCTTGCGGCGCATCTCGTTCTCGATGAGGACCTCGCGCGTCTTGTCGCGCCACTTCTTAGCGAATGCGTCCGTCTTGAGCTCGGGGCTGTCGACGGTCCACTTGTTCTCACGGATCAGCAGCATGCGGGCGTCGGCGATGGCCTCGTCCAGCCGCTCGCGGTGCTTCTCGTCCATCAGCTCCGTCTGCGCCTTCTTGAGCCGGTCGAAGGCGTCCGGGGCCTGTGGGTTCTTGGTCTTGTCCGGGTGGATCAGCAGCGACTTCTTGCGGTACGTGATCTTGATGTCGGACTCGGGCACACCCGGCTGGAGGTCGAGGACGGCGTAGCTGTAAGCGGGCTTATCAGTGCCTGACATACACGCTACAATGTATCTTCAATGAAGCTTACGCATCTAGTCGAAAGGCCTTGAGGATCCGGTCTATCTCGGCATCCTATTATCGGGTTAGTCCTGCTGTTACATCGATGTATTGCAGATTGGTGAACCAGCTTGCCTTGTCAAATTCCTTGGACTCGGCTTCTAGTAGGTCGAGAGCATCCTTGTCGTCCTTGGCGACTTCGGGCTCTTTTGAAGACATGTTGGCACCTTTTGGTGAGCTAGATGCTGAATTGGCGTTGTGAAAAAAGGAAAGGAGAGTCAAGTCGTTTTGGAGGGGGCCAGGCGCAATGGAGAGGAGTAGATCAGGTCCAGGCCGACGTTTATTACCAAGTGCCAATCGAGTTGGAACTGGCGAGCTGGGACGCGCATACAATTGGAATGCGATGCGAGGGTGGGGCCGTGAGTTTTAGCTCTGCTGTAGGCCAGAACCAAGTGGGGCCCGGGGATCTTATCAAAGGCTTTAGCGTGTGCCGATAGCCAAAAAAGTTATACAGCTATTGGCCCCACGTTGCTTTAACATCCGCCTTGATATCAAGCCGAATGCATAGTTCCTGGGGCAACTTTTCATCTCACTGAATCTCTCACGATCATCCACGAATGCTCTCATACGATACACAGTAATATAAGGCTTATAGTGACCCAAAATGCCTCGCGCCGTATCCCCGGCACTTTCTGAAAATGAGGTCGACATTCTGGGATCTTTGCTCACCGACGGCGATGAGACGTCCCACGTGAAGACGAAACATGCCGAGGCTCAAGATGGCTACGGTTTCGATGTCGAAGATCTGCTTGACGGAGATGATGCTGGGAATGGCGACGACGATGAAGCTTTCATCGCGCTGAAGCAAGCTGCTGCGTTCCGGAAAAATACCAACCTGAAGGGTACCACATTGAAGAAGGGCGGAGGTTTCCAATCAATGGGTAATTGCATGCCGCTGGCTTCCTCGGGTCCCTCGATTTCTAACTAAACGTCAGGCTTAAATTCAAATCTTCTCAAGGCGATTACGAGAGTGGGCTTCAGAGTTCCGACCCCTATTCAACGGAAGACTATACCGTTGATTTTACAACGAAAAGATGTAAGCTTGGCCTTGGAAGACGGTATGTAACATATGGCTCACACATATGCTGACATCTCTCGTAGCTTTTGGCTATGGCCAGAACGGGATCAGGAAAAACGGCCGCGTTCTTAATTCCTATGGTCCAATCTTTGAAGGCTCATTCACCAAACATGGGCGCACGCGCCTTGATATTGAGTCCTAGTCGTGAGCTTGCCATTCAAACACTAGCTGTGCGTACAAATTCCACTCTCGAAAGACCAGGCTAAATACTAACAAGAAGGCACAGGTTACGAAAAACTTCACGCGTGGGACGGACCTCAAGACAATGCTATGTGTTGGAGGCGACTCGCTGAACGAGCAATTCGCAAATATGGTATGTCTTGATCCTGTACTCATAATCAGCGAAGAAATGCTGATGCACTTTGCTCTAGACCGCCAACCCAGATATCATAATTGCGACGCCAGGTCGATTTTTGCATCTATTAGTCGGGTATGTGTCCTCATCGTTGTGTAATCCTGCGTCAAAAGTCATACTAACCTCCTTCTCTAGTATGTCTATATACCCCTGCTGCCATGGGATGTTGAAAGATATCGCCTTATAGGCCGACGATTGTGTTCATCAACCTAAGACTGACATTTCCGTAGAAATGAATTTGAATGTTACAGGACTAGCAAGGATGCAGTATGTCGTTTTTGATGAGGCGGATCGTCTCTTCGGTGAGTTTAACCGCGCCCGCCAAGATTATCGCGCATTGCTAATTCTCCGTAGAAATGGGTTTTGCCGCACAACTGTAAGTCATATTCAAAGACCAGTGGCAAGCATTATAACCAGAGTGCTTGATCTCGCGAATCCGAAGGCATCAGAAAATACTAACTGTTACAATACAGCCAGGAGATCCTTCATTCTCGTAAGTCATATCCAAATCCATATTCCCCTCAGCCTCAGCTTGCATCGCATATACCTTGGCCCACAGAACAAGGAGAGAGGTGGAATGAATCAATACAGGGAGTTCGCTCAAAAGATAGCAACTGACTAAATATAACAGTACCGCCAACTCGCCAGACACTGTTATTTTCAGCTACGCTCCCCTCTTCTGTTACGGAGTTTGTTAGAGCTGGTTGTCAAGTAAGTATTTTTTTTTCTCTAGCAATGCTCGTTTTTGGTCAGCCATGACTAATTAGTCTCTTGCAGGACCCAACTTTGGTACGATTAGATGCCGATACAAAAATCAGCCCAGACCTTGAGGCAGCTGTCTTCAGTGTCAAGGGAGACGAGAAGCTTGGGACACTCTTACATATTTTGCATGATGTTATCAAGATACCCACCGGCTTCCCAGAAGGGGTTACAGAATTATCCGAGAGTACCTCGAAGAAAAGAAAAAGAGGACCCGATTCATCTCATGACAAGCAAAAGCCCTCACCTCACGCTACGATCGTCTTCACATCCACCTCGCATCACGTTGAGTTTCTACAAACAATGCTTACCCAAGCTGGTTTTGCTGTCTCATACGTCTATGGCTCTCTAGACCAAACGGCAAGAAAAACTCAGGTTGACAATTTCCGAAGAGGAAGATCTAACATTTTGGTGGTCACTGATGTTGCTGCTAGAGGTATAGATATACCGCTGTAAGTTCAAAGTCGCCACTTTCCTTCCCTTCTATTTCGTTTTTGTCAAGCGTCAAGATCCAATCTCGGCTAGCGACGTTACCTAAGAACATACTCATTATTTTGTCGACGATTATTTAAATGGCATCAAGCAGAATTCACTAACACTTGATGTCAAGTCTTTCCAACGCCGTCAATTACAGCTTTCCTGCAACGCCCAAGCTCTACAGTATGTCATACCAATAATTATTCAGTTATTTTACATGTCATGAGCACATGATGCTCTCGAATGCTTCACGAATCCCTTGCAGAATCAATTTTGCTAACTCTTGAAAATCAAAGTCCACAGAGTAGGCCGTGTTGCCCGAGCAGGTATGCGAGGTTGGGCCTACAGCCTCGTTAAAGATACAGATGTGCCATATCTACTAGATCTCCAACTATTCCTCGGTCAGAAACTGGTTCTAGGAAAAGAGGGCAAGGGAGCCCCGAGTTACACATCAGACATGGTCGTCGGCGCTCCAGTCCGGAGCAAGGTCGAGAATTACACGGAATGGCTCAACAAACTCTTATCTGACAACTCTGACATCGCCGCGCTTCAACGGGTGTCCGACAAGGCCGAGAAGCTCTATCTCAAGACCCGCAACAGCGCCTCCAGCCAAAGTGCGCGCCGGTCGCGAGACGTAGTCTCTTCCAAAGGCTTTTCTCAAGTCCACCCTCTATACGGGGACGATATCAGCGCCGTGGAAGATAACCGTGCGGAAATGCTAGCCAAGATCAGCGGTTTCAAGCCCCAAGAGACGATCTTCGAGATCCGTAGGGGCACCAAGGGTGGGCGGAGCAAGGAGGCAGAAGTCATGAAGTCGATTCGCGAGCGCTTCGGCCCCCGACGGACAGCGGGCGCGGAAGAAGACGACGAGGCAGAGTTCAATGAGTTCTCAGACGAGGACGGCGACGCAGCTGCCAACATCGCAGAAGATGTCGAAGACTCCGACGCAGAAGTCAATGAAGAAGACGAGCAACTAGAAGCGTCAGACGACAACAACGAAGATGAAGACGCCGACATGGAAGAGCCTATAGACTCCGACTCCGAAATGGAGGTGACGATATCCAACCACATCGACACCTCAAACAAATTCCACCGCAAAGCCACCAACAAGTCCTCTGACTTCCGCGACCCCGAATTCATGGCCTACGAGCCGCGCACCGTGAACGCCGCCGAGGAGCGAGGCTACGGCGTGCACTCGGGCGGCCAGTCGAACTCCAGCGGGAACTTCTTCGAGGCGGCGCGCAGCGCAACCTTCGACCTGACCAACGACGACGGCGCCAAGGCCTTCGGCGCCCCGACGCGCGCGGGGCTGCGCTGGGACAAGAAGAACGCCAAGTACGTGTCGCGCGCCAACGACGAGGACGGCAGCCGGGTGCAGGGCGGCGGTAAGAGCAAAGGCGTGAAGATGGTGCGCGGCGAGTCCGGCGTCAAGATCGCCTCGACGTTCCAGAGCGGCCGCTTCGAGAAGTGGAAGAAGGAGCAGCGCGTGGGGCGTCTCCCGCGCATAGGCGAGGCCGAGCGACGCGGACCCGGAAGCGGGAATCCCAGCACTTCTGCTACTTCCACAGGAGGCGGCCACAACAAGAGGAACTCGATAATAGGCGGCGGACCGCGGTACAAGCATAAGCAGGAGAGGGCGCCCAAGGCCGCCGACAAGTACCGCGACGACTACCACGTGCGCAAGCGGCGCGTGGCCGAGGCCAAGGAGAAGCGCGTCGGCCGCTTCCGCGACGGCGATGGGAATAAGAAGGAGCTGAGGAACGCCGACGACGTTCGCAAGGACCGGAAGCTGAAGGAGCAGCGCAGGCTGAAAAATGCTCGGCCCCCGAGGAAGTGATCGATTCATGCATTTCACTTTAGTAATCAAAATTAATCGTACCACATGGGGTCTTATAAGTAAATAGGTAGCTACGCAATAAACGGCCAGTGAGACAAATAAGCTGATTAATAAGGAGCCAGAACCCAAAATAAAAGGCTACCTTCACCAGTGACAAAACATCTCAACAGTTATGAATGGAGAATAGATCATTGAAACGCTTTCAAATCCTATTGTTTTCACCACAAGACACAGTTCACGTTTGCCGTGCCCAGTGGACGTATTACTCATCTTCATATTTAATAATACATCTATGATCATTGCCTCAGCCCAATGAAGTACCCACCCAAAAATGGAATCATTGCAAGGTCGTAGACAAGTCAAATCTCCGGAACCGACCACCGGACAGGGATTTGAAGAAAAGTCTATTTTCCTTCCTCCCACTCCGGATTCTATCGAATGTGTTAGTTGTAATTCGTAGCATAAGAAGATTCCAAAAATTCATATTGCTCACCTTTCGAAGAATGACAAGCCCTTCTAGTGTACTACTGAGGCTAATATATTGCTCATCCTCTAGTTCTGCTCGCTCACCATACGACAAGAGCACAGGGGTGCTCTGTGTCTGCCACCCTGTGATGGTCTTGGGGCGGCCCGCTTGTCCAACAACATCAACGGCTTGACCCACACGTACATTGACTGTTAGTGGCTTCAAGTTTTCGTCGAGAGTGACCAGGAACCGGGGGTGCATAGCGGTGACCAAAAAGTAGAGGAGATAGTGGGAGTTGGACGTGATGAATTGCTTGGCGTCAATCATGGCTACTAGAACAGCCAACAGACCAGCCGTAGATACGCGCGAAAGAATTTGGCGGTCGGTGTGGAAGGGATTCAGGGTCATCGTACCCTTACCCATATGCAGTAGACCTTGCGCTATACGAACCATAAACAATGATTCTTGTTCTCGGTGATAATAGCTAGCAAGCTGTCGCAAAAGTTGGGCCAATCTAGCGTTATTCGTGCCGGCGCCCAAAAGGCCCATGGCGAAAATCGCGTTGATCGCAACATCATTGTCGTTATCATGACTGTAACGAGACAATGTGTCATACACCTTCATCTGCGGGTTGCTGGGGCTAATCAAACCGAGGGCGAGAGGAACAGCGCGCCGAATGTTAGGCTCTCCATAATGCATGAGATGACCGAAGTGACGCAGGACCATTTCTTGACCCACGTCCTCACCCATGGCGACCAGAGCGATTCCGAGCACAGCGTAAACCTGTTCCAACTCATCCCACTTTTTCTCATCTGAGCCGTCGAAGTGCTCATTGCAAAGGTGTAGCAAGTCTTGAATTTTCAGCACCGCACCAGTACCGGCCCAGGCGCAAATCTCAGTAAGAACATTAGTCGGCCGAGCGATTGGGTGATCTGCCGCCTTAAGCATTTCGAGAACGACATCAACCTCTTCTTGGCAGCCAAAAAACAAGAGACCAAGACCAAGGCTGAAAAATCGACTCCACTTGTCTGTTAGTCTTGCCTTGTGCTCCTCATCCATAAGGAGCGTCACAAAAGCTTCGCTAATTTCAGCGTTGGCAGAACCAATGAAGATGAGACCTAGCGACAGAGCAGCCATAGCAGAGATCTGCATGTCTTGACTGGAATTCGTGACGATAGGCAAAAGAAGATCAGCAAACTCCTCCTTTTGCGATCCAGCATACGAGAGACCCAGGCCCATTATCGCGGCAGTTCTAACCAGAGGGTTTTTGTGCTCTAGTTTATCTGCATCGCCCAACAAGGCCAGCGCCGGTTCGCTATCTATCCGTGTACCAGAGTTCATGATACCAATGGCCAACATAGCGCCAGCTAATATCTGGGGCTCTGAGGCATAAGTATATTTGTCGATTTTGTCGAGGCCGTTTTCGACATCCCACATGAGCAAGGTTCCGAGGGAAGCCACTGTCGACATCATACCCTCGTCTTTGGTCTTCCAGACCCAAGTATCCTTTTCATCGTCATTTAACATCATTTTGTCGTTACCAAAGCCCGCATTGACGAACGCATTGACAAAACCGGCTGCCAAATTGTGTCGAGCAGAGTCCAAGTTCGTCATGCCAGCAACACGACTACTCTCCAGATGACTCTTGTAGATATCCTCGGTGGTTTTGGGCTCTAAGATATTGAGCTCTTTGCCCAATGTTTTGAAGTATTCGGAAAGTTTGACGTTGCCAAGAGCCTCCTCAACTTCCTCGCCGTCTTGTTTGGAGGATTCGGCGTCGGGGTCGTTCTCCAACAAGTTCAGAACGATCTTCTGGCGGCCGACCATGAACGCTAATTGCTTCTTGAGTGCCGGGTCTTTTGTCGCTACATAATCGTTAATAATGAGGTCATGCTTATTCAACCTTATGGCGATAGCAACAGCCTGCGTGTATTGACCGTATGTCATATAAATGCCGTGAGCAACAAGGAGGAAGAGTTCATTTTCCGGGAAAGTCAGAAGATTGACCATGCTGACGAGGTACAAGCAGACGCGGGAATAAGTGTTTTCGTCGACGTAGTCGGGCAGTTGCTCTACTATCTCCAGCTCGCTCATCAAGTCGACAGCATCAGCTTCTGCGTTGTTTTTCAAGAAGAGTGGAACGAGAATGAGGGCAAGATCTACGAGGTCTTGTATAGCCTCGTCCTCTGCCACACGTTTTGCATATTCCACGCCGATCTCCAGGGCCAGATGCCGTGTGTATTCGTGGCCCCACGACCCAATGTCCTGGGAAGGTGAGAGCAGCCTGTACTTCAGGGTATCTTGCCGATCCTCGTCCGAGAAGGTCATACCAATGACAGAGAGGACATCGGCTAAAGAGGCCTTGTTGTCGCCCTCGGGCCAGTCTTCGTACTGCTTTTTGAGCGGTTCGTAGTGTGGTCTTAGAAACTTGAGGGGCTTTGGGACTGCCGTCATTGATGAGGTTGAGGTTTTGATTGAGGTCTTCATAGCTTCTAGAGCGGGCTTGTATAGGGAGCTATCTGGTTCCTGAGCAGAAAGTCAGTTGTCGGCTCGTCGCAGACCGAGGGGAGCAAGGCGCGTGCTTACCGTCAGCCGCTCTACCAGCATATCCAGCTCGCTCTTGAGTTGTTGGTCCTCTTCGCTCAGTTCCTCTGTAGCTGGATCGAGTTAGCCAGGTCACAGTTCAGAGCGCCGCGCAGACGGTGCAGCCTACCATCGACTTTGTCGTCGTCCTTCTTGCCATTCGCTTGTGGTTGCGCATCCTTGCCCTTCTTGGTGTCGTCGGCCTTGCCATCGACAGCTTTGCCTTTCCCCTTGTCGGTCGCTTTGGATGCGTCATTCTGAGGTGCCATGGTTGCCGAAACAGCACCGGAAGAGGCCGCTACAGAGGGGGGGGGAGGAACTTGATGGAAAGCAAGGTATTTGGCGACGACCTGTGTGGTTGTGGACTAACGGCCGATGCAAGAGAGAGATACAAGGATTTCTGTTAGATGCTCAGAAAGATATCGCAAGATGATGGATGTGGGGGCGATGGTCGTGCTGGTCGTGATGGTGGCGGGTGTTGGGGTGACGGCGTTAAAAGGTAGGTTTGGTTTAGAGATGATACTGGAGGAATTGATGTCTACATGCTACAATGACCTACAGTGTTACCTGTACAGCTGGGTAGCTTCGAGTTTACCTAAGCCAACCTAGCAAGGCGGAAGGAGAGATTTGGGCATTACGCGACCCTCTGCCGCCTACAGTAGTCGAGTAGGTACCATAGATAGCAAGTGGTCCATGCTCTCCGAAGCCTCGTCCAGCTAACCAATCACACCAAGGGCTGTTTCCGCCCCAGCTGATGTAATGAGTGGCACAGTCTTCTAATACGGTGCACAGGTTTACGCCTTAACTGTGAAGCGGCTCCCTTCGACAAATAATTTGAAATGTAGGCAGGTGCGCTCTCATTATATAATTAAAAGATAAAGATTACAAGAAACACGACCTAATTTTAGATAATTATCTATAAACTTATAAGGAAACTTGGAATACAATAGGTCAGGTTATGGGTTTGCTTTGAATTCTTGACACGAAGTGCTCATCTTGCAACCTCCAGCACAACAGTTAATGATGAAAAGTGGAGATCAAACAAAAACCTAGATAGGCGAGATAGGCACCTTCTGTAAGTCACCCCTCTACACTATTTATCGATAAGCCAGCAAGCTTCGAATAATTTTGGCGGGGTACCTTAACCTCCAGGTAAGGGTACTTCCCAATATCTACTACTACAACCTCAATCCAACTAAGCAAAAGGCTTTACCAATTCTTCCATTTAGGTAGATACTGTAACCAATCTATTCCAAAAATTGGAGATTTGAACCGTGCCATACGATATAGAATCTCCATCAGACTAGGACACATGACAAGGACTTACCAATCACAACCTCCAAGACTAAACTCGTCAGAGGTTTAAAAGAAGAAAGAGTATTGTGACAGTTTCCATCTGAAGATCAGGAACAGAGAATCCCCAATTCACGATGAAACTCGACAGCAAGGCAATGCGCCACCTCACGGCAGAGGACTGGCGCGTCCTGACAGCCGTATGCCTCTCTCTCTCTCTCTCTCTCTCTCCCCCCTTCTTAAAAAAGGAAGCCAACCAGCAAACTAACCCCCCTATTCCAGGTCGAAATAGGCAGCAAGAACCATGAAGTAGTCCCAACCCCCCTAATAGAAAGCATATCCAAGCTCCGTGGCGGCGCCGGCCGAGTACGGCACTCGATCAGCGCGCTCGCCAAAGTAGGGCTGATCGCCCGCCTGAAAGAGGCGCGGTACGACGGGTACCGTCTGACGTACGGCGGGCTAGACTACCTGGCGCTGCACACGTACGCCTCCCAAAAGGCCGTGTACAGCGTAGGCAACCAGATCGGCGTCGGCAAGGAGAGCGACATCCTCGTGGTCGCCGACGAGCAGGGCACCCAGCGGATCCTGAAGATCCACCGGCTCGGCCGCATCTCGTTCCGCACCGTCAAGGCGAACCGGGATTATCTGAGGAAGCGCCAGGGCGGGTCGTGGATGTACCTGTCGCGGCTGGCCGCGGAGCGCGAGTACGCCTTCATGCGCGCCCTGAAGGAGGAAGGCTTCACCGTCCCGGATCCGCTGTCGCAGAGCCGCCACACCATCCTCATGTCGCTCGTCGACGCTTTCCCCCTGCGCCAGGTCGCCGTCGTCCCCGATCCGGCCCACCTCTACGGCGAGCTCATCGCTTTGATCCTGCGCCTCGCCAAGCATGGCCTCATCCACGGCGACTTCAACGAGTTCAACATCCTGATAAAAGAAGAGCCCGCCACACCCTCTTCCTCCTCCCCTGAAAATCCCGAGACAACCCCCTCCAGAAAAGGCAAAGAGCCTGAGAAACGAAATCAATCCTCCACAGGTGATAACGACGATCCCCACGCAACTCCCAAAGATGATGCAAAAGAAGAAGAATCAGTCAAAATCACCCCAGTCCTCATCGACTTCCCGCAGATGGTCTCCATGGATCACGCCAACGCTGAGATGTACTTCGACCGCGACGTCGCCTGCGTGAAGCGCTTCTTCGAGCGCCGTTTCCACTTCGTCAGCACCCAGCCGGGCCCCTTCTTCCGCGACGCCAAGAAGACCGTCGGCAAGGATGGTGCCCGCCGTCTTGACGCCGCCGTCGAGGCGTCGGGTTTCTCCAAGAAGGCCCTCAAGGATCTCGAAGCAGCTATTCGTGAGCAGCAGGAGGCTAGGGGTCCTGAAGGAGAGCAGGATGCTGCTTCAGCCAGTGATGACTATGATGACGATGACGACGACGACGACGACGACGTTGATGAGGGTGGCAATGATGATGGTGATCATTTTGGTGAAGAGGAAACAGAACGAGAGGTGGACAACGACGAGCACATCCACGGCCAGAAGGGGACCAGTCGAGAAGATTTGTCAAGACTGAACATGTCCAGTTTAGCCATCGGGCATGATACATAGTAGACAAGTCAATTTCATTCAAAGAAGTTAAACCACCTCTACAAGGTCAAATGATCTTACCTGCGAACATGACTACGGTATACTTTTACTTGCATACTTGCCACAGATCTAACACGGTCCGATTCAAAATGATGAATTGATGGTGTAAAGTCAAAAATTACAGGATACATGTGTGGATCTATCGATACTGCCTATAGACTAAACTACAAGTCCCCCCTCTGGCAGTACAAGATGAAAAAATCGTGTCTAGTGAAGATAGACACTCAATTTCAGTCCACTGAAAAACCTAGAATCGCAATACCACACACACATACTCGAGCCATCTCTAGCGACTCAGAGTCAACTTAGTTACACTGTTGCAAAAAAAGCCAGAACAATGTAACCATACGACCAATGGTGAATACCCTTGCCAGAACAAGACAGGCAGGGAAAGATGTGCCAAGGTTGATGATAGATCATGCCGTTGGGAGACCAGACAATATATTATGCCACGCGCATACACAAGACCAGCAACAGTACGCCTACTCCTTCTCCAGCTTCACGGGTGAAGATCGAGAGCTGCCGTTCGCAACCAAGGGGGAGTCGACATGGACTGTAACACCCTCGTCGCCCGATCCATCCTCCGAAGATGCCGCTGCATTGCCAGAGACGGCATTGCCGGGCCTATTCAGAAGGTGGTTAGCACGAGGGAAGGTGATTATACCAAAACATTGGGTTATTGGGCCGCTCAGCGTACTCGCTTTGACCCCCACCAGCTAAACCGCGTCCCTGTCCACGATTACTGATACCAAATGGGAGACTGCGGGTAGAGTAGCTGGCGCTACTATTCAAGTAATGGTGTTAGTGAGTGCCATGAGGTGAAGGAGATGTGCAATAACGAGAACAGAGACCTACGATGGAGCATTGAGAGCACGGCGATATCCGCCAGGTTGGTTATACATGGCAGGGCCCATGCCAACCATAGTAGTTCCGTAGGCGCCAACATTGTACTCATTAGTGCGGAACTGGCGACGCTCGGATGTGATACGCTTAAGCTCCTTCTGGGCTGGAGTGTCAGCGTAACGGATCTGCATAGGCAGGCCATCCGGGCCGAGTTTGACGCCCTGGAAATCCTCAATCACTTTATCACAAACGTCACGAGATTCAAATCTTCAGCTTCGTTAGTCAATAACCTCGAATAAAGGGATCTTGGAGCAGCTCACCGCGCGAACCCAACCCCACGGCTGTTGCCCATGCCATCTCGAAGAATCTTGCTGGAGAGGATCGTATAACCAAGGAATACGGTACCGAGTTCCTGCACAAGTCAGATATGCACAGAATATTATATAAGCCATAACTTACAGCTTCGGAAAAGTGTCTAGGAAGGTTGGAGATGTAGAGGTTGGTAGATTCATCATCTCCTTCAGCCTTGAGGCGGGAGTTGAACGACTCCTGAGGCGGACACAGGTTAGTACCAAAAAGGTCAAGAATGGGCGCGTTCGGCATAGCCATCATGGCATGTTTGTGGCAACAAAATTGTTTTGAGAGCCGGGGAACGCTGTGATCACAGGGCTCGAAAATGCTGTTGTAGAATGGGGTGGTGACTGGGGTGGTTACCCGCGCAAAGCCCACTTCGTATCCCAGACGGAAAAACCCCCGAATGCACGCCTCCGAGTCGCGAACGTCGAAAAACTTGGCAAAGCCAAAGCTAGAGGAGAGTTAACAGAAGCAATGTGTTGCGAAGGAACAAGGGCACATACCCCTTGCAAGCTCCGGTGGTGGTATCAATGATCGCCTTCGAGGTCTCAACTTTCCCAAAGCGTTCGGTGTATCGCAGCAAAAGGTCGTCATCAGTGGTAGGATGAAGTCCACGAATGTAGACATTGCGGTTACCAGGAATGTTGTTGACGAGACTCTGCTCGAGAGTCTTCATGCTCTTACGCGGAGTGAAGACCGCCGGAACAGCAGTAGGGATCTGAGGGTCGCGTCGCAGCAAAGCATCAAGGTCTCTGTCAGCTGCAAGGGGGTAGGAGTATAGACCCTTGGGATGCTGGGCTCCATTCGGTGCGCCTGCAAGGTATTGCTGAGGAGAAGGTGTCGTGTAGGACGAACGATCGAAGACGGCAACTCGAGCAGCCGGGTCACGGGATGCCATACTACCACCAAAGAAGGGAGTAGCAGGAGTAGACTCATTAGTCGAGTAAGATGACCGACGATTTTCAAGGCCGGGAACTTCCTTGGTTGCGCCGTCGGAACGTTCAGACAACATGCCAGCTCGACCAGGGGTATAGGGAACATAGGAGTACGGTACATAAGCAGGGAAACCACCCTGTGCCAGGTATGGCGTGGTGAAGCCAGAATTACCAGCATCATGAGCCTGTCCGTATCCGTAAGCAGGAATTCCGGCGGGAGCGTAGCTGGCAGGGTAGAGAAGTTGACCATCAGCCGTGGTAACGTAGGAATTCATGACGGGGGGAACTGCGCCATTGGGACCAACTGTGGACCCATTGATTCCGAGGCCACCGAGCTGGTTGGCAATAGTATTCATGCCAACATCGATGGAACTCTGACCCGCGAGATTCGCCAAGTTAGCTGTGGCCTCATGGGCGTTGGCCAGCTGGGTAGCCAGGTAATGCTGAGCCATTGGGCCAGCGTTGGTGGAAGCCATTTGGGCCTGAGTGGCTCTAGACACAGCGCCTCGTTTAGCTCCAAAGCTATTATCGGTTGTCATGGTGCTAGTAGGATGATATGGCATAGACATCTGGATGTTAGCCCAGAAGTCAGCCGTGGTTCGCTAAATGTTATAGGTGGGATAAGGGAAATAAGCAAAGTCATTCTCAAACCGAGAAGATAGAGGACTAGAACAGGGTTGTAGGGATTCAGAATAACGAGATGAGATTGAAGGTCGCCAGCATCCAATGTATAATGAACTGGGCTGAGAAAGAGGACAAATGGATTCTGGGTCGAGAGGTTTGGGTGTCAAGCGTCCTTCGTCAGTTTCCCCCATGTGCGTATTGGCCACGAGCATGAATTTTTATGGATGAATACGAGGCCCGGCTATGTCGCGGATTGACGGGAACGAAAATGGCACAAACGAGAGCAGTGGTGGCTTGAGGATATGTATGTAGGTAACTGCATGGGCGGAAACGTCGACAAGGCGAGGATTTCAAATACCTGGTACAAAAGTAGAGGTTGATCTTGAGTGACTCTGGATTGATCTGAACAGAATGAGGCCTGGTCAGAGAGACGTTAGAATACAGTCAAGGGCGACGGTAGTTGAATGAAATATCTCAAGCAGGCAGCGGAAATCGGTCATGTCAAATAGCGAAAAAATAATGGCAAGAAAGAGGAGTTGTTAGGTTCAAATTGTAGTTGGTAAAGGATTGTGGTTGAAGAGGCAAGTGAAAGGCCTAAAGCAGAATCAATCGTTGATTTGAGATGGGGAAGGTCCAAGAGCATGGTGCCGGTAGGGAGAAGGTTGGAAAAGAATGAGAAAGGGGGTGGGGTGGCGAGAGTTTGCAGTTATGCTGGACTGGCAGAAGAGAAGAGGTACCTGAGTACCAGCGTAAGCCGTTCCATGTTGTATTCATTGTATCCAGATCAGAGGGAAATGGGCTAGCCAATCACCCAATATGTGTCCACGGTGAATGTTGTATAGTTCGGCTGCCAGTGACGACAGACACAAGCTGGGGTTCAACAGGATTGAGGAAATCAAAATGGAGATTTGGCGGGATGCTCATGTTATCCATGCAGAAAGAAGAGGAACGTAAAATAATAGGGACTTGAGACAAGCGGACGTGATCGAGTTGATGGTGTACATGTGTAGGGGAAACAGATCGTGAGAGGCATATCGAGGAGCACGGATCTGCTGGTAACTCACCTTTGCAGTATCTGTCTGGCAATGCCAATGCCGTTGCTACCAAGAGGGGTCAGGAGAAAGCGAGTGGTAACAAGTAAAATAGTACAGCTAGCGAGCAAGATGAGAATCGAAAGTGATTGTGGAGATGCGGGTGCTGGATGAGTCGATGCTATGCTGGGGAACCAAGTTGAAGACGAGAAGGGAGGGGAGAAGAGACGGGAGAGATGGAGGACGGGGTAGAGGTAGGGGAAGAAGAGAGACAGCCCGCTTAGCTTGAAGGGCACTGGAATCACAGGCCTGACACAAGCCATAGGTAGCGAGAACCGGGTTCGAAGTAGGTAGGCAGGAGCGTGTGAGGCAAGGCAAGCTGGGGACTGCAGGAGATGGTGTCATGGTAGGTGTGCTAAGAGGCTGGACTTACCTGATGACAGCGCAGAGACGGAAGGTAGGTGTTTATCTAATACAAGTAGGTAAAGGCAAGCCTCCGGAAAGCACAGAGGATGCTGCACACGGTGTAAGTGATTAAAGATGGGTGTGATGCGTACAATATACCATTAATATCAGACCAAGCCGGCAATGTGAGCAGTGTGCTGCCCAAAATCGGAGACTGATAAACAGGCAAGGCGCGAAGAGATGGGATGAGAAGGTGAGAAAGTAGAGATGGAGGTGGGTTATTTGAATGTGGACAGCCAGACCTATTTATTCACAGAAGTTTCTCGTTGGCCAGCAACGAGGGAACAGGGCCAACCAATTGTTCCGTCTTCTGAAGCAGGATGTGGTAGGTACGGTTTCGGTTTCTATACCCAGATATAGCGACTGGTGCCGTGATACGTTAGGTACTTAGGTTCTGTACCGAGGTAATGCCTGAGGTAATGACACCGCGCCTAACAATGGTCCAAAGGGTTCGAGGGAAGGCGCCTATGTACCTATGTCACGGTATAAGTCGTTGTGGAGGTGCGTTGAGCTGCAACAGAGCCAGGCCATCAAGACATAGAAGTGAATGAGCGCCGCCCGAATTTTAACAAACAACAATCGACTTTGTACCTCTTAGCGCGAGTTCATTGTTTTTCTAATGCCCACACACACACGCTTAACTGTTTGCCCAAATACACTCTTCACTCCAGCGTGGCTTCTCGTCGTTGCTTTTGCTTTCCAGTGAGTGATAGGAATAACAATGGTTGACCTGCGGTTCGTTGTTCAGAGATGTCTGTTGTCGTTGCCTAAGGATGGCCATCAGCAACCGTGATTACGGCAAAAGGGGCAGCTTCGTATTACTATGACACTCAACTTCTTGTCACCAGGCCAAATCTTTCTCTGCCAACAAATACAGACTTGGCAATAGCCTACATCCGGGAGACCCTCCTTACCCTCCTGACCCTAGGCTTAGAATAAAGACACGGCGTGATGCTGAGCACGGGCATGTGCTGGGCTGTTGCCAATTGGAATGGTTATTTCGATGTGTCTTGTGAATGTGTATCGTGTCTCCCTCGCAATATGGAAATGTATAATAGGTCTTGATAGTCCGAGTCTAATGTCCTCTAGCACCAAACTGTTTTGTGAATTGATGTGTGATGTGGCTCACTCTTTATCTGTTGTTCATGTTTAGCAAAGAAAATCGCTGTATAAAAGTAAAAAAGACATTGGCTATAGTAGAAAACGCAGGAAGGAAAAAAGTCAGTCATAACCTCAATCTTTGGCATTTGATATCTGTCTCTGGATACCTGTTCCAATGGTTCTGGCGTCCAAGGACAGAATGTGCAAACGGGTATCAATCTCGTCTTGCAATTTATGTCCAAGATTCCAGGTTGTTGTGAATGATTGTTGGACCAAGGTGACGCAAGGTAATAAACCTACCTATTATATTTCCCAGTTCTGAATACAAAATAAGATAACAATGTCGCCCATGGTGGAATAGGAACTTCTATCGTTGAATGCTTCGAGTAGCAGTAACAATATATATCAACCAAAATAACGATATTGGAGGTGGGTCAGCGTGGTAATGGCAAGATCACTAGATCATGGAAGAAAAACAGGAAGGTTGACGGGCCTTTTATCATGGTCATAGCTCGAGAGCGACGCAGAGAACTCGGAGCAACACCGACCAATCCAAGACGAGGCCACAACCCGCCTCAATTGTTCATGGGTAGGATACATACCTAGTGTACGCATGGGTGTAACAGCTTTCGGGATGGATGGGTGACTCGGCCGCGACGAATTACATGACACCGAGGCTGGATCGTCGCCACTTGAGGCGCTCCTAGGTAAGACATTCTAGACTATCGCGAAGACCGCTTGGCTCAGAGTACTGCTCGGATCATATACCCACATCGATGATCGTCGGAAGTATATGTAAGGAATTAACCGCTAAGTATTCTTTTTATTCGGTGAGTGGATCGTGGCTTTCAGCAGCTCTACCTTCCAACGTGCGACTTGACTAGTGGGCTTCGTCTATCTTTACACAACCAAGATAACTGTAGGCAACAGGCAATTCCTGTCTCCTTATAAGCGAACCCTCCGCCTAGAATGTGACTTTGCTGCTCATGCGTCAGATCAGTCACAGTATCCAGTCTGGTGTTCCAAGCCCGCACCTTGCAGAGACCATGTCTGAGTAAAAAGACTGGCCACCTATTATTTCCAACAACCGAAACAACGTAGCTCAGATCCCACTCCGCCCTAACCGTTTGTGATAAGACCAGGCAGAGACACATGTACAGCCCTTACGTGGAAGGCATCAAGCTTCCCGCCGTGGCATTCCACCGGTATAAAAAGCAATAAGTATTGGCCCACGCTGATTGGATATGCCGGTTGAGTATAAAAATGCACCGGGTCTCGGAAGACAAGTAAATTGCCTCGACCTACACGTGCTCTGAATGGTATGAGGCTGGTCTCAGATGTAGTACAAATTTCATCCACATATTGTGAAAATACATTTACCACAAAACACCATTCCAAATACTCGACGATTGAAGAGGTTTTTGCGACGGTGTACTCGAGATTTATACACCGGATCATGGCTCTAGGAGTCGCATTTTATACTTTTTGCACTGTTGTTAAAGAGTGTAGTGTGATCACACCTCACAGCAGGACTCGCCGCAGCCATCGCATCAAGCGCTTTACATGTACAACATATGTGAAGTAAATATAACTCTATGAAATCATTATGTTAGATAACCACCTATGTATATGTTCGCGATATTCGCGCTAAGCCTCTATTGAATCGATTGCCTGCCAAATTCACTCCTGGCCGCTTTGCATGGGGAATCTGAGTCATCTTAGAAAGCACCGGTTTCTAAACTCGTTCAAAACGTCTACGCAAAACAAACACCTCTCATGCGGGTTGAATTAAATGCACACGTCGCTGTACAAGGCTTAATTTCTTGTATATTCTATCATGACCAGACATCCTCCTGTAGAATTGGTTAGCAATTACTCTCTGAGCTCGTTTGAAAGCATCACTCAAACGTACTTGGTATTGATTGGCGGCTCTCATATTTTTCACAATCTCCTCACCCTTCGACTCGGGTACGCCTCGCTGTTCGGCAATAATCTGGCCCAAAACAGTGTTGACTTCTCGCGCCATGTTCGCCGCGTCACCACATACGTAAATGTATGCTTTATTTTGGAGAAGCTCGTTGATCTCCTTGGCCTTTTCCTTGAGGCGGTGCTGAACATAGACCTTCTTGGACCCTTCCCGCGAAAATGCAGTGATCAGCTCGAATTTATCGCCCAGGGCCTTTTTGTATTCCTGCGATTGTTAGCATGGCACGTGTGCGAGCTGTGGCAACCCAAACACGTACCTCCCACTCAGATTCGTAAAGGAAATCCTCTGAACGTTTTCGGCAACCAAAGAACAGAATGGTCTTTCCAACGCTCTCACCAGACTCCGCCAATTTAGCACGTTCTTGGACAAATCCGCGCATAGGGGCCACGCCAGTACCGGGGCCAATCAAAATAATAGGCTTGGAAGGGTCTGAAGGAAGCTTGAAGTTTGAATGTCGCACATGAACGGGAACATGGATGCCATCGTATTTGTTTCGCGGTCCCATCAGCTCATAGGTGAGACCATAGGGCTCAGGGTTTGGTTCGCCATTCTGCTTCTGCTTGAGGGCAAGTAAGTAGTTGGTAGCGACTCCCTTGAAGGGGTCGCTACGGCCAGGGATCAGCTGGTTCTCAACAACAGCCGTGACAGAGATCTTTTTAGGCTGAACGAGAGAAGATGATGAAATGGAGTAGTAACGTGGCTGCAGTTTGGTAATACCCTCAATGAAAGCAGAGAACGGGATGTTGGGCCATTTCTTCCCTCCACTGACAACACTAAGTGTTCGAGAGATGTTGTAGTGGTTTTTGCTGATCTTATCGTGGAAGTAGTCTTTGTCGCTACCAAGTTTGACCATCTCAGCCTTGACGCTCTCATCAGGAGCGAAGGCAGCCAATGTACCAAGGAACTGACGAGACACAGGGGCACCGATTTCCAGATGGTATCGAATGATGGCGTCATACGTCGTAGGCGTAGGGAAGGGAACCTTGGCAGTAGGCTCTAGAGCCTTGACACTGATCACGTTATCTTTCTTGTCTTGCAAGTCCAAGATGTTCAACATGTCATCGACCTCGTGACCGGGGTTAGTAGGCCAAATCGCGATGTGGTCGCCTGTCTGGTACGTTAGGTTGGATCCACTGATATCGACTTCTAGGTGAAGACAGTTTCGGTCCTTGACATTGAATAGTTCCTTGGACTCGGCAATGGGCGCTATATAAGGGTTGTGAGCATTGAACGGGCCCTTAGCAGTTCCCTCAAGATGCATTTTGTTAGGTTCTCCCAGATATACTTCGGGCGATTCCTTGGTCAAGTTATCACGATCGACAATGCCAAAGATGGGTTCGTAGACGGCCTCTCGTTCTTCCAAGCCCATCTTCTCTGCCAGTGCAGCCCACATGGGATCTTTCCAAGCCAAGAAATCTTCTTCCATGGTACCGGCACCATCATCACCCTCGCCGGCTTCACCGACTCTGTGGGCACCGAGCTTCTCCAGAGCCTTGTCGACATTGCGGACCATCGAGTTGTAGTGTTCATACGTGTTGTTGCCCAGACCGAAGGCCACATAAGTGAGATTGCCAAGAGCGGGATCGTTCGAGTTGGAAAAGGACGGGTCCTCTGAAGTGATAAACTCGTAGAAGTCAACGGCATTATCAGTAGGCTCGCCTTCACCGTAGGTCGCAAGAACAAACATGGCGACCTTGTCTTCGGGAAAGGTGTCGAGGTTATCGTAGTCATACTCTTCCAAATCAGCGACCATGGTTTCAAGTCCGTACCGACTCTTGCCCTCCTTGGCCAGTCTTGAGGCGTAATCTTCGGCGGTACCAGTCTGCGAACCGTAGAAGATGACACAGTTTTTGCCAGACTCCTCCATTTTCTCTACAATATTCCTCGTCTTGCCGGCCTTAGCGGCTCCATTGGCATTGGCAAACGACGAGGCATATGGGTCTTTAGTTACGCCCCAAAGTTTGCCTTTAGTGAAATATGCAGCCGTACCCAGAAGGATGACGGCGAGGACAACGATGTCCAAAGTATCGAGTTGCGCCATATTGACAGCGTGTGACAGCAGTCGTCACTGGGATGGGTCGTGTAGCGGCGAGGGCTTCGACTCCGCGACAGGTAAAAATGAATGCGCGGTTGATCGAGGAACGCTGGTCCCGATAAGGACACCACCACTTCTACTATTGGAGAATGGATTAGCCATGCTGTGTGACCTGCCGCGGGCACTTCAAAAAAACCAGACATGGACAGTCGTGCACGCGCTCGCTCAGGGCCGGAGTAGCGGGTGGCATCGCACGGTACACTCACATAAACAACGTGTCCAGAACCTGGTTCAGTCGTCCAATCGTCCCGTCCAAATAGAAAGAAATCTCCCCGAGACGTCCCCCAAGACGATTTGGCGGGCGGTCTGTGTTGTTACTGCAGGGGTCCGGGTTGGATAGCCCTACCTTGCCTACCAATAATTGGGAACTAGGCCAGAAGAGAGGGGCATGTGAAAGGAAGCAAAAATACGCTGAACGGTGCTGGCTCGATGAGGCACACGCAGAAAGAAACGGACAGACAAGAAAAAAAGGGTGTCAGCGGAGAGGTGCTGGATGTCTCGGGCCCGGGTGAAATCGATGTCTCGAGTCACGGGGCGGTGGGTTTGACAGCGCCGGGACGGGGTAAGAAGAGAAGGGAATGTGGAAGTTTGGGGGGACCAAGTGGTGTGGTATTGGCCGTGGTTTTCTACCTCTATTTACACACGCACCAACAGTAGCCGCCAGAAAACGCACGATAAGGGTACCTATGCGGGATACCAGGCACTAAGGTATGCTACCATACCTGTACAGGCTGTACTGTAGCAGTTGAACTGTAGGTACACCTCACTCTCGTCAACGCCGAATCGCCCCACTACACTGTACTACACTGTACCTCTGGTGTACGTAGTATGGATCTCAGCGCTCGAGTCTTCGTTCACTGACTTGGGGCAATACAATGTCATGCCAGCGATACATTCATACGAAGTTTAAGTTGTAGTTAGCTGGTATTACATGTGACTGGATTTTTCATTTGGCTATATCCATATATTCGGGGAGGAAAATACCTAGGTATGGATAAGTATGTACCTGGGTAAACGGTTGCAAGTCGTCGAGTACAATGTGTGTGTTACCTACACCCGACGTATACTAATGCATGTGAAGCTTGTTCGCCTTCCACCTTAAAAGGCTCTCTCTGAGATCTCATATGTACAGGCCGTCTTTCTGCGGCAATCTTGTGGTTCAAGAGTCCTGTTGCAATCTGTCCTTACACTCACCGGTACTTAAACAAAGCGATGTGGTGCCATTAATCGTTAGCCCCCCTCCTTTTGCCGCCTTTCGCAAATCATAAGAGATCCTTCTTTTTCTCAGCCACTCATCTGCGTAGCTCAGGAACATATATCTTACTCATCATGCGGCTAACGGATACTTTGCTGGGGCTCCCCTTGTAATTACATGTATTCCTCGAATCCGAACACTGACCATTACCACAATTCATTATTGACTGAGACGTCAAGAACAAGCCTTCTTTTGCACTGTCCTACTGTTCGAGCCGTTACACAAATGACTAAGTATATTTTGGTGGTTGATTTTATCATAAGCCGCGATTGCGGGCTCTCATGACATACCGTCTAGTCCCGGCGAACCTGACCGAGCCCTGACTTGCCCCCCGAACGTCCGATGACCCAGCAGGCAGATGGATTATGGAGAATTTGGACCAATAGCCAACGCAGTATCTCGTCCCAATATTTCCTCCGGCAGTCCCTGATCTGCATGGATCGTCTTTCTACTGCATTCTAGAAAAAAAGTCTGACCTGGGCGACGAGCATGGCCGCAATCTATCGGTCGATTTTGCTGATACATCCAATAGTAAGTGAAATGGAGACGACTTACTATTGACTGACGAGGTTCCCAATACCTATGTGAATAGCTTATACGTCGAGGTAGGGGCGTGGCGAAGGCCAGCTCAGAGTGGGCACACAATGTACCGATGTCGCAACGCCGAGGGTAATATCGCGCCGGCGTGTCTATGGGAACTTTGCGCTATTAAGCCAGACATCTGATAAGGAATTGCCGTCGTTCGACGTCGGATTCTTGAAGTGCAAACGCCATGACCCCGTGCCGCCCAACCCATTTCGTATTCGTGTTTGCCGCCGGCATTCGGGCCATCTGTAATACGCCGGATGCCGCGAATAAATGTGCAACAAGGCAGTGACTTGGTATACCTATTCCCTCCGAATGAATGGAGACCTCGCGTAACCCTGTAACTCGGCAATCGATTGGGTATTTCTATTTTGAGTTGGCAGCATGAATAAACTCGGACTAAGAGACGCCAAGGTCGTCTCCAGGGCCACTCCATCGGTATTACCACCTTTGACCGGACGAAGCTAAATTAACCTTGTCCAACCGAATAGTGCCCTAGTAGGTATGTACTGATTCCTCCATCTGTACCTTGTACAGTAACTTGTGTTTACAGCTGTAACCACGTTGAGGTAGGTAGTAGGTAGTGTAGACGAATCTCTTAACCTATCAGGTAGAGAGTCAAACGGGCATGAGTAAATAAAACCGATGTATGCGCGTGCACACCTACCTTATTGTCAATAGCTGCTAGCCATGATCATCCTTATTTTGTCTCATACGCGTATAGACCATCGATTAAGGTCCTTTTCTGCCAGCTGTGAATGTTGATTGGTCTATTCATCTCCCTCGGATGCATTTATCTTGCTTTGTTGCTCCCTTAATTCATGAATTTCACGGCACTGCAGCCCGTCAATTAAACTTTAACTCTGATTTGAATCTACTTAGTTCTAAAAAAATCGGATCTATCATGCTGCCCAACATCGAGATTGTGAATGCGCCCACGTAAAATAAACAAAACGTACATGGTTTTACTTCAGTAAACGGGACAACTTTGATTGAAAGAGGCAAATTACCTATTCTGGTAAATATCTCTGACTTAAGGAGATTTATAGGACCGTATGCTACGTCAAATATACTAAGCTTACATTTGGACTGGTTCTACAGTAATGTTACTCCCAAGAAATACTAGTAACGGCTTATGGAGTTGCCAACGATATTGTGTGTCTGTGAGCCGGAAACAAACCCCCCCCCCCCCCCTTTCTTTTTTTTTTTTTTGGAAGAATTCCGAAGATGGAAACCCCCGCGAGGCCACTTCATTATGCCGATCTTATTCGCTAGTCTCGCTAGTGTAGTGACCTCTTAGCCGAGCGGTCCTTATTACTAGCTTATGCGCTACACTGGCGGGGGGAGTATGAGGGTTGTGGGTTCGTGGATTCGTGGGTTAAGTTCTCTCGCCAGTTTGGCAATTACCGATGCAAGCATGCTACATACTGCTTTGGTACGAACATGACGCGCACCCTGAAGTATGTACGCATATGAAGAAAGCAGCTGTGGTTTAGTCTCAGCCTTGCGCAAAATCTGTCTCTGAGTGAAAGCTCATTTAGACATTGAATGGGGAAAAGGTCTAACAACTACTGTTAGCAGACTCTGCGTGTTCTGCTGAGGGTCGATTTACTGCTATAACCACCACCTACCTACTATTCGCTGCGGAGGGCATTCATGGGATTTCTCCAAAAGCCAATGTGCAACCGATTCCTACACACACACACACACACACACACACACACACACACACATATATATATATATATATATATATATATGTAAAACTTGCAACCGACATAAGAGCTGGTTCAATGATCTACTTCGTCTACGACATTTATTGCGACTCTCCTGGGGCTGAGCAGATAACTAGGTACTTAGTGCCTTATCCACGGAGAACATTGGTGTTAGCTAGTTGAAGCTGACACAATCATTTCGTGACGGCGGTCTCCGATGCGACCATTGACCCAGTCACTTGGTAAACGGATTTTTGCCAATAGAAAATCGAAGGGCATCATGACGCAAACATTTCAGAGGATAGAATATTAAGGTACTGAGAGTATTTGCGTAATGCTGTAACTGTGACTGCTACTGCAAATAAAGACAGTAAGGCTACCTATGGGAGAATTGAAGCTCTTGGCATCGTAACCGCTTCACTACTGTAGGTACAGAGACACTTTCCATCTGCCGGACTTTGTGACGCCAAGCAGTATGACATTGGCCGCACCTTGGTAGAATCGAGCTATGTTATTGGCCTAGCTACCGACAGTGTTGATGTTACCCATGTGACTGCTTAATAGGTCCTTATGATGCACAAGCCACCTTTGATGTTCAGCTCAGCGAAAAGAAAGAAAAAGCGAAGAGCAGGGGCAATGGAAATCCCGACCTGGCTATTCCAACCTAGTGTTAGACTAGTCGGGAGGCTGCCAACGTGCTAACTAGTAGATATAGGCACAAAGATATCTGGAGGACCCTACCTGCAGATTGCAGCTCTGCTACAGGGTAGGTTCGTGATATCGAGAGATTCCATTTACCTGTCATCAATCCAACTCTTCTCCACCTACCTGGCTAGCCCGTCCATCAATTGACAGCCTCACCTGAGGTTTGAAACGGCCTCCTCGACGAGAGACGAAACCGGACCTGTGTCTGGACCTGCATCGGCCGAACACGGACGCGAAACTCGAGACAACCCAGCGAGTGTGAAGCAGACGTATCATGGGCGCGGTTTGATGACCATGGGTGAGTCGATTTGTTTCGAGGGTGATTTGCCTTGCCGGTACATACTGGCTGGTGCAGTGCACAATCAACCAGTCAATATCTACTGTGAATGCTAGTTGTTGGCCGTTCGAGCAAGGCGGCAGCGGCGGCGATGGTGATATGAAGTGACGGACCCTGCCTCGACGCTTTTCTTTCTCTGTATTTGCATTGGTCGAGTGCTGGCTGGGTCGACCTTGGTTGGCAGTAGCCGTACGCGTCCCGTGGGATGCGGCATGCTGCTTCCATATTGCCACTACTGCCGTCGCTGCACCAGAGTGCTGCAGTAAAACACCCGTGGACCCGGACACCACGCACCGCTCCTGCCAATTCCAATTGCCATCCACTTCCCATTACTAGCTGCCTTCCTCCCGCCTATCCACACCCCCCGGGCTGCCACATGCCCGGTCCACGTCGCGCGACCTCTCTTTACACGTCCCCCCATCCGCATCCTATCGTCTCCGCTGCTGTGTTGCTGAGCCTGCTGCTGTTGTGCCCCTCCACCGCCGGCTTGTTTCACAAGAGAGGGGACGTTCCCTGCGTCCCTGCGCCCGAGCACGCCCTCTCCCATGCCGCCCTCTCCTCCTCTGCTGACTCCTTCGCTGACTCCCTTGTCGCATGGTATAGCTCCGTCCCAAAAGACGCTGCCAGATTTCCCTCCCCGCTCAGCCTCGCGCCTGAACGCCTACACCGACGACGACAATAACGATGCCTGGGAGAACACCTTGAAGCCCCTGCCCCAAGACCCCGCCATAAGCCGTGCCATCGCCCATTCGCGCGAGTCCTCCCTCGAGAAGCTTCAGTCCGGCGGGCTTGCTGGGATTCCCGAGTCGCCCCGATCTGCTGTGCCCCCTGCCGTCCCGGGAACCCGCGCTGCAACCTCGCGTGCGGGCATCGGTCCTGTCATCGAGCGGGCTGTAGATCCGAAGGCAGCCGCGTACGGTCATCACCGCCAGACTTCTATTGTACATGGGATCCAACATTCGCGGAATGGCAGTCTCAGCTCTTCTTCAAGCCCCCTCAGTCCCCAGATGATAGCCGCTGTCGGGGCTGGCTTTCTACCCGAGCGGGCGGACATGACTGCAATTGCGCGGCAAGAGGTCGATGCATCGGTCGGTTCCCGGCCGCCCACTGCCTTGTCGGGATCTACCGCTCTTTCTTCGACACACCCTCTGGAGAAAACGGTATCTGTCTCGGAGATGAACAACGGCGCCTTGACGCACACAGTGCCCCCGAAGAAGGTCGAGCGTATGCACAGCAAAACCCGCCGCGACCATGGACACCATCACTCGCATTCGTCGCGGCACCCCAAAGACGACCAACAGAAAACCGTGGGGGAGTATGCCCTGCATGTTCTGTTTACCTCTGTGCGTTCTCATCTGAATCCTGATACCGTTTCAAGAACAGCTTGCTGATAGTGCTTAGTTTATCGCGCACGCCGAAGAGAAACTCAATGAGTGCATGACAATTCCCTTTGACCCGGAGCCGAGGATTGAGAAGATATGTGGTCCAGGTGCTGACCCGGCTTTTGACCAATTTATCGTGGCCCTTGGACACATTGCGCGGCCAAAGCCGAAAGCATTGATTGATGCAATCATGCTGTGGAGGAAAACGAAAAGTGAAGCGGCCAGCGATGCCCGCACTAAACTGCAGCAACTAAAATCCAGTCAACCTCCTCCCAGCCTGATGAGACGGAATACCGAACCGGTTCAAGCCTCAGTGAATGCCGGTGCATCAGATAGCGGAGCCTCAGGTGCACCGTCTCTGGCGGCAAGACAAGAATATGTGGCTCAGGCCGAGCGACGTTCTATTGTTTCCATTTATATTTTGTGTCGGGTCCTCTTAGAAGTTATATCTCACAGTAGCTTGAGCTCTATAATGCCTGAAATGGAAGAGAAGCTGGAGGGTATCATCTTTGGTCAACTTAAGATTGCCGAGGTTGAACAGCTTGAGGCCTCGCCTCTCAAGATGGCGAACTGGAATCTGTTCACCCAGCTTTTGGGTGCCATGAGTAACATCAACTTTGTCAGCGTCAGTGAACGGTTCATACGTGACCTTCGCAGCTCTTTGCAAGATATTGCAGCACGGACTTCAACATCCCAAACTAGAGATCCCGAAGGTCAAGTAGAGCTGGTTCTCGGCGGTATGACGCATTTACAAATCAAGATAGACACAGAAGAGGGCTGGGATCAAGCTTGCAGCTTCTTAGCTTCCCTGGGCCGACTGTTCGCTCAGTCACATGGTCAAAGGATTAAGACTGCCTTTTGTCGCATTCTTGATACTCTTCTACTACCTATTGCAGCGAAGGGCAGCAATAACCATTTCATGCACCCAAAGTGGCAAGAGGTTCTGAGCCATATTAGCCCACGGCTGGCCTCTATGTTTGTCAAACCACGATACTGGCTGGTGTCATTTCCATTAACCTCAACAATGCTTTGTGTATCACCTCCCGAGCCTGCCAGTACCCAGTGGCTTCAATTGGTTCGTACCCTGCAGCAGACTCGGCTGAAGGACAAGACACTAAGGCCGCACTGCCTACTCGCGATTTCCCGGATGCTTTGGACGTATCTCTTCAGAATCAATGACACGAGTGGTGCCGTTGCACACAAAATAAATGATGTTATGGTACTTGTTTTGCCCTCAGCCAAGCGCAGCTTCTCGGCCGCCGATACTGCTTCTAATGGTTCTCTTATACAAATAATCAGGATGATCGGTTATAGGTATACGGAATACTGCTGCAAGAATATTATCTTCCCCCTGATCAACGCCGACCTGTTCAACTCAAACAAAGAATTGAAAGTTGAACAACTGGAACCCGACAGGATGGTCATCGGAATTAGGGCATTCTTAACGATTATGTCTGATCTTGAACAGGGGGAGCTGGGCCGGCCGCCCTTCCCACAAGAGTTTCAGTCGCCTTCGAGCCTCGACAGACCACCTCCTGATTCACCGGCGTCCATATCTAGTGTTGCCGTATCTGCGACTAACTCGCTGCTGTCTACGTCTAATGAAGCCCTATCTCGTCCTGTCCAACTGAAGATGCTGAGCGAGGGCGTGCGAGAGTACTACAAGAAATTCTCGCAGATTTTGGGTAAAATCACGATCATATGCGATAACACATTTGGGGGGCAAGCTGTGCTTGATGAGAAATTCAACAGTCCTGGTCCCAAGACGCCCATCACCGAGTCGTTTAACTTTGCCAGGCGTGATGATTATCAGAGCCCGGCTGACCAGAAGCAAGCATTCTACGGATTACTTCATGTTGCTGTACAGGCTTTGCCCCGCTGCTTCACCCCCGACATACCATTCAATCCTCTCATCAACCTCTTATGTACTGGCACAGCTCATGTTCAAGATAACATTGCACGTTCCTCAGCTCAATCGCTGAAGTCTATCGCCAAACAGTCTCACGCCCATCAAGTCACAATGGGCTTTGCCCGGTTCATTTTCAACTTTGACGATCGTTATGCGACAATGTCGGATGGCGGCATGTTAGGGCCTGGCCACATCGAAAATACTCTACGACTCTATGTTGAGTTATTACAAATTTGGAGAGATGAGATCAGGCAGAAAACAAGAGACGCCGCCTCCGAACCCATAGAAGCTAAGGCTAATGAGAAACGTGGGCTGAAGTTAGATCTGTCTAGTATATGGGCGGAGGTTGATCATGTCGAGGCTCGCGGATTATTCTTCTTATGCTCACAATCTCGAAGAGTGAGGCATTTTGCGATTACGGTGCTACGGCTCATAACTGAGTTTGACACGGCACTTGGTAAAGACAAAGCGCTAGAGAAAGATAACGACCGCTTAATCGATATCTTGGAGAATGACTCAATTCAAGTCATGGACTTCAAGGACGAGCTACTGTCAGTTGCCGAAAGAAGCAGGCTTCAGCGGGGCATGCAAAACGCCAACAATAAGGGAGCTCTGATTGAGCTCTGCACTAGTGATGTTTCGTACGATACCACACTCTGGTTCAAGATTTTCCCAAATCTAATACGAATTGCATATGACCGATGCCCGTTTACCTTGACTATCGGCCGGGACTTGATCTGCAATCGTATACTACAAATGTACAAAACCATCTACACTTTATCGGAACCAAACAGAGGATTAATTCATGGATCTGATCCCGCTAGCGCTCGCCATATAGCTCGGACACCAACTACACAACCAGAAGTTCTTATTGAGCAGTGGAAGCTATATCTTACTTTTGCCTGCACTACTTTGACAGATACAGGACACCCACTCAATGGTTCATCTCAGGGCAATCAACACCAGAGGAAGGGATCAAAGGTCACTGACCGCATTGTGTCGGCGAGGACGTTGTTCAAATATCTTATTCCACTGTTGTCGGTTTCTTCCACCTTCGTTCGTGAGGCAGTGGTCCTCTCAATGGGTTCAATCAACATCCATATTTATCGAACGCTGCTGGACGAATTGCAAAGTCACGTAACACGATGCAGCGAAGAGGCTCGAGCACGCCTGCACCAGAGGAACAACAGTGGACCAAGGCGTAATCGTAAGATGGATCTTTTATGGACTGAGCTGACACACATTTACAAACTCACCTCCCACTTCCTTAAGGATCCTGAAGTGTATCAAAACGAGTGGATCTTGAACAATTTATGCACTTACGCTCGGGATCTGAAACTCTTTTTGATGGATGGGGAAGTGCAAAATGATTGGGAGTTCCAGAAACTTCGACGGCATTATTGTGGCCTGATGGAGGAGCTATTCGAAGGAGTAAACCGTACCCAAGATCCGTCTCGCTGGGTGACATTCGAGTCCCGTAAATCTGCTTTCACTTTGATGGAGGACTGGTGTGGATTTTCCCCGAACCAACAACAGATTCGCGCTAGAGAAGACAACATGCGAAAATCAGTAATTGATCAACAGTCTCTTGGTGAGCGAGGGGTGATCACAGCCGCCATTGAGATTGAGAAAAGAAATTTGAGAACTGCTGCTCTGAGCGCCATGGCCGCCCTCTGTGCTGGTCCTGTCAGTGTTACAACTGAAGGTGGTGCTGTCCTGCGGTTCGACCTGAGGCGTATGGTTGCATGGATCGATGCAATCTTCAACTCCGGAAGCGATCGAGTAGTTGCCATTGGAAGGCGAGCTCTGAAGAATCTGATCGTTTACAACCAAGCGAACCCGTACCTGTCGGAACACTGTGTGGCACGATGCTATTTGACGGAAACTCCAAAAGTGCAGCAAAGCTACTTTTCTGTGATCACTGAAATTCTCCTTGAACATCCAGACTACCCAATGCCGTTTGGAAAATTGCTGGGCTTATGCTTATTCATGCTTGGCAGCGATGTCACCGAAACCCGTTCTAAATCTGCCCGGGTCTTAAGAGCACTTGAAGAAAGGCAACAGGCTGGTCGCAGCTCCAAACTTCAAGACTTTGACATTAGCATCACCGACAAGACAAAGGCTGTTTACAAACTAGCTCAATTTGAGATCTCTAAGCGGCTCGCAAAGCAACATCCAGAATTGGCGTTTCATATCTTCTCTGAATTCACATACTATTTCAAGAATTTGCAGCAAGGGAATCAGAGGAATGTTGTAGCGGTTCTTCTTCCATGGATCCAAACAATTGAACTCAAAATTGATCCAAATGGCGGGCCAATAGCCCAATCCTATGTGCTCCTCGCCAACCTGCTCGAAATGACAATCAAATCGAGTGCTGCATTGCATAATGAGGTTCAAGCTTTGTGGCAAGCCCTTGCAACGGGTCCTTATCCCGGGAATGTGCGGTTGGTGCTCGATTTTATCATCGCCCTTTGTCTGGAGCGACGAGAGCAAAACTTTGTGGAATACGCTAAACAGATCGTGGTATTTTTGTCAAGTACTACAACCACACCAGGCAGCAAGGTTGTTGAGTTCCTGTTGATGCAAATCAGCCCCAAAGCTATGGTACCAAACGAGAAAAAAGAAGCCGTTCCACCCCCTCCGGACATCAATATGTTACCCTATTGCGCTGATCTGTCCGAGGCATTACCAGTTGGTACAAAACAGGCAGGACTCTCACTGGGGCAGCTATCTCTTATACTGTTAGTCGACCTAATGGTCGCTTCAGTACAGCTAACAGCGGAAAGTCTTCCACTCCTGCTGCAAGTTGTGACTGTTTTGTGGGACCACTACACGCCTCTTGTACAAGAGCAAGCACGCGAGATGCTGGTGCACTTGATACACGAATTGGTAATCTCGAGGATGGACGATGTTACATCACCCGACACTAAGAGATCTATAGAGGGTCTCATTGATGCGATACGTTCACATGATCGGTCGGTTGTATGGAGCTACGAGGATAGCAATGGGAAGGTTGATGAACGCGACAACAAAGTTCCACAGAGCATGGAGCATCTTACAACCGAGGTTGTCAAAACGTTTGAGATTACGTTCCCTGGTATCAAAAAGCAGTGGAGCCGATTATCATTAACCTGGGCAACCTCATGCCCTGTTCGTCATCTCGCTTGCCGCTCGTTCCAAATATTCCGCTGCATTCTTACCTCTGTAGATCAAACCATGTTAGGCGACATGCTTGCACGCCTATCGAACACTATTGCAGACGAAGACTCGGAAATCCAAACATTTTCCATGGAGATACTAACGACATTGAAGACACTGATAGTGAAACTTGAACCAGAGAAGCTTCTATCATATCCGCAGCTGTTCTGGACCACATGTGCATGTCTGGAATCTATCAATGAACTCGAGTTTCTCGAGGCCGTGGAGATGCTTGATGAGTATGTGGAGAAGCTAGACTTCAGCTCTTTGAGCGTAAGACGAGTCTTGCTAGAAGGCCAACCTCTTCGTTGGGACGGCGTCTTCGAAGGTATTCAGCTATTGTTGTACAAAGGTTTGAGATCGTCCATATGTCTTCAGCCTACCCTCAATCTCATGGATAAGCTTGTACAGCTACCGAGCGATGCTCTCATTGGTGACGATAACCGACTCTTCTTCTCCATTATTGCAAATTTCCCCCGTTTTCTGCAGGCTATGGAGCAGCACTTTGTCGATGAGGAGACTAGACAGACAGCAGAAATCCTGTTTGCAGTCGCGGAAGCGCAAGGCTTCACACCGATATGCGATGCTTTGGGGCTCCTCATCGACTCGGGCCTGCACTCAAGCCAGGACATGATAGTGCAGCTGTTCGCTGCCATCCGCGATCTTTTCCTTCCTCATCTTGACCTCAAGATGCTTACGATGCTGATTGGGTTTCTGACAAACAGCATACCGTCAGTCAAGCTGATGACAATGAGGATTCTCTGTGTTATTATACCCGACATTGAGATGCGGAAACCTGAATTGGCTGCTCATGGGCCCGATTTGATCTCTCCACTTCTTCGTTTGCTGCAAACTGAGTACTGCATGGAAGCCTTGGCAGTCCTGGACAATGTAGTTGCGGTGTCGGGATCATCGATGGAAAAGCATTACCTTCGAATGAGCATGACTCGTTCATCGTCTCGAGCCATCAAGAAAGAATATGAGAGGACTCAGAGCTTGTTTGGAATTCCGGAGGAATCTGGATGGGCAATACCGGCTCCGGCCAAGAAAACCGATGCTACTAGAGGCAATATACACGCCGCATTTTACATGTGCCAAGGAGAAGCTACAGACGGAGTGCCAGCAGAACCCACGCCGACACCAGATGTAGAATTCCATGCAGATGACTATCGATATGGCTATTTCGAAATGCCAGAGAGAACGGACACCATGATGTCGGACGAAATTCGAGGAGATGGACATTTGGGCGATCTGGTTACCAAGCTAGATAGCTTGGATGACTTCTTCGACGATATCTCGGAAACGTCACCCAGTGAAAGCCGGTCATCTAGAACCGTCACTGAATTTACACCCGACATCTATGAATCAGGGGCGAGATTATACGACGATGTGTTACCTATCCTGCACCAGGCTTCCAACAATTCTTCGTTCCACAATGGGTTCGTGGACCGGCTGCCTTCGTCTAAGGAGAGCAACGCAAACGCCATGAATACTGGGGCCTTTAACAACACTTCTGCTGCCTCACTAGGTGGAAGACCAGCGTTACATGCACGCTCCGTCACCTCACCATCAATGCCTATGTCATATCAGCCGCAGCTCGCTGAGTTCACCTCCGACGAAGAGTTTACCGAGGACATCTTCTCGGACGGCGAGGAAGATCGCCATAGAGCGCCAGCCAACATGCCCGCCGAGAATTTTTTCCTCGAGAACATGATCAAGCCCATCAAACAGACTACGAGGACGCACATGCGCCGTCTGACAGGCGGCCGGTCCCGCGAAACGGAGCGCCAGCGTGAGCTCTTTCGTGCCGCACAGCAGGTCTCTCCGGTGCCGAAAGTGCCAAGCACGTTCTTGCAGCATAAACCTAATCCATCCGGAGATGTGGTATGAACGCGGACATCCACTGCTATGTAGTTGGCCCCGGCTATCAATTCATATTGTATGAGACATGATGGATTTTTGAATCTGTATTGTTGCAAATCGATCGCAAGGATAGATGGAACTCAAATACTGTTTGAAGGAAAACGTGTATACTGTGATACGTTTGCGAAAATGATTTAAACTTCGTCGAATATATGATCGGACCAGACTGTGCATATCCAAGGATCTACTTATTTGGTTTCTGTACGAGATCCATCTATTGCTGCTGGGTCTTGATAGCATAGCATGTAAAATATTATGAATGAGAAGAACATGACTGAAAAAGATCTATCTATCTACTGATAAAGTTGAAAGTTTATACCAGAAGGTTAAAAGAGAACAACACTACCACGGAAGTGAAATTCGGATTCGGTTCTGAATTTGCTGTAAAGAGTTCATTTATTATAATGCCTAGTGGTATACGAGGATTATTTCAGTGTGTAAGGCACCTTGCTTGGATCTGTTGGCTTCTTGACCATTTGCAACAAAGTTGGTGGTATCGGAAGCAATGCAACGAGATCTGGAGCAAAATGAAACCAGGTCACCACGATCGTGCAAGATACTGACTACAATGGCCATATCATGATGGGTTGCAGACTAAACAAACTTCGACAACATAATCATGTTACGTCATGAGAGCAGGGGATGAAAGGCGTACCTTAGAAATACGGAGGGGGACATGCATCTTTGAAAGAATGGGGTATTAGCATCTTCGGGTACAGGCAACAAATATTCATTGATTGTGTGGTGAGACCAACCCTATTAAGCATCCCGCATAAAGCACATATGACCAGCTTTTCTCTGCCTCGTCTCTGCCCTTTGAGTGAATAAGTCCATCTATACCTTCACTGGGAGTTGCCGAGCAGTGGTAACGGAACGCGGGCTAGATCAGCGTGACAGAGGTATGCAGCTACCTAGCAGCGAAGATCGCGCTGCCTTTCTTGTAGCTATATGACGCCTTGTCATCATCAAACGCCGGAAAACCTAGTATCGGTAGCGCGTCGAGTAATCTTTGGGGCTCACAACGAGACCACGGCCCTTCTTTGCGCCACGGTAGACTGTCTCGATGATGTCGATGAGCTCTTGTTTGTCCTCGAGGACGAAGTTGAGTTTGTTGTTGTTACCGGATCCCAGATCCACCATGATCAACTTGTTGCGGAAGAAGAACATGATGGTCATCGGGTCGTACAACTCATACCTTGGAGGTAAAATGTTAGCAAGTTTGAGACCGATCGGATGATTTTAAGAAAATTATCCCTTTCATTCTCTTTTCTTTTTGAGCCTCTTCAATCTACAGTGACCCAAAAGCTCTACCTCGGCTCAACGCTGCGAGGAAAGACGAAAGATGGTACGAGGAATTGCTTACATGACGTTGAAATCAGGAACTTGCTCATTGTCGCAAAGATATATCTAAAGGAGATAAACATAGTCAGTGGGTTTGAAATGTCGTAAATAGTGGGCTGACGAATAGATAGCCAAACCGTGTATGGTCAGTCATAAGGTTGAGGCGGCAAACTTACCACGGCGAAGTTCTTGACCTTGTCCGCAATGCGATAGAGGACCTCATCTTGCCGCATGCAGTCTGGATCACTGTCCTGTAGAAGCCCAAGAGTCAGTCATCGGAAAGAAGCGTACGCAGGCTCTAGAGAATGTGCCGACCCAGAATCCGTCAGAGAGGCGAATCAAGGGATGGCGCATGGTGCACTTACTTTGCCAAACCGTAACACTAAATCCATCCAAGTTAGCATTTTTCCTGAGAAAATAAGATAACGAGTGCATTTCCAAGACGTACCAACAACGCGCTCTTCCTCGGATACTGCGAAAACACAGGTTAGTCGATGTCATTTCATATTCGACAAAGAATGAGTGAGACGTACGAATTGCCTGGTCTACATGCCATCCAGTGGGAAGATGTGGGAGTACAAACGACATCTTGAAGGTTTCACTGATCTAGTGAAGTACGTTGAGGCCTCTTGACGACCGATAGGATATGGCGACGTTCCTTTGAATTTCGTATGTATAACTGCAAAACGTAGGCGATGTAGATGTAGGAGAATAGAGGAGTGACAGGACTTAGTAGGACAGGACGTTGTCATATGAGGTAAGCGTACAGCAGGCTCTGCCCACAAGGTCCCTACCAATGTGGGGTAGCATATCCACAAGCAGGGATCAGAGAGACGTCTTATCGGCTCCGCTAAACTAGAAGGGGATAGTGGGAAAGGCGGTCTAGTCCAGCAATTTGGACTTTTTCTGAAGCGCATGCCGAAGGTACTGCCCTTTTATCTGCTATTATTCTATGTACCAATAGCGGCGGGACATCGTAGTGTAAATGCTTGCCTTGTTGAGCAGTATCGTGGAGGACTGCCAAAACAATAGAGTGTATCATGACCTACTGCGACACCAATTGACTCCTAGAATTATTCAATGGCGCAAAGATAATTCAAACCGACCCATGCGACTCTCGAGAATAGCTCTTCATCCCCCCGATCTATATATAGGTCATGCCGCGTGAAGGCCGGTCGCATTCTACAACGATACGGCATGGCGAAGCGCAAGTCTTATGGAGGTGATGGCGTTCATGCCGGGAAGAAACAGAAGACCAACCATGTCCACGAGACGCCCACGTCGGAGGAGGTCTACACCGGACGGCAACTTCGGCAACTCCTGACTTTCGAACAGGATCTTGCCAAAGCAAGGCATGGTAAGCTCGAGATAGCAAGAAACCCTTTTGATGCTCAGTGCTAACCGTTTCCTCTTGTGATTTCCAGGCCTGCAGTCATTCAAGAACGTCCTCGACAGCATCGTGAATAATGACGAGAAAAAGTCCGAGCACATGCAAATCCTGCTCGACTTCATCGCCATTTCGAAACCCAGAGAAGTCCAAGACGAAGTGCCCGTCTATCTGCCTGATATAATGGAAACATGGAGCATGGCTTCTCAGATGAACAACGAGAATGTCATGTCCGCTGTGCCTGTAGTGTTGGCGCTGCTACTCAGGATCTTATCGGACAACGTAGACCTAGTGTCTTATGGATTGGGGGTTTGTCGCACTCTGCTTCAGAAGCGACAGCAAGAGTTGATAGCCAGGAATCTCTCCGCAGACAAGGGTAGGGACTTCGTCATATCTCCTACGTTGAGGCTTCTCATGGAGGCTATATGTCTAGATGGCGGCGCTCTAGCTGCCCCGATATTTAGAGCAAGAATCAACACATTCAAGTCTCTGGCCAGGAATTTGGGTCTCCGTTACATTGGTAGTGGCACAGAAGACCCCAAGAAAGCCTCCGTGAGAACAAATGCAACGCGACTGCTTCTGAGCTGTTTGAAACTTCTGCATAATGAGGCAAAGCGCGATCTGCTTTTGCAGAGAGACATCGTAGCGGCGCTCATGAGGCATCTTCGAGACGATCCACCTTTCTTGATTGCTGAGATACTGGACATTCTGAAAACATCAGTTGTACAAGACAAGAAACTGGCCAAGGAGGTCAAAATCAAGATACTCAATGCCTACTCGCTTACTCAAATCGCATCATTATACGGCTATTCGAAACAGCCTACAAATCTCGAAGAGGATGCAGAAAACAGGAAACTTTCGGTAGAAGATGCAGCCCACGAAATTCTGTTGGCAACATGCACCGATTCTGCAGTGGGCATCTGTCGGTCACAGCAAGGTTACTACCCAGAAGGGATCGTCCCAGATGCCTTTATCACCGACTCTGAGAGTGTCAATCACTTGGATTTTGGCCTTGATAGCATACCTTGGATGAACAAATTTACAAATGAGGTGCCAGTGCGAAATATGCTTTTAGGAGAATTTATCGAATCCTTGAGACCGTGGTCCAACACAAAACAGAGCGAACTGCTTCTTGCGATTTTTGAAGCTTCGCCGGAGCTAATTGCTCGTTATTTCATACACAAGAAAACATTCACCTTCGATCCTAAGCTATCTGCGACTTGGATAGGCTACGCATCACTCTTATATAGTGTTGTCAAGTTGCCTATCCCTCCATTCTTCGGTCGGGCAAATGACTACGCGGCAGTTCCTCCGCCGACATCAGTTGTCCTCGACAATATCGTCCCACCTCCCATGACTTTGAAAGCCATGAACCGGTGCTTGACGAATAAGTCTAAACTAATTTCCTTTTACGCGATACGCCTGCTCGTATTGGCTTTGGAGAAACTGGATAGGGCGTTGGAGATGCACAGGGAGGCGTCGGTGTCGCCAAACTCGATATGGCAAGAAGCTGCTCGTCGTCTTGTTGATGAATTTTGCCAGCGGATACCCGACATCAAGGACATTATCAGCCACTATCGCACATTAGCGGAGGAAGACTATCTGCAACGAGAGGCAGCGAGTCGGTTGATTCTGCTCTATTATGAGATTATACCACAACTAGCCTTAAAAGCAAAGTTTGATGTCTCTCCCATACTGCTCGCTACAATCCACAAAGTCGAGTCATCCGACGGGGCTAGTGAAAACATGGCCATCTCTTTACTGGAATTAGAGCATTTGTGCGCGGTAGCTAAATACTCTCCAAGCATGCGTTGGTTTGCTCGGTCCGCCGAAATACCAACTGCGCCCTTCACCACCCTCCTCCGACTCTACACCGAGAAGACCACGGAATTGTCTGGAGACACATTAAGTCAAGTCCTCTCCTATGTTGCCAACGAATATCAACTTGTGGAGAGTCGTCCAGAGTCATCAGGCCTGGATCCACTTATAACCGCCTTGAAGAACACGGGCAGCGTTGACTCGGTTATCTGGGCTTTCATAGATAATTGTGCTGAACGATGCTCTAGAACACCCACTAAATATTTGGAGATGATCGAGCAGCATATGGGAAAGACAGCTGTCAACAAACAAGGTGACATAAGAGCCTGTCCTTTGCTTATGGCAATTGCTGAACAGTTACCTTTCCTGGTGTCGACGTCACCGTCGAAGGAAATTCTCAAAGAGCTGGCAGCCTTCCTTCGAGATTATCTACGTCTCTCTCTTGACTCTGGGATTAGCCGAAGCTTCTTGAGCCCCGCCAGCGAGTTATTAAAAACCGCCTTGGGCGATAAAAAACTTGGCTCAAAGATCACCTTGCCAAAACGGACTAGCATTCGGAACGGGGAGGCAGAGATGCTAGACGGCGAGCCCGAACCCGCATTACAGCCGACGGATGATGCCAGAGACGATGAATCCTCAACACGGCTAAGCTCAAAAGAACTTGAGGATAGGCTGGCAGTACCTATTCTAACGAGTAAAGAAAACTCGCTTCTAAAATGGTCCAGCAAGCCACCCGAAGAGCTGGTGGAAGAGGGCCACGCGGCGTCTCTCATTTTACTCCTCTCCTCTGAACACGCAAGCATACGCCAGGAAGCGCTCACCAATGTCATGAAAATGGCGGCAAAGATAAAGGAGTCGACGTATGAGGAGAATGAACAGATATGGTTGCTTCTCATGGAGCTTGTGGAGTCTGCGAAAGGTCTTATTGTCGAGGGACCCCTCCCAAGCATTCTCGTCGTCTTTGCGTGCAGGGCGCTCGATATCTTGAAGAACCCACTGCACTGCCTGTACGAGAAAGTCAATTTGTTCCTCACTAGCGGCCCAACATGGCAACCGAACAACATACCACTCTTGAAGGTTATCCTTCAAGAAGGACCGACAGTGGATGGATCCTACTACACGGAAATCAGTTGGCTACTCGGTTTCCTCGTTGACAGCCTACGGACCCCGCAAGATATTGCTCTTTTCCACCAGCGCAAGGTATACGAGCGGCTATTTGGATTGGTTGTTAATCCTTATATGGGCATAAACCTCCGCACCCAGGTGCTGAGAGTGTTGTATCGAACCACTTCCATCACAGGAGGAAGCGATACGGTGATAACAAGATTTGGTGCTGTAAGCTGGCTCGTAGCTCAGAAGGCGGCGGCGGTAGACGAGACGGAGAAGAGACTCTGCCAGGCTATGATTAGGAGACTCTGGGAGACTTGCGACCAGAAGCGAATCGCGACATGGAGCAAGGGCGGTATCGAGAGGTTGATTTAAGCTACAATAAGACATTTCACACCCAAGGTTCAGCTGGCTTCTCATTATCGATACTTTTAATTGTGAGACAGGAAACGCTAAGTTAAGGATTTATCTCTGTGCCCTTGTAAGAAACTTTACCTACAATGAAAACCTACCTAGGTACTTGCTTCAACATGTAAGAACCAGCATCTACGGCCACCAAGACTGGAAAAAAAAAGCAAGTATCTACCTAACCATGACACTTATTCGTGCCTTAAGTGCCTATAATCGGTTTTGTTATAGCCCTACCTATGATTAGAGGCTTCGAGCTGAGCCTGACGAGGCGCTAGGCATCTTCATCTGGAAATCTGTGGGTACCTGCCTAATACAAGGCACGGTACTTACTCACATGGTAGGTTTTACCTGACCAGTTCCTTATGTCTACCTCTGTACAACAAGGAAATGGTGGTGTATGCGCTGTACAGTATGAAACCACTGTAGCAGCCTATGTACACCAGGTACCAGTGTTAGGTATTTATGATTGTGAGGAGGAGGTGCAACCAACAGCGCCAACCTCCATCCCCCAAAAGACGCCGCTGCCATCATCCACACCTATCCATACTTAGCGATCCATTTCCATGTCCATATCTGTACCTTGTTCCATCTCATCGTCATCCCAGCAACGCAACCCTTCATTTGTGAAGCTGACAACCTTTCACCTCCCAACCTACCTATCTCGTCAACCCGCTAGTCGACCCTGCCCAGCACTGCAAAACTTTACTCCCTCCCACAGCAGCATTCAGATATATATATATATATATATATATTTTTCTCGGCCAGTCCTGCTCCATCCACAGCGACGGTGTCGCATGTGTGAAAGGCCCGACATACACCAGTCTTGAAGCTCGAAGTCCCAAACTCGTGCACCCCCGGAGCTGCTATTGCAGCTCTCCCTGGCCGTTCTTCGGGTCCGTGTCGCCCACAATCTGCAACAGTGCGAGCGCCAGCGCCAGCGCCGGTCCGTCTTTTGGGTCCAACGCTGGCTTCGAATCTTGCGACGCACAATACCATCTCGTCGCCGCTTCCACGTTTTCCTCGCTCCTCCCGTCCCTCCAGTCCTGGCCGAGCTTGTGACGTCCAATTATCTTACCTTTTACTTTACCCCCAGTACTTGTACTCAGTTAGCACAGCGCACACCTCGCACACACCAACACACACCAACAAACACCCCGCACGCGCGCGACAAGCACCACAGCTCGCCCGCCACACCACGTCGCATTGTGACCTGGGTCTTCAGCTTCTTTCTACTTTGTGGCTACTGCTGTAACCCCATCTTGACAGCTCTTTCGCTCCCACCCAGCTCCGCCTTGCCTCGCCTCGCCTCGACGACGACGAACCGCAATCCTCTATTATCAACGCCCAACATTTCAACGATTCCTTAGCGACGACCGACCGCGGCCCTACCATCGCCGCTCTCGTTTCCTATGCCCAGCCAATAGCGTCCTACACTGTAGATATTATATGTTGTTAGACAAACCACCTTCCGATGCTATGGCAATACGATATACCTCCCAGGTCTTGATTCACCTCAGAGACTCTCCGTTATGTGTCAAACCCGCCAACCTCCCCCCCGCTGAGGAGTGGATGGGGTAAGTTGCATGAATGTCGTGGATGGCAAGAATGCGGCCGTTGCTAATCGACGACTCCTACAGACCAGCCCCTGACAATGGTCGAAATAGCCAAGGAGGTAGGACCGGCACCGACAGAACTCGTCACAATGATGGCACTCCTCTTGAGCAAACAAACCGGCGATCGGGGTCCGACAGGCATGCGCCGCGAAACAGTGCCAGTATGACCCCTCATGTTCCATTAAACCTTGACTTCTCGCTTTCGATGTGCTAATAAGGCTTAGATCCCGATGAAATAATTCTTGGCCCTCCACGGACCATGTTTAATTCTGCCACCTTGTCGCGGGGCGCGAAGCCTTTTGATTCCGAGAAAGCTGTTAAGGACGGCGAGACTCGAGAACGCTTCCCATTCCGTCCCCGCAATGGCGAGAGTGACACCAACGAACGTTTCCGTGATCGAGATCGTGACAATAGAGCCAATTTGCGCCGCCGAGGTGACGGTGAACAAGATAGCGATGGCTGGAGTACTGTGAAACCTCGCAAGAGCTTCGGCACTGAAGGTGCCGAACGCTTCCACGGACGCATTGGTGAACGTCCCGATCGTCTTGGGGGAGATCGCCGACTGCGCGAAGGGGAAGATCGTGATAGCAACACTGAACGACCCCGTCGCAATTTCGGCGAGTTCGCGCGAGAAAAGGAAGGCGATGACAGTGATAAGCTTCGCAAAAATGGGCTGAACAGGGCCCGTGCGGACAATCCATGGAATAGAGAGACCAACGAAGCTACACAACCACGAGAGCGCTTCGATAGATCTAAGAGTTGGAGAGATCGCACCGACGATCATCCCGATGCTCAGCATGATAAGCCCCGAGAACGGCAATATGAACGTCGGTGGGATCGTGACCGGGACCAACGTCAAGAACGCGACCCAGAATGGTTCGATGAACCTGCCGAGGGACCAGCCCAAGCTCACACCCAGGAGGATTTCAAGAAGTTCATGGATTTAATGAAAGCGAAAACGTCGTCTAAAGCCGACCCAGCCCCTACATTGGCCCAAGATGTACTCAACCCACAAGAACAGGGGGATATCGAAGGCACAAAGCCAAAGTCGGTAAAGGTAACTCATTCTGTCGAATTGGGCCCTGACAAATTTTTTGCCGCGTTTGGCCAGAAAACTGTACTGGAAGGAAGCAGCAATGATATCAAGGAGAATACCGCTCCAGCACCGAAGCCCAAATCAGGATCAAGGTTTCAAAATTTCTTTTCAACCCAAGAACAAGCCCGTTCTCAGCCAGAACCTCCCACCGCGGTTTCTGCTCCCCCTATCGTCGAAATGAATCCACTACTGGCTTTGGCGGGTTCGCCAAAAGCTAGTACCCAGCCAGACGCCGCTGAGAAAGTCGCATTCCAAGCTTTGTTGCAAAAGCTTCAAAAACAAACTCGCCAGGCTTCAACACCGCCATCAGGTGGATTTGCAGAACCTCCACCAAATCACGATTTTGTCCCCAAAAACACAATCGCTTCCCCGGGTTCATTTCAACAATTTGGTCAAGATCCCCGTGAAGAAGCGATGCCTCGTGTTCATCACGGACCAGAAATCCAACTACCTCAACCTCACCAGCCTTCACAGTTCATTGGAATGCGCCCTGAGCAGCAGATGTTGCATGATCTCATTGGCCAACGTCATCCTAACCAAAGTCTGGGCGGTAATCGTGCAGAGCAGCCGCCTAGCCGGAACAGCAACCCTAATTCTGAATTTCTCGTGTCGTTGATGCAAGGCGGTCGTAATGTACCAGAACCTCAGAGAAATGAGCAGCTGATCATGAGAATGCCTCAACCTTCGCGACCTGCTCATATTCCCCCAACTGCTGATCGTGAGCCGGATCTACAGCACGAGAGAGGTTCTTCGCAACACCAGACTAACATTCGACCTACGGGCCTTCCAAGCTTCTTCGATGAACCGACTCTCCATCGCCCAGAACGAGAGACTCGCCCCCAGCCTACCCATATTTTACAACGGCCGGGTCAGGGCCCTCCGGGCTTAGATCAAATGCCTCCAGCTAACTGGATGCAAACAGGCGGACAGCAGATTCCCAATCCCGGCGGACGGCCCATGATTCCTCCGCCTGGCCTACCCGGCTCTCAACGTCCGGGCCCCTTACCTGGCAACTACCCTAATTTTCCTATGGGCGGCTTCCCTCATCCAGAGGGGTTGGCCGGCCCTCCCCCTCCTCCTCGCAATATGGCACCTCCTCCAGGGTTCTTTAGTGGTCCTCCCGGCTTCATGCCACATCCGGGCATGGGCGGATTTCAGGGTCCTGATTCGCTTGGATTTGGGTTTGATGGACGCGGAATGCCTCCCCCTGGTGCCGGCGCTCCATTCCGTCGAAACTAGAGCTCTCTTCTGCTCTTTCCCCAGTTCATCTTGTGAGCGTGTTTCGTGTGCTACAAGCTCATAACTTGGTCTTTCAGCGGGTCGAAGTGGGCAGAGCGATCAAGTAAAGGAAGCTATAATGCAGGGGGCTTGGCAGGTTTCTCTATCTCTGTCACCTTACTCGTTACCATCACCATGAAGATCACCATGATTGTTGCCGTATACTGCGAAAACAGTTTACCGATACGACATGTAACGACTCGTAACAAACAGACAAAACACACCAAGAAATCGTGATCTGCTAGAACGGAAAATTGAAGGGGAAAAGGGAGGAGAACACACGCACAGGGGAAGAGGGATTAAAAAATGCTGGTGAAAAATGAGAGCAAAAGGTTTGGAACGTGCCAGTCAGCCAGGTCAAGTCAAGTCAAGTATCAGCAGATCAAAACCAGGGTATACTATAGCTGTTAAGCTGTTCTTTAGTATGCTATCTTTGTAGCGTAGCTAAGTTGCTGTCTCGCATCATATCGTTCGTAATAATGTGATGATACCCCATTCCTTACACTCTACGACCTAGCTTTTCTTCGCACGCTGTTATGAATATTGTGATAGCGTTGAGATAAATTTTGGTGTTACGTAAATGGGTCAGATGTAAATTAAATGCGATTCAAATGCAAGTAAACTCAAGATACATGAGCAAAAGGTCGAATCCTATTACTATACATATTTAGAAGTAATGGGTGCCGAGAAGTAAGTACGGAGAGGCAGACGCGAAGTAAACATAAAGTACGCGTAGGTATCATCACGATGTGGGATTAATTAACAAGCTTAACTATTAAGAAATCTATTCATTTATTTCAAGGTAGTTTCCCTACATGTCCATCATGGGCGGATAGATGAGCTATTATTCATTTACCCATCTAATCCAGTCGAGATACCTTAGGTTTGGGGTTACTGTTGCAGTATATGTAACTGGGACATTATGTAGGAGGGTATGTTTAGACATCCTCTCAACGATCTCGACAACATCATCCTTATTACCATCATCGACGCCCTTTATCAAGACGCATCTCTCCAAATTCTTAAATCCTCAGTTCGCTCCGCAACACCTGGCTGAGTTGGTTATACACATAACGGGTCCATTGAATTAGTGAAGCCGGGATATTTATGCCTCGCATCCAGATCCCCAAATTCGTATGTCAACGACACAAAGCTGCAGTCCAAATCATAATAGCGAGCCCTTTCATTGATATCTAGGGTATTTGCGACGCAAAGTAATTTGCAATGCTTAATCAGGTCGTGTGATGCCGGACTGGCCAAATCCTTTAAGAAGACTTCTTGATACCCAAGAAATTCCTCTTTTTCTTTTCCTTTTCTAGTTTATGCGGCTTATCGCTGCTTGAAGAAAGTCGAGGATCAGCAGTACCATTAGGCGGCCTCGAGTTTAGATTCATATTTGCCATCTGTTGCGTGGGAGGTGTAGGCGTCCCGCCTATCCTAGGGCCGCCCGGTAGGCCGCCTTGAGGTGGTGGTGGCCGTCCCGGTACCCGCTCAACTCCTGGGGGTGGTCGCGGCCCACCCCCCTGCGACGGGCTCGGTGATGCGCCCATAGGCGGAGCAGGACGTTCAAACAGGTGGGCAGGGGCTGTTTTCGTGGGACGCTCCATCGGAAGGTCTAGCTTCCTCTTATCGACGCTCAAGTCGCCTACCTGTCTGATGAAAAGTTGCGGTGTGAGCATGTGACTTGTAGCCATGAAGATATCGCGGTTCATAGCCGATCCCACTTCATAGCAGGCACGGGATTCCGAGAACGTAGCACCTCCGGCCATGAAGACTATCACCCGCTGCCTATTCTCAGCCACTCTTCTACCGGCGCCAGCCCAACTCGGTTTCGCGGCACGTAATGAGCCTTGCCCAATCAGGGCGTCTTCGTTTGGGTCGAGTGGGGGTTTCACGTAGGGGAAAGAAGTCTGATCTAATGCACCACGGCATAGGTTTTCCAGCATATGTTTCACTGCAGGATTAAACCTTGACAGGTAGCTGTCCTCGGTTATGGGTGCCTTTGGGTCTATGGGGAAAAGAGGAGGGTCCTCCCTTTTCGGTTCTTTGAGCCCACCACGGGTTGTTCGACCACCAAGATGCTCCAAGTTTGCGATAATCTCGCCGTCTTGTTGAGGTAAGGATGCATGCGCTAACAATCTCTTGATGTCTTCGAGTATTACTCCATCTCGGTAGAGAAGAAACATAATGATGAGGCGTAGCCGATCAGACTGGGAGACGGCATCGTCATCAAGTAATCGAACAACCGAGTCCAACACATTTTTGGGTTTTCGGTTATCTTCATCTAACCCTGTCGCCATACTTTGTTCAACGAGAGACATATCTGCGAGCTTGTGATTCTGAAATATGTTCATGCATTCCTGGGCCATAGTGATATGAAGAGAATACGCCTCTTTCATCTCGGTAAACTGTGGTAAGCCTGCCATCATATCCTTGATCGCGTTTATGCTTGTGGTGTCGCTGTTTGTGTTAGTAAAATGAGGGTTTTGGTCCAGAAAATTTTGAAAGTCGCCCATTAACTTGTCTATGGTATCCTTCATATGCTTATGTCGGTTGTCTACCCAGACTTTGTCTTTGTCAGTCAGTTCGATGTCCTTTTCCTCTGCTTCTGGAGTTCCCTCGTTAAACGTCATGTGGAAAGTAGTTTTATCGCCATCCTTGATGGGGAGGAGATCGTGAGCCATGGCCTGATATGTAAATTCGTGCATCAAAGGCGCCATTAAATCCATAGATCGATCCGTTACTATTAAAACACCCTGGGGTCGGGAACTCGGCGGTGGGAAGTTTGGGTTCCACTGAGCATATTCATCTAATTCATCAGAGATGAAGCGGGCAAGATGAGAGCATAACACGCTAGCTTCGTGTATTGGATTCTTGGGGCGGTAGTATCGCACTTTAGGATATTCTCCTAGGGATACACATAAACTGGTAATCTAGGATTTTCGCCAGCTGTTAACATGATTCGTACAGAACGTTGACGTGACCTCGCGTACCTTTTGAGCCAAATCTTCCATGTGCCTCTTTACAAGTCCATTGCAAGAAGGGTGGTATAATACCGGGAAACTCCAAGGGTCTCGAAATGTAATGAGGTGGGATTCGCGGGGAAAGTAATCAATCGAGAGAGTTTCAAAGCCGGCTATCTGCTGTTTGGCTAGGGGAGAAGCGTCTATCTTCCTTCGGAGGTGAGGATCGAGGACCGACGTCCAGACAAGGAAGCAACGCTTGTATCTGCGTCGATCAATGTCGGCCAGCAGGCAGTCGACGACGTGAGATTGCGGCGAGAGAAGGTATATGGCGTCCATGGTGGGGTTCATCTCCCTCCGCTCTTCGATCCGCTCAATATCTGTGGTGGCTACATCAGCTGAGGTGGTTATGGCAGGTACTCGACGCTCGACTAACTGGCGATATTGTAGTTGAGAATATCATCTTCTTTAACGACGTTGTCGATGATCTTCTTGGACGTCTCGTCAATGACCAGAACTTTCCACTGTATGCCCGGGTTAGACTCGTCCGATCTGTGCTTTAACACAACCTACATCTCCAGCCGTTATGGTCTTGATTATGTGGACAATAACTATTCAGGCGAGAATTAACAGTCAGCGGTATGGTAGTAGTAGAGTAATGTACCATGCTCGAATATATGGTAACAATGGCCGAGAATGAATGACAGGGGCATTCTCACTGTCACGCTGCTCTTGAATAATGGAAACCGCCATGTCGGTCTTGAATTTCGTCGCGAAGGCACAGCTGCCTCGGGGACATCCGGTGGCTGCTGGAGGCTTCTAGCGACACAAAGTGTAGGCCGAATTGGATTCCGTTTTTTGGAAGCGTCCCGGATATCAAGGTGTATTGAGGCGAATTCGTGGCAGTATAATCGGTATACAGATCCGAGGGCGTCGTCGCGGGCGGGCAAAACAGTCAAGCAAGGGACCAGGGCACGTTGCTATAAGTGCCAATGCATAGATGATATCGAGTCGACAGGGATGATTATCATTGGCGAATACACGCTAAATCGCAGGTTGGGATTGGCAGAAGTAAGAGGTGGTAGATTCAGGTCGGAGGGAGAGGTGTGGCAGGTTTTATGTAGGTGATGTTGTATCTAGGGAGAAACATGGAATGTCTGTACTTAGGTAACGTTTTGCTGAGGTTGGTTGGGTAAAGTGTTCTCTGTCTTTGGCGCTGGCGGGGTTCCAGGGTTTCAGACATTGGAGACTGGCACATGTTCAATGCGACGATGCCAAGGCTGCTGGGTGCAGGTGCGCTGGGTGTGCTGGGTGGCTGTGAACAAGGGCCACTAGAGCTTCCCCCACCTGCCTACTGTAGCACCATGCGGCTACACGAAGGCCGGCCGCCTGATTGAACCTTAAGTGTGAAATTAATCAACAAATGTCTTTCTTTATCACGTACATCAGCTTCATTCTGATCTTCTTTTTGGCAATTGAATTTCAACTCTCATTCATCGAGACAAATGAAGGATTTTTAGATTAGGTGTCCATAAAATCAGGTAAGGGGTATCTCTGCAAGTGCTTGGCCAAGCCCATCCATCTAAAATAATAATCGTGAAGCCGCCGCCGCGCCTTAATTAAAGGGAAAAACATATCTCGTTCACTCATAAAATATGACTGTTAAAAGTCGCCTCTTTTTTCAGCCAAGCCCCAAGTACTTTTCCACTTCAGAATTTCCGTAAAATTGATGCCTGAGCTTCTCTTGGCGCTTTTTATCTTCAGCCGCCTTCTTGCGCACCTTTTTGGCATCCAGCATCTGGGGCTTCTCTTTTTTTTTGGATGCTATATCCCTCGGGACCTCGATTCCTAGGCCAAGGGTGTCATTCTTGAGCTTCGCCTTGACAGGAAACGAAATGCCCTGGCTCGAAGCACCCAAGCCTGTCCGTGCATCTGGGTCCCAGCCCTGAGCTTGCAAGACGCCCAGTCCCATGCGGGATCGGTTGAGCGATGAGGGTGGATGTGAGTGTGTTATGCAGACTTGATGAGCGATTGAGGCTTGATGAGGCCGCCGTGATGACGAAGTACTTGCATCTGCCGCATCGGGAGGTTCATTTACTGGGAGCTTGCAGATGTCGCAGATGTCCACTTCAGCGGCGTTCTTCTCACCTGTGGGTGCTGCCTCGGTTGTCTTTGGCAGAACTATGCTGAGGTAGATATCGGAGACAGACTTTGAAGGCTCATGTGGTTTGCTTCCCCTTTCGTCAATCGAGTTAAGGTCGCCCGAAGAAGCTGGGACGAAAACAACTCGTTTCCGCTTAAGTCCTGACCCAAAGGGGCGTTTGTGTTGTAGAGGGACCTCTTCTGTGTCATCGTTGTCGGACCATTCTTCAGATGCCATCATGGTCAGGGCGAATTAGTAAGTGAAACCAGGAAATAAAGAAGTTTTGAAAGTTATGAGAGAGGCGATGAGAGGTGATGAGAGGCGACTTCTCTACAGACAACTTCGGACATACGCAGTAGGACACTAAAGAGTGGGTCGTCATACCCAGTAACTCCGCCCAAAAGCTCCGCCCTAAACCTTGCCCCTAGCAGTCCAGGCCCGGTTCCTGATCTACCTAGCATCAACTCTACGTAATCTGCACAGCCGAAATTATTACAGTTGACCTAATACTAGTACATCCCAACACAATGGGATTTCCCCTGGTGCAATAAGGATTTGACTTCACGATAGTTGTTCATGATGTCAAAGCGCCCAATCAGACATCAATAAGCATCTTTGTCCCTCTCCTCCCGCGCGTGTCAACACTCCCACACGGTTTCAATCATCATGCCGCTGCCTTTCCTATACCAGACCATCGTCAATGGCGCGCCAGCATGGGTGCCAGATTGGGCGAGGGACCCTTTCACACTGACCAAGGTCTTCGCCGCGCTGGTGGCGCTATATCTCGTCAAGATCTACAGCAGCGGCGCAACGAACAAGGCAGACAGGAACATGCACGGCAGGGTCGTCATGATAACGGGAGGCACATCCGGAATAGGGTCCGCCGTCACGCGAGAGCTGGCCCGGCGCGGCGCGCAGATCATCCTTCTCAGCCACCTACCTCCTTCGAATCCCTTCCTCGCCGACCAGATCGGAGAGATGCGCGAGCAGACCAAGAATCAGATGATCTACGCTGAACAGGTCGACCTCAGCTCGCTGCACAGCATTCGCAAATTCGCTACGAAATGGATCGACAATGCGCCCCCGCGACGACTCGACATGCTCATTCTCTGTGCGAACACTCTGACGCCCCCCGGCGGCCAGCGTACTGAGACAGAAGAAGGGATCGAGGAGATGTGGATGGTCAACTATCTGGCCAACTTTCACCTCCTCGGCATCCTAAGCCCTGCCCTCCGCGCACAGCCGTTCGATCGCGATGTCCGGATTGTAATTCCTACATGCTCTTCGTACATAGCGTCTCCGGATCTCAGCGATGCTCTGTCAAAGAAGAAGTGGTCACCCAAAAAGGCCTATGCCAGGAGCAAGCTGGCCATGATGGTGTTTGGCCAGGCGTTCCAGAAACATTTGGATGCGTACAAGAGACCTGACCAGTTGCCGATGAACTCCCGAGTAATCTTCGTGGACCCCGGCTTTACCCGCACTCCAGGCATGAGACGGTGGCTTACGCGAGGCTCGATCTGGGGTCTGTTTCTGTATGTTATAGGCTACTTCTTACCATGGCTCTTCTTGAAAAGCGAAGAGATGGGCGCACAGTCCGTTCTACATGCAACAATGGAGGCATCTTTAGGCAGAGGCGAGGGCGGGAAGTTGATCAAGGAATGCATGGAGGTTGACTTTGCGCGGAAAGACGTGAAGAATGAGGATATCGCCAAGACGCTCTGGGAAGCGAGCGACAAGCTTGTCGAGAAGACGGAGAAAGAACAAGCGACTCTACGAGCTTTGAACAAGCAGAAAGAAGAGGCGCAAGAGAAGGAAAAGAAAGAGGCTGAGAAGGGTCAGGAAATCGATGCTCTGGTAGACACTATCAAACAGGGAAAAGAGGCGGCCAAGAAGCCCTCCAGACGGCAGCGCAAAAAGGCAAATGCCGAGAAGGCAGAGTCGACGAGTACATGACGGGATTGTAATATATGGAACTGGGGAAATAGAGGGGATTTAAAAAGTGATGGAATGTATATATTATTTAGGGACTATCACTATCAAATATATTGTAATTAGAACATGAATCTCGACGTCAAATGTCTTGACAATGGGTGATAACAGACGCACGTGAAAATGACGCCAGAGCTCTCGATGGTGGTGGGGCCTGGATGTAGCCAAGAATGAGCCTCGGGATCTTGTATCTACTACACAGCTAAATCGAACCTCATTCATACAAGACTTTCCACACATATCAACCCACGAACTGAGGGAATCATTGAAAGTTATCTGATACACAACCCGCGGCATATAAATATCAACATCACTCATCGATAGCTGAATCAGAAAAGCGGAAATCCATAACTCGTATTTCAATCTCTCAATCAATAAACTAATCAATCACATACCAACTTCCACCGCCACGATCCAGCCTATATAAACTGCCTCCATTTCTCGACTCATCTCATCAATCCAATTCCTATGAATTACCATCTGCACATTTAGACTATCGACAATCCATAATAATGTCAACACTCCAACCCCCAAACTTCCACGCAGTATGGGCTCGCCACCACCAGCCATCACCGGTAGCCCACTTCCAACCCGCAGCCTCACAACAACTACGAGACGCATCAAGTCTACACCCCGTCTTCTTCTCAGGTCGTCTGCAGAGGTCTGCGGGCGTGGCAGTCGCCCCGGCTTCGAGCATAGTACACCCCGTGGCGCACGGCTACGTGTACCGCGAGGAGCAGCAGCAGCAGCAGCGGCTGATGAGACGACCTGGCGGTCCGATGCTATGAGAATCATTATAAGAGGTTCTGAAGTAAATGAAGCAGGACGACCCATGTTGCGCGTTCTGATTATCACGACAGGATATATTTGTTGTGCGGCATCTATTTAGATATTTACTATGCACACCCCTGTCGTCTACGCGATGACAGATGAAGAAATGAAGAAGCACTTTTGACGTCGGCACGAAAACATATTTACGTATACAAGAAAGCGGGAAATCCATTGGAAAGAAAGCATTGAAGCATTGAAGGGGTAAATGGATAGGTAGCATGTTTGTTTTGTATTTAGGACACGGTGGTGATACGCCTTAGAGCTGTGAGGTCAGCTCTGCTAGTTTAAGGGTATAGGCATTGATATACTAATAAAAGAGGATTGATTGACGGCTAACCGATATTTCTATGAGCCTGTCAGATGTGTATGCTGTACCGTACAGCTGCCCAAACCCAATGATAAATTCCCAGATGCAGCCAACCGTTCGCGCCCTTGGGAAAGAAAAGGGAGAAAAATAAGAAAACAAGGCAGAAAAAAGTAGAAGCAGACCCTTCCCAATCGTACATCTGACGCTCTTAAAGAGCAACCCTCGTGCTCCGTCCCATGAGAACCAACCCCTTCTCCTATCTTTCCCGATCACGCATTCTTGACGGCAAGGACAATGGCCAGGATAATCAGCACAACCACGACAACAAGAAGCCCCATGAGCTTGACATTCTTCCACCACATCTGCCTCTTGAGGCCCCGGCTGCGCACGCGGAACTCGCGCGCGCTCCCGCCCAGCCGATCCGTCTTGTCGACGAGGAGATCGATGCGCTCGCCGCGCTCCAGCAAGCCCTCGATATTGCGCGTCATGATGCCGCGCACATCGTCCATCTCGCGGCGGACGTTGGTAATGGCGTCGTCGCGGCCGCCCGAGGTGGTGCCGTACTCGACCATCAGGTTTTTGAGCGCTGCATTGAAGCTCGCGGCGCCGTAGTTGGGCAGGTCGGCGAAGTCGGCGTGCTCGAACTCGCGCAGGAAGCGCGTCCGGATCTCGAAGAGGAAGCCGAAGGGGACGCGCCGGCCGAGCGAGGCGTCCGAGACCACGAGGAAGGTCAGACCGCCCGCCGAGGCGTTGTCGGGGCGCGACCAGGGGGACTCGGCGATGTAGTGGATGTGGTGCGTGCCGTGCGTGTATGTGAGTTTCTGCGGCTCGTCGTGCGTGATCTTGGGCAGGATCAGCGAGGCCAGCGATGAGGTTTGTGATGATGCTGATGTTGTGCACTCGGCGAGGATCGTGGTGTTGTGCGCTATGCACGAGCTGGCGGAGGGAGAGGAATCAGTTTCCGCTTCTACTTTCCATCATGATGATGCACGGCGATTGCTGCAACTTACTAGAGGAGGGGCGTCTGAGTCGAAGTGGACGCCATTGTTTCAAACCGTAAGGTGGTATGAGGTCCCCAGGCGTTGCGAGTGTGATATACGGTTTACTTCGGTCTTGATATTCCTGGTGCGGTCTCGGCGCATCCGGGAAGAAGTGATGTATCGAGGTAGGGAATAATCACAGGTTAGCAACAAAGATAGCAGAGATTCTTTGCACTAGATATGATGACGAATAGGTAGGATGGTTAATGGGCGTCAAGCAGGATGACGATGCAGTTCAGCGCCAAGCGAAGCTCCCTGCACTACGGTAGGCAGCGTCGGCAGCCCACTAAGGTAACTAACTAACTTAGTATGGGTCCGAGGCTGAAATACCCCTGTTCACATGTATGCAGCCAAGATTAGGTTTCCGCCAGATGCATTTGGAGGAATGCAGTATTGAGGTGATGCAACTAGACAGTATACTGAATTATGGAAACTTCTTCTTTTGTACGGTAGGTAGAAGATCGAGATATAAGTTATTTAATAGCTTCCAAGTTCAAATATCCAGCCAGGGTACATAACATTAATTATAAAAAACAGACTATGGTCTTTATCCAATTGTCACCCAGTAATTACACTATCACGTACTCATTGAGGTAAAGTGGTTACAGAATCTATACTGGCTCCTGTGCCTGGATTGAGCCCCTTGGTCATAGCCCCCAACTGACAAATGGCTCTCTCCCCTCACCCAACTCCAGGATATGTACATGTGACGGCCTGTAAGCCCTACACTTGTAGTGATCGGTCAATCAATCAATGGGTTGTATGTGCCAGGCAGGGTACCTATACCGGGTAGTCCGCGCGCTGGCCCATCCAGAACCAACTACCTTGAACTAAACTATCCGCATCACCGCCATCACAAATTCCCGACCCAAATGCAATTTTTCGAGTACTATAAACGGTAGTCTTACCATACCGCGTCTATTTCACGAGCAGAAGAGGAACCAGAATCTCTATGCCTGCGAAAGAAGGAGTACATCAAATATCTCCCCAGCAGTCATTCCCGACAACACATATAGCCCGCGCCAAAGAAATACTACCAAACCACTTATTCCGTGCTTTAGAAGTATCCTACTGTCCTGAGCAAGATGACTTTGTCGCACACATTGGAATGACATTCGAAAACAATGACTCATGTCTGCTAACTCTAGGAATTCAGAGCGGAAGCTTGACGAGCATTATGGAAACGTGGTTTGGCATAGATGTGGAGATAAACAATAAGACCCGACTCATACGTTTACCGGGCGGTATCGGAGTCGAGCCCAGGCCAACGGCCACCATCAAAGGACTTGATCTTGATGCGGTTGAACTGCTCTTTGGCTAGCAGTTGGGATACGCAGTTCAGACAAGCCCAGGATATAAGTGGGATAAGATGGCGGCGATGAATTACACTTCGGCCGTGGGTATAAAGATATCCCATGATGTACGCGAGGGAGGATCTCTACTATTGGACTTAGGTCTGGCCTCGGCTTTCAGGATATAGAATGCCCTGAGCCCAGAGAAACCGACACCGACACCGACACCGTCTTCGGACAACACACACCGGAGCGGCACCCTGCCACTCTCGGATGTCGCTACGGTACGTGCTAGTTGTTCTGTGCTATAGAGTATGAGGCTGATAGATACTGATTGCTAAAGCTTGCACTGCATGAACTTGAACGCAATGTGTCTTCCGATCACGACGCTCTTCCAACACCTGTTTGGATCGTCGGGAAGAATCAGCAGATTTCTTGGCGCGACTGTTTTGTCCGGGTCTATACGAATAAGGACCAACGCCTCGCTCAGATCAGCTACGAGAAATGCTCTCGTCAATATTATACTGTGCCAGAAGGCGAAGAAATGTTTTTCGGAGGCGACGGCGGGTATGTCGTTATAGGTGGGGGTGCGGTAGAGGGTAAGCTGACCTACCGGCTTACGGCCCACCTGTTGGATTTAGTGGTCTCTATGGGCGACCTAAAAAAAGCCTGTGAGGCCTAAGTGACAAGATCACCACATTACCTAAGCAGAGTGGCGTACAGGGTGTGGCTAGGTCAGTGTGGCGTACATACCCACACCTAGAAAAGCTATAACTAGAGAAAATACCTCAAAATAAAACAGGGAGAGCTAGATATAATATAGCGATAAGATCACACTACTACTAAAAATTTAACAATTAAAAGTTTTATTATTTTTTATATTTTATTTAAAGCGATTTAAAATTATTAAAGTAATAAAATTGCTATAATGTTAAATTAAATTGCTATTATTTTTTAATTTTTAAACGATTTTTTTTTGTAAAAAAAAAATTTTGCTGTTGTAATTTAAAGCTAAAATTTATAAAAATATATAATTTTTAAAAATTAAGCTTTATAATTTATAAAGCTAAAAGCGCTAATTTTTAAAAATTATTTTTTAGCAAATTTAAATATTAAGTTTAATATTTTTTTAAAATATTATAATTTTTACCAAACTAAAATTGTTAAATTTTTTAAATAAATGCAAAAAACTATATATTTAAATTATAAATTTATTTATATATGCGCTATTTAAACTATTAATTAATGGTATAATAATTTTAAAAAATTTAGTATTATAGCTTAAAAAATGCTTAAATTTAAATATAAATATAAATATAAATAATTTATAATAAATATTGCTAAAAAGTTTATTAAAATTTTTATTAAATAATTAAACAAATAGCTTTATAAAATTTTTAAAATTTATTTAAAAAATATTAAAAACAAAAAAAAATAAATATTTTTAAGCTTATTATTAATTTAAATAAAGCTTTTTAATATATATATTTAATATAAACTATTTTATTTTAAAATATTAATAGCTAAACTATTATAAATAATATATTAAATTATTATATAATTGCTATTAAATTTTAGCGAAAATTTATTATATTAAATATATTATAACTTATTAAAAAATCGTTAAAAAAAAGCTTTTTATATAGCAAAATTTATAAATAAACAAATAAAAATAAGCAAACTTAAAAGCAATATAAATAAAAAATACTTATATTAAATTTGCTAAAAAAAACAAGCTTATAATAAATAAATAAATTTTTTTAATAAAATTATTAGCAAAAAAAAAGCTTTTAAAATATTTTTAATAAGCATTTTTGCGTAAATATTAAAACAAAAGCTAAATAAGCCAACTTAAATATATTTAATTATATAATGTATAATAAATGCTATTTAATTACGCTTTGCTAGTATGCTTTTTTAAAGTTTTACTTTAAAATTTAGCAAATAAATATTTAAGTCGAAAAAAAAGCAAAAATAAAAATAGCTAACAAAAAAAGCGTTTAACAAGCGGTAAAAAAAGCGCAACAATAAAATTAAAAAAAAAAATTAAATTTAAAATTTTCGCTAAATATTAACTAGAAAATTAATTAATAAAACTTTTTATAGCGTATATAGCAAATTTTTTTTATATATTAAAAAAAATTGCTAAATTTTATATATTAAAAAATTGCGCTATAATAAATTTTAAAATAAATATTTATATATTTAACTAAAAATAACAATTTTTAAATATAAAAAATATTAATTTAAAAAATATAATGTTTGCTAAAAATAATATATTTTTTATATAAAGCTAAAAAAAAATCGATATTAAAGCAATAAACTTTAAAAACTTTATTATATACCGGTTATATAATATAGTTTATTATTTAAATATAGCTATAAATTTAATATTTTTATAAATTTTAAATTAATTAAAAATTTATTAAAATAATAAGCTAAAATTTAATTAATTAAAATATTAATAAAAAAAGTTTTTATATTTATTAACTTATATATATAAATAATATATTATAAAATATTTATTTGCAAAAATTATCAAACGAGCTTTTTATATACGGCAAAATTTTTTAAATTTTTATACTAAAAAATTAAAATTTAAAGCAAATTTATACTGTTAATATTAGCGGCTTAAATATATAAAGCTAAAATTTTTTAAATAGCTATTTTTTATACTAAAAAAATAACGATTATTTTTTGCTTTAACGATAAAATTTAAATAGCTAAATATATAATATATAATAAATTAAAAGTTTGCTGCTATATAGTATAAAACGTTTGCTTAAAAATTATTAAAACTAGAAATCGATTAGCAGTTAATTTTTATAAATTTAACAATTTTTTTAACGGTAATAAAAAGTTTTAAAAAATTATATTTATTATAAACCGATATTTTAAATATATTTAAAATTATTATATAAATAATAAATATGTTAATATTATTTAAAAAGTTTTTAAAAATTGCATTAAATATATTAATTTTTATTTTAAAGCTAAAATAAAAATAATAAAGTGCAATAATAAAATATTAAATACTAAATAAAATATTTTAAAGCTTGTTAATTATTTTTATTATGTTTACAGTATTAAAATAAAGTTTTTTTTTATATATATAAAATTTTAATAATAATGCTAAAAAAATAAAAGTTATTATTAAATATTAAACAAGTTTAATAAAAAATAATTATAAGCTTTTGATTTTTTTATAGCTAAAAATAATACGAACAGTAATATATTTATATAACTGTACGCCAAAAAAAATAAACAAGTAGCAAGTTTTTTACAAAAAATTTTATTTATATTTTAATAATTTATAAAGTATAATTAACTATAAACAAAAATTATTTATAGCATATTTATAATTGTATAGCTATATAGCATTTGCTATAATTATTAAAGCTAAATTACAAAAAAAAAAGCGCCGAAAATTTAATTTAAAAGTTTAAATAAAATATTTAATAAGCTATTAATTTATTAACATATATTAAATTTAGCTACTTTAAAAAAATTAAGTTATTATTATTAAAAATATTATTTTTAACAAAAACGAATTTTTTAGTAGCAATAAAAATAAATTTTAAAACAATTTTTTTAAAATAAGCTAAAAAAAATATAAAATATTATTAAATAAAATAAATTATTAAGTAGCCGCTAAAATAAATAAAAAAATAATTAAAAAATAAAAAAATAATAAATTTTTTAATATAATGTTTAAAAATACGGCTAAAAATATTAATAAAGCTAAAAATGAAAAAAATTTAAGCAAAAACAAGCTTATAAATTAAAACTAAAAAAAACTTAACAAAAATAATTATTTAATAATAAATTTAACGTTTAAGCTATATTTGTTAACGTTATTAAAGTTTTTAAAAGTAATATTGCTAAATTTAATTATAGCTAGCTTAAAATTATTAAATTTAAGCTTAAAAAGCGATTTTTTTATATTTATAACATTAAATTACTTTAATTTAGCATTTATAAAAAATTTTTTAAATAAATAATTTGCTTTAATATAGTAAAATTATATAAAAATATGCTAATTAATAAAAAAAGCATTTTAAAAGCTAGGCATAATAAATTACTAAAAGTTTTTAAAAAAATTTATAGCAACTAATTATAATTATTAAATTTTGTTAAAAGTTTTATTGTTAAAAAAAAAAAGCTTTTAATAAAGTTTATTATATATTTTATAACTAATTATAGCTATTAAATTTTAATAACGGTAAAACAGCAAATTATTATAACAAAACATAGCTATTAAATTTTAAATATTTTATTAATAAAAAAAAATTTTTTTAAGCTAGCTAACAAATATTTAAAAGCTCGAAAAAATAACTATTATAGCAAAATATAGCTATTAAATTTTAAACACTTTGTTAATAAAAAAAAAAAAGTTTTTAAACTAGCTAACAAATATTTAAAAGCTTATTTATTTAAATTTTTTTAAAAAAAAATATATATAAGCAAAATTTATTATTGCTGCTAAAATAACACCGCAAGCTTAAAATTTATTTATTAAAAAATTATTTTCGAAAAGTTAAATATATTTATTTATAAAGCTATAAAAAAATAAAAACTTAAAAAAAGTTTATTTTAAATTATATATAGGTTTATATATATAAATTTAATAAGCATAGGTATTATAATAAAAATAAAACCCGGCTAATAATATAAAAAAATTAACAGCTTAACAACGGCAAAAAAAATATTTATGCTAGCATTTTAGCAGGTAAATTTTTTAAAACGTTAATAATTATAGCAATTAAGTTTAACTTTAAACTAAAGCAATATAACGTTATAAATATTTTTATTAACGCTAAATTAAACAAAAAAATTTATATATAAATATTATCTGGTTATTAAAAATTAAACACTATTTTTAAGCTATTGCAAATTTTATATAAGCTATAAAAATTGCTTTTACTGTAGCAAAAAAAGCTTTTTAAATTATTATAAAAAATAAGTTTTTTATTAATATTTTACAAATTTTGCTGTTATTTTTGTTAAAAAATATTATTATTTATATATATTAACGATATTATATTAACTTATAATAAAAAAAGCTAAAAAATAGCCGATAAAATAATTGTTAGCTTAAAATAACAATATAATTTAACCGGTAAAAATAATTTATAATAGTTTTTAAAAATAAAAATAATTTAAAATTAAGCTAAACAGCTATTATAGCCTTTTTAAGCTTTATATATTAAAAAAATTGTTAAAATATAAAATATTATTTTTATTATTTATGTAAATATGCTAATGCAAACGAAAAAGCTTTTTTTGTATAAAAAAAAAGCGTTACCAAAAAATATTTACCGGTACCAGCAAAAAATCGGCTTTATTTTATATGCTGCAGTAATTATTTGCTTAAATATAGCGTTTAAAGCTTTAAAATTAGCCTGATTTAATTATAATTTTTTTTAAGCACTATAAAACAGCTAACAAATTTTTTACTTATTTATTATTTATTTAAAAATATATACTGCAATTTAAAAATAAAAGTAATTTTATAATAGTTAGCAATGTTTTTTTTGTAAATAATATATTAAATAAAAAAAGCTTTTAAATTTATATTATAAAGCTTTTTAAAAAAATTATTAAATAGCGATTAAATAAATAAAATATAGTTATTATTTTTATTATTAAAGCTAAATTTTTTGCTTTAACACAAGCAGCTAAAAAAGCTATATATATAAACTAATTTATTAACGAGCTAAAAATTATGTTAAAAAATTAGCATATTTAAATATTATATAATAACTAGCAAATTATAAACTTAATTATTAAAAAAATAGCTTTACTATATATTAAATTATGTTATATTAATATTTATAACTACTAGTTATATTAAAAAGTTAAAAATAAAATTATTTTAGTAAAATATATATTTATTAACGATATAATTGCTAATAAATTAACAAAAGTTTTATTAGTGCAAAAATAAAATATATTTTTAATTAATTTAAATTAATTAAATTGCTAAAAAATAATAAAATAATTTTAAGTTTATTTTTGCTTTTTAATAAATTTAAAAATAAATTAATTAGCAAAAAAATTTTTAAATAAATATTTAAAATATAAAAATTAAAAAATAAGTTATAAATTATAAATTATAAATTTAATATAAAAATTATAAAAAATAAAAATAAAAAACTTTTTAATTGTTTAAAAACTATTTAAACTAAAAAAAAATTTTAAATTAATTATTTTAAAAAATTATAAATTAATTATTTTAAAAAGCTATAAGTTTATTATTTAAATAGCCGAAATTTTTTTTTATTTTTTTTTTATTTTGGCTAAATTTAAAAACGTGCAAATTATAGTTTGCAGTGCTTAAATATGCGCTTAAAATATATTAGCAACAAAAGCGTTATATAAAATATAAACGGCATAACAAATATTAGCAACTTTATTATTTGTTAATTAGCTAATATATAACACAGTTATAATAAATAAATAAATTTACAAAAGCTTACAAAAATGCTTTAAAATATACTGCTAATAGCAGTTTTTATTTTTTATAGTTTTAAAATATTTGTTGGTAAAATAGCTTTAAAAAATATTTTATATACAATAAAAGCAAAACGTTTTTTTTTTAATTTTTAAAAAAGCTGGTCGGCCGCAGCAGCAAAAATAAGCACGTAAATTATTTGCTAAAGCAAAAACTAAAAATAAAGCGGCAGCAAAAGCAGCAGCAAAAGCAGCAGCGCGTAGCAAAAACACCGGCAGTAAAACAAACAATATAATAATTATTTGCTTAAAAACAGTAATAAAAATGCTAAGCAAATTTAGCAAAAAATTATTTAATAAAAATATAATATTAATAACAGCAGCGCTAAAATATATTTTACGTAAAAATATAATAAAAGCAGCAAAAATATAAGCAGCTAAAATATAAATAAATAAAAAGCAGCTAAAAAGCTTTATTACGATCGGGCGCAAATATAAACGTAGCAGCAAATAAATTAAAATATTTTTGTTGCTAAAAAATAAATCGGATAAGCTAGCAAATATATTAATATTATATTATAAACTTTTATAAACAACATTTATAAAAAAAGTACGCGCAATATAATAGCAGCAGCAGTATATATAATTTAAATATGTTATTTTAAATTAGCAATTTTTGCAAATAAGCATAAAAAACTTTAAACCGCAAAATTATTATACCGAAAATAATTATTTATATAATTTTAATTATTAATATATTAATATTAATTTTTTTTTATATATTTCGCAAAAATGCGCATATTTAAGCAAAATTTTAAATATTTATAAAAACAATATTGTTAAAACTAAAAAGCAGCAAACAAACAAATCTTTTACGCATATTTATATAAATTTATATTTGCTGCTGCAAAGCATACTTATTAAATTGTATAGCAACAAGCTATAAATATTATTTATACGCTTTATATATATATATATATAAATTGCTATTGTTTTTAGCGCATTATAACAATATTTACGCGCTATTTATATACACGCGTGCAAAGCGCTTTAAAAATAACTATGCTATATTTAAGTTAATTTATTAAAGTAATTTTATTTAAAAAGGTATATTAAATTTAATAGTTTTTATAAGCAACTTAAAAAAAACCTGTAAAGCTTAAATAACAAAATTATTACATTACTTAAGCAAAGTGGCGTATAAAGTGTGGCTAGGTCAGTGTGGCGTGTATACTTACACCTAGAAAAGCTGTAACTAAAAAAAATGCCTTAAGATAAAATAAGGAGAGCTAGATACAATATAGCGACGAGATCACACTATTACTGAAAATTTAACACCACTTTTTTACAGACCACCTAAAAATTTAAAAAACTAAAATATTAAACCTTTGTTATAAAAGTGAATAAATTAGCTAAAATAAATTAATTTGAAAATTTAAATTTAATTTTACTTTTATTTATTTATAAAAAATAAAAAAAAAATAATAGGTATTTTTTTTAATTAATTATAATATTTTAAAGTGAAAAATGTAAATTTTTTAAAATTAACATTTAAAAATTATTATAAAAATAAAAAAAAAAGCTAAAAATAACTAGTTTAAAAAAGTAAACGGGGGATTTTATATAATATTTATAAAAAAAAATATATATATATATATATATATAATAATTTTAGGTTTTTATTTAAATTTAAAGTTTATAACTTTTTTGCGTTAACAATTTTATATATAAATTGCTAATAAATTTGTTAACACTGTGATTAATTTTTACTTATGCTATATTTTTAACAATTTTTTATTATTAAATAAAAATGGGGTATAATTTAAATATTTTATATTTAAAATATTTTTAATAAAATATAAATTTATATAATTTTTATATATTTATATTATTTTATTTAAATTTTTTATTATTTTTTAAAGTGGTTTTTTTTATGTTTTAAAAACTATATTTTATATGGTAAAATATACAGTATAAAAAACTATATAAAAATGCTAACGAAAAACTTAAAAGTTTTAATGTAATAATAATATAAAAAAATTAATATATAATTAAAAAAAATATTTAAAAATATAAAATTTTAATATTTAAAAACTATATATAAAATAATATATAAAAATAATTTTATTTTATTTATACCCCATTTTTATTAATAAAAAAAAAATTTTAAAACATAGTATCAATGAAAACTTTTTACACAGTTAACAAATTTATTAATATTTTATATATAAAAATATTATAATTATAAAAAAATAAAAAAAATAAAATTTATAAATAAATATAAAAATTTTAAATTATTATATATATAATTTTTTTTATTTTTTTATAAATACTATATAAAATCCCCCGTTTATTTTTTTAAACTAGCTATTTTTAGGCTTTTTTTCCCACTTTTATAATAATTTTTAAACGTTAATTTTAAAAAATTTACATTTTTCACTTTAAAATATTATAATTAATTAAAAAAAATACCTATTATTTTTTTTTATTTTTTATAAATAAATAAAAGTAAAATTAAATTTAAATTTTCAAACTAACTTATTTTAGCTAATTTATCCACTTTTATAACAAGGGTTTAATATTTTAGTTTTTTAAATTTTTAGGTGGTCCGTGAGGGGGTGGGCCGTAAGCCGGTAGGTCAGCTTATAGGGATGTCACGACCGCAGAAACGAGTCAGAATTGCAGACGATACCAGCTAGGTAGACATTGATGTCGTTGCCAAATCTACTTATTGGGTATGGGACTTGACAGACCACCTCCCACTCACAGCGTATTAAGAGAGGGTAGGTATATGTAAGGGCAACAAGCGCCAAGCACGGGGGGAGCATACCACATAGATTGTTGAAGACTGGGTATAACTCTGCTCTTCTTGCATTAGTTATGGCACGCACAACAACTTAAAGGTTTACCTAATTAAGCAGTTACTAATAACTTTAAAATGCAGCTGCAGAACCTGGATGCGGATGACAGCCGCACCTCATAAAGTTCAGTAGGCAGCTTGTTACGCAGTGTTCATTATATCTGGGTTTACTTTCTAACTACGATAGTTCTTTTCGAAGACGAACGAGTTCAAGTAAAATGGAATTTTGTAACCTACGGAGTGTAGGATTCGATAACAAGGGCAAAGTGCATTATATGATGCAACATAGTCGTGATTGCGCCATATAACTGGCATATAAGCAATGAATCCTACGCGCTGGCGCGTTATAACCGCGGTCAAATCACTTATAGCAGGAACCGGTTTCGCGCAGGACTGGTTACTTATTTGACATTGAAGCTATGCGAGGACCTTTTACTCACAAGGACATTAAGTAATGCGAATTCCTGAGGCGGTTTAGGGCTGAATGATGGGTTGACCTTCCTTTTCAGAATACCTGCCAAGCTCGCAAGTTCGCATCGCCCGCATCGTATTCCCAGGTACACCGCAAGCCGGTGTAGATGTACTACGCCGGGATCTGGCCATGATTACTGTAACAGTTCTTCAACTACCGGAGCAAAGGTCCAAGATGCGGCCGCACCAATCGGAATATATAAATCATCGCGATGTTCTTAATTGATATACGTTTGTGTGAGATCAAGCGCCTTCATTCCATTGTCCTATTATCTACCAATAGGCTACCGCCGAAAACATGAAGCTCCTATTGGCAATTCCCGCCCTTCTCGCCGGCGCTGTGCAGGCCTTTGGCTTCACGAACGATATCCCCGTCGATGCAGTTTACGATGAGGGAACCGACTTCGTGATCACTTGGGAACCCGAAGACCGGAACGACACCTTCAGACTCGAGCTGTACACGTTCCTGGTCAACCCCATTCAGACCGGCACTTCCCCCTGGGGCGGGCCAATCTACGACTACAACGATACTACCACTGTCCTTGATGGTAAGCACTAAATCCAGACTCGTGCAGTTTTAGGTGTTATTGTTACATGGCTAACTTCTCGACTTATCGCTAGCTGCTGCGAAGTATTCCGCCGGCAACTTCACATGGCACATCGATCTGATCGATGGCCGAGCCGGCCCGGACTGGTATTACCGCTTCGGAGCCATCTTGGCCAGCGTTGGCGAGGTCGCTGACTACGCTCGCGCTTTCGAAGTTCAGGCTGTGTAGACTAATTTATGGCTGTGTCTTCCCGTGCTCGACGGAGCCTGTCCGGTCGCGAAAGGGAAATCTACGAAAGGGGCGATGAAAAACTCAAAACTTAAAGATCAACCAGGCTCACTATGAATTCAAAAAGAATATAACTGCATGAGAAATTTTAATATGCGTCATTTTCACAATGAGCATGTGGTTCTACGGGTGAGAATCGCCTTAAGTAGAAGTGCACCTCTTAATATAAAGACCCCCATTGAGTCCATTGAGAGGCTCAATGCGTATTTTACTTCAGAGGTACAATCATATAGCACCACTCTTGGTATTGAATACATCACAGAAGAGCCCATTCGACAACAAAGAAATGAATTAACTCGTACTGGACACTTTCTAGTTTGAAGAGTCGTCATCTACCTCCAACTCCTTCCAATGATGGTCGCGCGGTCTGAACACTAGGTCGGGCCCATCGTGGCTAACAATGACACCATCGTAAAGTTGGAACTCATCTGGTCTCCATCGTCCATCCGTCCTGCCCGGCTGACCTTCGCCTAACTTGCCGGCTTGACCGGGAGCTCTCTCAAAGTCGAAATACCATATCGTCTTAGCCAACACAAGACTAAGTTCAAGATATGCCATTGCCTTCCCTGCACAGCCTCGGTCGCCCAGGGAAAAGGGCTGAAAGGCGTGGCGCGCCACAGCTCGTGCCATCCGCTGCTCATCTGTGTCTTCGTCAGGAGTAAGCCAGCGCTCGGGCCGGAAGACAAATGGTTCTGGGAAGTAGTCGGCGTTATGCAGGAGGGAGTATAGATTGACAGCGACCTCCGTTCCGGGCGGTATTTCGCGCCCATCAATAATGAGAGGTTCACCTGCCTGGGCTGATGCCACCTCTTGCTGGCGCCACGTGAAAGCGAGTGATGAGGGCGCGATGCGCAACACCTCATCGATAACGGCACGCAGATATTTGCATCCGGACAACTGGGCTCCCTAAGTGAATATGTTAAATCTGAGCGGGAGATTCTCCTGTTTTGTCACGTCTAGCTCACCTGTTGAACATCGCGACCCGAGGAGAAAGTAGTGCGAATCTCGGCGGATAATCTAGCATATACCGACGGGTAGCGTGAGAGATAGAAGAATGCCGCGGCCATCGCCGTGTGGACTGTAGCCCCGCCTGAGGGTTCAATAGATGCTTCAGTAAACTTATACAGAACGACATAAAAGACGTGAGGTAGAAGACTCATTGCGCCTAAACTATGCTTTGCGAAGGGAATATATATGTCGCACATACCTGCAGCGATGAAAAAGACGGCTTCCGGCCAGAGCTCAGAATCACTGAGCCCATACTCATCTGGAGCAATTTCGCCCGTCGCAATCGCATAAAAGTCATGTTTCGCATCCTTTGGCATAGACATGCGAGTAGTGATCATGCGGCGTAAGGCCTTCTGGAATTTACCGACCTTGTTACGCCCTAGCCATCTCAGAAGCGGTGAGACGGCCGAGGTAATGGGCCATGCCATGAAAAGCGAGGTGGACATTGTCATATCCGTGAGGGCGGCTGGGATGAGTTGGTTCGTAGCCTCGGTCTGCAGTTTGAGGGGGAAGCCGAATGCCAGCTGGCCGATAATATCAACAGCGAGACGCTCACACCGCCTTGACATGTTGACTGGTTCCGTGACTTGGCCTGACCGCAGCAGTTGTTTTAGAAAAATGTTGACCTCTGCCATCATGGTGGGCTCGAAAGCCCTCATTGAGCGCTCGGATATGACAGGTGCCACCAGTTTTCGTTTACGGCGATGTGCTTCTCTGTCTAGTGTAGCCCACATGTTTGGGTTTTGACCTTTTTGAGTCACGTAGGAATACGCACTCCCTTTGGTCACTCGTGTGTTGGTGTAGATGTCTTTCAAGATTGTCAATATGTGCCTATTCAACAGGTATGATCAGGTGCTTACCATGCATCGCTGTCGCGGTATTGAACACAAGCCGGTTAGGTCCGAGTCTCACCACTGGACCTGAATCATGATAGTCATCTTAGTAGGCCATTGAATGAATGCTAGGCAAGATGGATCTTACCATATACGAGATGATCGCGGTACGTAGCGAGATGCATACATTTCCGAAAGACATAGAATGCTCCATATCCGTTACTCAATTTTGCGGCGAGCGGGCCGGGATAATTATGTAATGGATGAAGGATAGACTTGTAGGTCAGGAAGAGTAGAATCTACTATTGTCATTAGCTGGAAAGCGAACGTGGTGAGCCCCTAGGTCCATACCAAGGGTATGAAGATGCCCAAAGCGTTGACTGTAATAGCCGATGTTCCATCTGGTATGATTGGAATCATTATAGTGACATAATATTGGAGGTTACTAGGTGAGAAGTGCCTAAAGTTTAAACACAACTCGCAGGTTGCAATAGAAAATGTTAGGAAATGGCATGAATCCGTCCGGACCAGGACCTTGGATTGTTGCTGGGGTGGAGAGTGCGGTTTAGAAACACTGGAGCAAGTATAATTGTTAGTATTATGTGTTGGTTTGGCAATGCGAGAAGCTGCGGGTCACATAACAACATGCTCAAACGGCTTAGCTGAATGCTATGATTTGGAGTATGCCAGATAGATAACTAGGGAGGAAGTGATTGCTGCCCCGGTGGCATCCGGTGTCTTCGTGTTGAATGTTCACTATTTCAATCTTACAGGAGCTCCTATTATTCCTGCAGTCGGCCGCGTTCTACCCGGCGGCAATCCGATTCAGACCGACCGAGTGTTAAAGACCGTTGTTCTTGTAGAGGAATCATTGCTACCCAACAGATGTAACTATACCGCTATCAAAACACACATTATATGCTATTTCCATCATAGTAGCGTGGATTACTCCATACCACGGCTTATGGCATTCTCGAGATGCCAAAGCGACGCCTGGAGCATTACGCAAGTTGTGAATGAATGTAACTGGCCTATAACTCCATTAGTTTCAGACGGACACGAATAGCCACATGAAATGGGATATAAGCGCAGTATTCAAGAGTAAAGCGTAAAACTTACCAAGCGAGATCCAGCTTGGCACCAGCCTTGTATACAACCCTCGCACAGTTCCTTCTTATGCGGGGGCATCGGTTTGTCGCTGAACTGTGGCGGTGTTACCGGAACCCCAGCCCATACCTTGATCCGATACGCAACTCGCTCGACGTATGAGTCCTCGTCAAGAGTCATAGCGCCGAGTGTGTTGCAGGAGTCGCAGTGCTGGTTGAAAACCTCGGCATTGTAACCATTTCCGGCGTAACCTCTGATCACAATCGTTACTTTGCCACTTCTCCATGTCTTAGAGCATCCAGTACATTCGAATCTTGCCATGACAAAGCTTTTGTATATCGTTGTGAGATTGTCGCTTTTTCTCTCGTTGAACCAGGTAGAATCTATATCTTCCGAGACTGCTTCGACGACTCTTGGATGTAGCTCAGGGAAGAACCTCTGCTTCCATTCTTTCAAGGCCTGCTGATGATGGGCTTTTGCGCTTCGCTTGTGTTGTCGTAACGCTTCCTCGCTGCTGAAAGACTTGCCACATGTATCACATCTAAGCGAAACGGCGTGGGCAGGTGAATCGCGCACGTGCTGACCCAGTGCCTCCTCACTGCCGAAGAATTTGTTGCAGAGATCGCATTTCAGTGACGTACTATGGGCAGGCGAATCCCGCATATGCTGTTTCAGTGCTTCGTCGCTACCAAAGGACTTTTTGCAGACATCGCATTTCGAAGGAGCATGGCCAAGCGAACGTATGTGCTGCTGCAGCCCTCCTTCACTGCTACATTTCTTTCCACAAGCCTCACATTTGAAGTCGTGCGCCGCTGAACTTCGCAGATGATTCCGTAGTGCTTCCGAATCGACGAAGGATCGGCCGCAAGGAATGCACTGCGCCCTTGAAGCCATTTTTCAAACTTGGTGTTTCGGTTGAAGAGAAGGTAGACCCATTCCCGTATCGCTGGGTCTTCTCAGTGTTGTGAACGAGCCCCTATCAACCAAATCTGGAGTGGCGTGTGGAACAAAGTAAGGTCTTAGTCGCGACGGTTTCCGGAGACGGGGGCATCTTTTTACTTTGGGGTTCTTCGGGCGGGATCCCAACTACTCATGCCTGAGGGGTTGTTCCACGACAGCAAATGGAAGCATCTACCACTAGGATGAAATTGCGTGTCTCGTATGCTATAGGGTTGCATCGATATGTGGCTGACGTCACATTGTCTACCACCATGGCTGATTCCACAGTTGAGGAAGTGTTTTCAGTGCTTGGAGAATGCTGTTGCCGGTGGATGCCAATCAGCTGCGTCCTCTACCTTCGTATTGGTTCCCATCGCTTTCTTGGTTAGATGCTCGACAGAGTAGTAAACACGGCTGCGCGGTTTGCTGGCGTGAGTCAACACAGACGTTCGTGCTGTCAAGCATTGGGCGACCTGTATTAGCAGAAATCTAAGGTTGAAACCATTTTACCCCTTTATCTTCGTTTTATTTTTGAACCACTGGAAAGTTCGTCAACATAGACAACAAAGATGGACGAAAGATAAAAACGATCAGTTTACTGCTAACTGGTCGAGAGCTCGATTCTAGCTATGAGATGGCTATATCATTTTAATAAAGCGTTCCTTAAATGACTGTATTTCCGCTCTCACAACCTTGCTTTCGATGCTCCCATATTCAAAATAAATCCTTAAGTCAGACCTTTGACAAGGATCACATATGACCCATGGCACGTCACGTACACCTTGTCGCCCTTGTCCATGAAAACAGCTGGCACACTGGCTTTCCTTCTTTCTTTCCAATCCTGGAACGCCACTACAGACACCACCTTAGGAGTACGCAGCAGTCTGAAAAACTTAGTGTCTATGCCCAATGTGAGGGCAGTAGTGATGTTGTATTCTTCGGAACTAGTCCTTTCATTTCACTTCGGTCTTCAAATTCTGGGTTGGAATAGAGACCATGGCTATTGCATCATCCTACATTTTGCATATGACTGCACCATGCACCGCGGGTCGAGCAAGTACTTTTACCTTACTTCTCATTCTCTTCCAATGCACGATTCAGAATGAGTCCATCCAAGTATGCTCTGACCTCGACAATCTTGCCATCCTTCCATCGTGTCGACCATGAGTAGACGTTATTGTATGGTTTACCTTTGAATGAATGATAATTAGCTGTCACGTTTATAGCAATAGCTTAATACGTGTAGGGGCTACATAGGTGCCAAGGAATTGGTCAGCCCACCGTTCTTAAGGTGAGCATCGGCGACCATCTCGACAACAGCCCAATCCTCAACCTCACCTCCGATCACTTTAGTTATATTTAGCTTCATCGGCCCGTCCAGAACAGCGGCGATACGGCCCGCAGATTGCGACAAGAAAGCCGACTTGGACTCGTACACGCCTGAGAGGGTATGCGTCCCCATGACGGTCCAGTGAACATCATCCGCCACATGATTATCGTAAAAATATTTTGTGTCTCCGTCTAAGAGAGGCTGAAAGATGGCACGGATTCGCGCTTGGCTGGGGGCGAGGTTTTTGGCCATGGTGTGTGTTCACGAGACTATGGCGGGAAGGGGTTACTGTTTCCCTTACGCGTCAATTAGAGTGAACCAAATACAGATAGGGATGGTAAACATTGAAGCAGTTCTACATGGCGATGATCAAAATTTGTATCCGTGCCTCGTGCGGAGAAGAAGCGGTGGGAGATGATTCAAGACCGGAGTATGGAGCATACCGGACCACTCCCGGACCACCGGACCTTATCTCCTAACGCCGTACGGAGAATCCGGTGCGCTCAACACTCTCGAGGATCGGCGATGGAAAATCTTGAATTCTGAATATGTAGATCAAATTCAAGATACATTCTAAGCTAGGTAAAATGAATGTTGAACATTGAAAGAAAACGTGAATAGTAAAATCATAGCTTGATATCAGGATCTCAAGTGTAAGAGGGTACTTCCAATGTACACGTAACATAGATGTTGGAAATAAGTAGAAGCACTGTTAGCAACGATTCTCGGCACTAAACTGCCACATCAGCAAGCATCGGTTATAATTTTGTTCGCATGTACAAGTTCGATGCATACAGAGGCTGGACAAGGCTAGAAGGCATTCAGGGTTAGAATGTAAGATATATTGAACGCACTCCTATTCATCGTCATTAGTATTAGGCCTCTATTTCTTTTAATCTGCCGGTCAACTTAGCAAGAACGGTCTGAAGATTCCTCGTCAAACCCCCTCTAGGTGGAAGAGATCCGCTCCTACAAGAAACTGCAGGATACGACTGTCAGCAACCGACTCCGTGGGAACAGTCTGACTTACCCGGGGTTTGGTCGCTTGTCTCAGCCGTTCATCTCCTACCATATGCGAACTACATGTTATTCCTGTTAGTAACGGCATGATAGCATCCTCTATGGAAAGTACGGTTACTATACGTTACATGTAACATGCAACGCTCGTGTAAGACCTCCGTATGACATGTCCATATCCATGTCATTTACATTATAATCGTGCTTTACAGATGCTAAACAGTCCACTAGTTAATTGTAGAATCAACAATCTTGTTTCGGCCTAGAAAACTTCTTGTTTGCCTGGTAGACCGTCATATTGGGACTATAGCACGTGGCCAGAGCTAGGATCAAATCGCTTTCTTAAGCGAATACCGGTAGCCCGTTTCATCTGGTTGTTAGTGCTGACCATTTCCAGCAAAGAACCCCTGTCTAGAACCTCCCTTGCTCTACACCACGAGGATTAACTCCTACTACTGTGCGCAGATATCCATAAGAGGAAATACTGTTGGTACACCTTGCATTTCCTCTTACAAAAGCATGCCCTCATCTGTAACAGCCTACTACGTGGCAATGTATTAGGTAAGGATCATGATACTAGCAGTACTGCTCTGTAGGTCTGATTCACGACGAACATTGATGTTTGGTACACACTGCAGCAACAGACATTCATGGCAATAAGCTATATACCCTTGTGTAGTGTCGCCATTCTTTGATACAAGGCGGCGAGGCAGATTGGGGGTGCATGTTTCATAAGAAATTCATGGTCCATATCGAGCCTGACCCAACTTCGTGCCGAAGCATTACTTATTGATAGAAGTTCGTCGCCATTTTTTCAATATTAAGCGCTCTTGTCAGATGAGACTTGACTATCTATTACCTCTCTATACCAACGTTGAACCCCCGCCAGTTTTTGTATTGTTAATCATCAATTTCTTACCTGATATATAGGCTCTTGAGTCACTCTGTGAACTGATTCTGGTCGATTTGACTAAGTCCCAGTTCCACAAAGGCTCGCCTATTCATAGCGTTCATATATCCCGCTATACGACCGCGTCTTAACACTTACGAGTGGCTGCTGGCCTGTCACTCTACGTATCAATTCAGACCTATACGCTTAATTCAGCCACGTTTCTTTCGGAAACCAGCCCAATGGACATGTCTGCGATGGCGCAAGAGCTGAGGTTACTTGCGGAGGCGAGTACTCGAAACACAACGAGCCCATTTCAGGAAAGTCTCAATGTATACCACAAGGAGTCAATTTTGCGCAACATCGCCGAGAAAAGTGACGTGGCGAGAGTCCCTCCTAAAGATCGTTTTCATGATCCTGCCTTCCAGAAAGTCTCTCGGGATGCGGAAACGCTTATGGATAGACTTGTTGATGTACTCGGCTGCATCCCTTCACACAGCCAGGCAGACTCATTAATACGGCGTCTTTATTACGAAGCCCAGTCACTAGCTCAAAGAGAACCTCCATCGCATATCGTGGGGTTTATTGGAGCACCTGGCAGTGGTAAGGCTTTCTTAACATATTTGTTGAGTGCGGCTAACCAGGCTTTGCGTATTCAGGTAAATCTAGTCTTATCAAATCACTTCTCGATTTTCGCGATCCGATTCCAAAAGTAAGTTGTGCCTGAAGAACTATTAGTGCGTAACTGATTTCCAGTCAGCAGAGCAGCAGCCGTTCAGCTTATTTCAGCGCTGTCATAGAGTATCACTACCATTCAGATGAAGGGATCACGGTTGAGGTGGAACATTTCTCCGAGGAGGAGATGGTGACGCAGCTTGAAGCTTATCTCGACGATTACAGAGCTCTTAATCGGGACTCGAATTCCCCCAATCCGGTTTGTGAAGATCAAGTTAAAGTTGTTGGAGATACTATCTCTTTCTTAACTTTGCTTGAGACACTACCTGCTAATAAGTATTCAATATTTTTCTCGCCTAAGCAATGGGTACTTGAATGGTTTAGATACTCGGTGCGGCTCCTTAGGCGTGCTGGCATGTGTTGGCAAAGGCTGAGACTGACGAATGACGAATTTTCTGCACTCTTGAAACAACTCACATCGATGAACGCATCAACATCCGGGGAGGCTACTTGGCCATGGATAAAAAAAATAAGGTACAAATCTCATGCATTTCGTCGTTACTACGCTAACTGGCTTATCAAAGGGTGTTCATGAACTCTTATTTCTTAAGCAAAGGACTTGTCCTGGTAGATCTCCCTGGTGAGTTGGCCAACATATCCACTTCAGCAAGTCCCCGCTGACCGGAAACCTAACAGGCCTCGAGGGATATCATTCTGCACGTCGAAACATTACAGAACTTGCTTTGATGCAATGCAATGAGTTATTTGTTGTCTGCACTGCATTTCGCCCATCTGAAAATCAGGAAGTTCAAAGGGCTGTTGAACACGCAGCAACTGCTAATCCATCTACTGTGAGCATTGTTTGCACTCATTCAGATGTAAGATGATGTCCATGCCTCGTACTCAGCCAGCATTACTTATAAATTAGGTATCATATGACTACGCCCCAGCATCACCACGCTATTTCCCCCGACAGTCCAATATCAAGACCAAAATTCCACTTTTATCTGAAAAGCAAGCTGTGGACCCCGAGCTTTTGTTGCGATATCAGCAAGAAATTGCCAACGTTCTAGAACAAGATGACAATGTTGAGTCTCACAAAAACTCGATTCCAGCTGCACTCAAGGATAAGTATAGTTGTCACTTTCCCGAAGATACTCTCAAAATCTTTTGCGTAGGCAACGATATGTACTGGAAGAATCGGGATTCTCCCGAAGATGCCGATCTGCTTGAATACGGTATAGCAATGGCGTCACGGAACCAGTTCGTCTCGGCAACGAACTATATACACAACGATATTAGCCGGCTGCTCAGAGAGATTGATATATTAAGTCAACTTACACAGGGACCGTTCTTTGAAGAACGAAGGCAGGACAAGTCACATACACGAACTCTTATTGTGGAAAGAATACTCCGAAAGGTTTGCGTGCCGTATACTCCCAAATGGATTTAGACTAATGCATAGATTGATTAGGATGTTTACTCATTCAAGCTGCTGCCTATAGTTCGTGAAATAGTATCGGTTCTCTACTCGAGCATCTGGCAACCACAAATGAGTGGTCCTGTCTCATTGTACACTGGAGAGCTTGGACAACCACGGTAGGTGGTTATTGCAGTTGAATTCAAGCTGTGCAACGCGCAAGGGATTGTTGAGTGGGAGTTTGTAAGTAGAACTAAGTACACAAATGTCACAAAGAATACAGGATACATGAGGATAGTTACAAGGTACGCATAGTACAAGGAGACATGTGTATATAGCTAAATGTTTGCCCACGAAGGTTCTAGGACCTTCGTGCAACAACGAGTGTATTCACCTACCCCAAAATACGAGGTTCCTGGCACCAATGTTTCGAAATATTGAATTAATTGTACTTCAAAAGTGGTAGAAACGAGAGATTGTAGAGCAGATCATGAAAAGGCTGGTATATCTCTGGAGCGTCTGAACACTAGGCTACGGAAATCAACGACGGCCTCATCAAAAGGGACAATTATATCTTACATTCGAATTTTAAAGCCTGAGGTATGCTTGAGGTGATCTTACCTATAGAAAACAAGTTAAAAGGAGCGGTCAAAAAAACAAACAGATAAGACTTTGCAGATACATAATTAATGATGGAAAAAATTTGCACTTGTATCTTGAATCATTGATATCTCCCTCGATGTGTTGCCGATATGCGACAAAAATTTCACGAACAGCCCTGGAAAAATTAGCATGGTGTGATACTTAATAGTTCAATCCCAAGATACCCCACGATATTCTCACGACTATAACAAGAGCTCAGAGGAGGGCTAGGAGATAGTTTGAATACAGCAATAGCACTAGAGCTAATTAGGTACTCTGTCTAGCTATTTGGAAGTCTTGTGGACGCGTTTGCTGGGTATGTATAGTCACTCCAAAGAAGCCCCGTCGGTTTTCTGTCTGGGCCCAAACACCCTCTTAATAGAAAATGGTATACACACTGATTTTGACATGAGAATAAAATGAAAAAAAAATACAGTATATAGAGAAATAGTTAAACATTAAATTTTGCGTTTTATCATTGTTCAAATTGACGTTTGGGGTAGATATCATGCTTTGTTTAATAGAGATATTTCGGCCTTTAAAAATCGCGGACGGAACTTCTTTCGAGCCACTACAACTTAGTATCCCTGACGTGTCTTCGGGTCCGTTAAAAAGTGCGTGAGAGCTATGTACAATAATGGAGGAAAGTGAATCATAGGCCATACACTCCTAGTATCTCGTCATGAATCAAACAATACAGTTTTTAAAGAGAACACGACCACCAAAGGACTCGTTTCCGTGAGCAGAAGATACGTCCCAGATCCCATGGATGCGTTTTTCTCTGTATATTTCAGTCGTCTTTTCACAAAAGCCAGTCATAAAGTAACAAGCGAAGTCGCATCACAGAGTTCGTTTCACTGACAGGTACAAGTATCTTATATACACTTTATTAAAGAGGTAGGTGTATGTGGCTTTTCTCGACGCGTCCTGCGTGAGTGAGTATGTTTCTCGTTGTATATGTTTCTACATTTGGTCGGCCAGTCCACTACCTCTTTTTTCCTATAGGATATGATACACGGGTTCTGTCTGATGACAGATGCAGCGACTGGCGTCGGGTTATCATGATAGTTGATGAGTGCGAGTCGGGTGACCGTCCCCTAGGCTTCCCTTCTCATCTCTAACTTGGTCAAGCCCTGAGTCGTATATATCGCATGGAGCGTTTCATCTTCTACATATCTCGTACAAGTGTCGTCTCTCGCCCCCAGAGTTGTGTCTGTGTGGGCCATAACGTCTAAGATATTATTTCGCCGATGTCAACATAAGCTGGTTTCCAGGGCTCGGCGTCTTCTGCGAAAGTATCGCTCGGCATGCCGACGTTGCCGGGACTGTATAGATACCATGATTTGAGAGCATTGATAGACGCGGCGATCTTGGCAGATTCTAAGCTAGGGCCGGCGGCCTCCCCAAGCTTGTCGTGGCCACTGTAGATACCGACAACGTACACGGGGGTTCTACTCAGACGACCCGTCTCGCTGAGTAACCGCGCAACGGGCGGGTCGAAGTTTTCGCGCGCGCACAGGCGTGTCAGCTCCCGTTGTGGAAGCTTAAAGTTGAAGAGATTTGACAGATCCAGTTGCCTCGAGAGGACATAGGACTTGATAAATATCTTGGCAGATTCGCTGCCCTTGTTTAGATATATGGCGCCAATGACTGCACGTACGAAGTTGGCGTATGCGTTATGCTCTACATCCTGTACTATTACGTCCTTCGAGTTCCGCGCATCACTGACTTCTAGGTCCTGGGTCTTGTCGGTAATTGTGTTGCCGAATGGGTCGTCAACCACGATTCGACTGCTCATACCGCGACGCCATTTGTATTTGTTTAATTCTTTCGACTCAGCACGAACGTAGCCCCACTTGTGCATCATGACTGTCGGCTTTTCATGGGAGAACTGTAGGTACCCAGGGTCGACCTCTCCGCCAGGGGCTGCTGCCGCCTCTACACCCCAAGCTCGGGCGATCCGGTGTAGAGCAGGCTCGCCAGCGTAACCCTTCATCGCCGCAAACAGGATAGCCATGGGCAGACGCGGATACCTCATCACAAGCCACTCCGAGGTGTGGTATTGTAGTAGTGAAGCACCAACGAAGGCCAAGTTGGCATTGTTGAAGCGGGGATGAGCGTCTGCGGAGGGGTCGACTAGAGCCCGGGCGAGAAGTTGGTGAGGAATTTTGGAGGAGAGGGCGAGTCGAGCATGGAGGGCTGCGAGCTTGGCAGACCGCAGCGCCCTGTCGGGATGTGGCGAGGGCAAAGATTCGCGGGGGGCAGCAGCGGTGGCCTCGGGGATACTCGAGCTCTGCTCAGCAGCAGCAGCAGCAGCAGCAGACTCAGCGGCTTCTGCTTCGTCGAAGATATCTCCGGGTGTTGTTACCGTCGACTGGCATCTTATCTGGGAGGGTGCGGCGGCTGATAGTTGGGATACTCGTGGCGAAGTTGTCGCAGAGCGGGTGGACGTCTTGGCGAGCCACTGGCGCGAGAATTGGTGAATTCTTATCCTCTTCATGTTCAATTGTTCAATTAAAGAGAACCCCTCATCCCAGCGCGGTGTAGTGGTGCGGACTGGCGAGACACGAAGTTGGGCCGCTGGGGTGTGTCGAAGAAGGCTCTTGGATGCGGTCTTGCGGTCTTGCGGTCTCGTGTCTGGCCCAGAAAAAAGTTTCCGGACGCTGATAGCGCCGTCAGTGGCAGGCTGGATGTTCAATGAGGGACCCCATCTGTAATCTGTACTGGACCGTGCACGGCGGGCCCCACCTAGACGTCCAGCAACTGTAGAATTGGCGGACTAACTATTGGCCACCTCCCGGACAGAAGTGGATCCAGCCTGGCACCCGTCGATGAGAGCTCCATGTACCTAACCGGCTCATCAGTTTACGGCGACGACAGCTTCAAGTCCCTCTCATCCTTGCAATTGTCCCCTAATTGAACGGCAGAGATCCCATTCATCACACGATCAAAAGATGGTAAGCACGTAGAAATTCCAAATCTTTTTCTCATGCTACAGACATCCAGCTAACACGAACCAGGGTGGAGGTCCTCGAGTCCCGTAAGCCAACGAAGATAACCACCCGCGCGCTCCATCTCAACGTCTAGCCAAATCCCTAACAGTATCGGAATAGGTACCCTAAGCACGTCTGGTCGCCGGCCGGTGGCTGGTACGCGCAGCCTGCCAATTGGAAGGCCAACACCGCTGTCTTCGCCGCGGTCATCGTCGGTATCACTGCTCTGACATGGAACCTGAGCGCCGAGCGGGAATACCGACATAAGATGCCCGAGCCCGGCCGATTCTACCCAAGCCGGTAGTACGTCCTCTATTCATCCCCTAGGCTACACGTCTCTACAATACGTTTTGTATCGCCTTTGATGCCGGTTGCTGACAGTAGGTCCATAGCTGGAGCCGGCAAATTAGGGAACACGAGGCGGCACAGAGAGCTGCACAGAGAGCTGCACAGGGCGAAGATAAAAGCGATTCATAGACATAGCCAACACGGCTTGTACATATAAGTTCCTTGGTCTGGAAATAGAGGACTTCACAAAGAATGGGACTCGGACCTGGGTGCAGAGACAAATGTGACCTCGACGAGATACGATACCAATGACACCATCGATTGTTTCTGGCTACATACATTACAGCCCGCAAAATTTAACTTTGTGCATCAGTAGCCAACACTATCAGTTCACCGGCGATCCGATATAACTGTTGTCAGGTGGAAGTGCCAGCTTACAAGAGCGATGCTACTTATGGCATATTTTCATCCCTTGGCCGAGGAGGGCGATCATGACGTTGTGTGGCAGATTTCCAGATAATGTCAATTAAATCGAGAAGAAAGTAAGCCATACATTAACCCAACACTACTAGGCGCAAGTTTATCATCGATACACCCAACTGTGTTAGAGTGATGTCATCTCAAACACCGTGTTATATATAGCAAGCCTCAGGTTATTGTTAACTGTGCAATCAAGCGAAATCACTCGTTGTAACTAAATTCGCGACAGACAAGTCAATCATTGCTGTTCACATCTGAATGAGAGAAGCTGTAAAGACTGAGTGTCTAAAATAAGTTACCATCTTTCATGCAACGGTACCAGAAGATTGCACTTAATCAGTCGCAAACGAGAAGCGTACCGCAATAGGTATCTTGCCCAGGCCCTTACTCAGAAGTTTGGTGTATCATTGTATTCTGAGAACTATATATGGACTTTATTTTATCCCATAGTATTTTTTAACAGTCCTGAAACAGTGAGTTGACTTACCGCCATCGTACACGGCCTACCAGCCAATTATCCCTTTATCTCCAAATGTTTAAGGCGCAATAATCCAACATCGCGAGGGAGCAGCGCTTAGATAGATTGCCATAGCTCTTTTCCATTATGATCTGAGACAGGCTCAGCTACTTTAATGTCAGAGTTTTCCCAAAAAGCTACACTGGTGTGTCCGTCGACACATCCCTGGAATGTCGCAGCTGATCGATATGCACCGCATTGTCGTTACTTCGATCCCGGTACAACATCTGCTTAGCGCATTGATATAAGTGGCGCATGCGGTTGGAGTGCAGTAGTCATTTCGGCGGCAGAGTAACCACCACAGAATAACACTTGCACAACTACAACGTGCAGAAGGCTGCTGAAAGACATTCCCCTGTCACTTCGGTCTATTGCAGATGAATTTACCGAGACATCGGCTGCTTGTATGTCAACTGGCGGACATTATCTCGGAGATTCGTCCGACACGGAAGCAGAAATGATATGACCTACCACCATGTGTTTGCTTCAGAGACGCCATGAGGGGTATGACTGACTTACAGGGTGAAACAATGCAGGTGGTTTCGCTCACGATCAATATGTGGCCAGTCTATGTTGGGTATCAGTAAAGAAGTGAATCTATAGGTTGTAGATATAGCTGTGCTGCAAATAGGACATGTTACAACAGCGCGGGGTGCAGCATCTCGCGCGAATGGCGACATCAATTAACGGTTGTCCGACGACACGGGGTTCTGGGAGGTAGGTAAGCTGACATGAAGCTCGCCGTCACCCACACCGGCGGTAAGTCTGGGGAAATGCGACCATAAACAGCCTCTCCGACAATCCTTCGATAAGCACGGACAACGGCATTGAGGCCGGATCTGAGTTCTAGACCGGGAAATTGTAGAGCTCGTACAGTACCAGATAGAGAAATTCGAGGCGCGGGTCAGTCACTACTGATGCGAACGCATGAACTTGGCGTTAGATCTTCAGTTCGAACCGAGATTTACCTACTGGAGCAGCAAACAATGCGGCCTGGCCATGAACGGCTCAGAACTGCCGATGTGGTGGTATGTATGTTTTAATGGGTAGGACATGTCTTGTAAATATAGCTTAACACATATCTAGATCTCTTATGCATTAGAGAGAGTAAGTAAGATAGTCTCGTCGTCACACAAAACTTCATAAACCCATGCATAGCTAGGTGAAGCTGCTCCTGCAAGTGATCAGATTCCCATCCATGACTGACTCTACCTACCTACATGCAAACCGAGAATGTCGTGCAGCAAACCACGAGGGCGGGCAGCAGACACACATACACGAGGGACGCTATCTATCCCCTGTTTGCAGCAGCCGTTGTTTGATCGATCCTCAGAGGTTGCGAACCTTGCTGCGGGGTGATCTCGCTATGCATACGATGCTTGATGCGATTATGACAGCACCAGACGTGGGGTTTTGAAAGCGCAGAAACGAAGTACGCAATAGTTATCCATCTCCCAATCTCAAGGAAGTCTCAACGCCGCCCTCGGAGGGTAGCATTTGATTGCTTCCATCAAAGCACGGGCCTGAATGTTCAATTACAATATCCAGAAGGCATGAGATAAAGACTTGGTGAGCTGAGAATGATAACTGTCGGCCGTCCCTCAATTAGTCTTTAGGTAGGCGTGGTTTCTCTCGGTGGCCGAGAGGAGCAGATGTTGACAAGGTTTTGGCTAAAGCTGACTGGTATTCTTGGAATGATTAACTTTGCAGCAAAACCATGCCGTCTAGGTGAAACAGCCTTTTTTTTTTTTTTTTATTCACACTTACACCACCGCCCCGATAAGGGGACTTTTTAAAATGGCGCCTACTCAGTCAGTATTGGGAAAATAAGCAATGCTAATGCTCTTACGGACTGGGTGTTACGCGCACAAACTGAAACAAACTAATCTCCCGAGTGAGACTGAAGAGGGTTAGTTTCCGATTGCCAACAACACATGCATTGATGTACTCCGGGATGCACTGTATGTAGTGTAAGTAGGTAAGAATAACCGTACTGTAGATAGAGGCTCTGTGCCCAATGCATTGTAGGGGTAGTGGGCACTGCAGACTGCCCATTAACCTAGGAAGCCAACCTGAGCCACGCCGCTTTTAGCCTGAGATTGAGCCTTATCCTGAGCAAGACCCACTCTTTCATAGCTCGATACAAACAAACTGAATTTTGTATAATTGCTAATACACACTTGCACAAACGCAATCATTAAACGGTTCCGAGTACGGAATATGCGACTTCCTGGGAAGTCGCTAGAACACAAACCTAACCGCAAAAGCACGTGCGCCAACCACACCACCAACGTTCTATCGCGCTTCCGTCGCCCGCTATGTCTTCTTGACCCTTTTTATTTTCTGGCCTGCCGTCTACCGGGCGAGTAGGGATATAGGGACCTTGATATATTTCTGCCTAGAGACACGGTTACCGCGACTTAACACTATGATCAACAAGACATACAATATAATCAATTTAACAACTATCGCTTATTTTTGGCACCTCTTTTCAGCTTTTGCTACTGCCTAGGTTGTAAATTCATGACATCACAAATAAAGGTAGCAGTTCTGTAGACACGGAACAAGTTACTTTATCCTACAGACACCATGGCGCCTCAATACAAGCAGCATCGTCGTGAATTTTTCGGAGAAGCGCAATCAAATGGACAAGGCCTTTAGTGACCAACTTGGCGTTATGTGTATCGATATTCTGGGTTTTACGGGGCTTTTCCCGGCAACATCCTGGAACTTGAGACGGCATCCTAAGACATTTTCTATAGGTAGACCCAAGAAATACAGCTATTGTTTTTTGCGGACTTGTTTTTAAATTTCGATATCGAGTTGGTAGTTTAGGACAGCGTGTAAAAAAGGTTTGATTTGGTCGAAATGGACGGTTTTAGACGCAATCGCGGAAATAGCTTTTAAGATATTGCTGCTAAAATTGCTTTAACCCCGTGGGAGAAAATAGGAGGCGGGAGGCCAGGTGGTTAAAGATGTAAAAAAAAGCATTAGTACAATAGGATAAAAATTTAAGTAGTTAGTTAAAACAAGTTTATAGGGAGTAGTAGTTTGCACTTACTTTTACGGTTGACTGTATTTAGTTCAACAGGATTTGAATAATTACGTTTAGCGATATACAGCTTGGGTCGAGGTGTGCACCAAGAGGGTGGGCTTGAACAATATCTAGTTGGTGTTAGTTTATCACGGCATTGTGACAAGATGGTGTAAGGAATCGCTCGTACAGCTCCCAGCTTTTTATCTTGCAATAACCTCAACCTTATTTTTAAAGTTTACTACTGACCAGGTACGTGAAAGTTTGCTTAGGTTCTCTATCCGCTGTGCTATTTTACTATTTCAAGCAGGTTGAAGAAGCTGAAAAGGAAACTACAGAGTGGCTCGTTCCAACGCATTCATATTTGCTCGTACACCCTTAGCGCATCCACGCAATAGTTAGAACTTCTACCAATACAACCATCTTTGATTATTGGCCTTCCTCAATATTTCCGCACAAATGGCCTTCAATCAACCTCAAGAATGGTCCCCGGAACCATATCAAGAAATAATCATAGACCAACTCAGCACCGCCATGCTCTGGCCCTACCCTGTACCTTCACCGACGTACCCCGCCGCACCAAGAGAAGAATCTCGAGCACATTTCAACCGGAAGTATGCCCACAAGGCTTTGAATGCCTCAAATCGTCTTACAATGGACGAGCTTGAGCTCGTACGTAGACATCTTTCAGACCTGTTTTACGAGGCTGCAGCTCTACGTTTACGATTCCAGCCCCCATTCTCCCACGGCTGGTCGAGGACGCTGCTGATGCCAAAGCCCGCGGAAGTCTCCTTGCGAACATATGAACTCGACCTATGGAACAAGCAAACCGCCGTTTATTTTATTGGTGACTCGCACTATTCAGGCCATGACCACGGATATACAGACCGGCGTCTGGGCGCTTACATCTACCGCGAGTGGCACCGCGTGTATGATGGCCGACCGAACCTGCAGCGTTACAACTTCTTCGCTAAGGCATTGCAGGTAACGAAATCCTTAGAATCGTTCGACGTAGCAGCTGTCATCGATATACACCGGCGGCTATGCGACTCCATGTCGGCCAAGTTGAATAAAGAGGTCATCTTCCGCTACCCTTTTCTCGCTGGAGAAGTGGAAAACACAAACTTCCCGCAGGCAGACATAGCGAAGACGTGGCGTGAGCACGGCTTCACCATGGGTCATCTCTTTCGCGCCGTCTTGCTCGTGGCAGACGAAAACGTTATTCCTGAGACGTGCCCAGTCCAGCCAGAGTTCGGGCTTAGCAACGACAGCACGCTTCAGGAAACGGCGGCATGGCTGGAACGTCTGATGCCGGAGTGCCGCGTGTTAATGGTACGCACTGGGGACGACGCGCATTTGAGCAGACCTGTATCTTTCGCAAGCCTTGTAGAACCGTTAAACAGCAACCAGGGGGATGGGTCCGGTCGGGTGGACATGGTTAGGGTGACGGTCCCTGTCGCTATACGTTTCTTGCACGAGCTGCAGGTACAGGAAGAAGCTGCATACCTTGATCTGCGGCGCGTAGCAGACAGAATGACGGAGGAACGCGAACGCGCGTGCCGCGAATGGGTGGACAGCGTAATGCGCCATGCTGAGGATGTGGGCATGGACGGGAATATGTATACTTGGAAAGCTGTGAGGAGGATGTGGGCTGCCCGCGATGGAGAGACTTTTAGCGACGGGCAAGGCGACGAAACGCGTCTTTTCCCTCTTTATTCCTGGACATGTATATGGTAGAGCTTTATAACTGGTCAGTGTACTGTTCCGCGCTTCACTGCGAGTTATTATCATGCTGTGGCGTTGAAGGTAGGAAATGGCCGGTGGCAGATTTGGCGAGTGGAATTAACTAGATTCGTCGGTTATGACTCCTCGAGAACTCCTTCGATGTTGTACCGGGAGGAAACCGATACCGCAGTATTGTTTATTTCGCGAGTTTTCAGCTGGGTCATGATAATGTTGGTGAGCGCTAGGGTAGGTAGTCACCAAGAATTGTAACGATCACTATATTATGTACTGTAACGGCGCCCACCAGTCGTCCTGCTACATATAGTCAGGAGCTATGCGCAAAAGGACCTTTACGGTTGATGGCAATGATGTTTTATCCGGGAATGATTGACTTCTTTACCAATCTGCCGTAGTAGGACAAAAGGATGACACGTAGGCTCTAGCCGTCTATACGAGGGAATTCCACGTGGTCAATGATGACGATTCTCCATTTATCGGGAACAAATGTCTTTGCCAAAGGCTGCGAGCTGTCAGCAACTGTTGCAATTGGGGGTGGATATTAATGTTGCAGAGGAGATAGAGAAATCTATATGGCAGTCCCCGTGCGGGGTCTTATAGTACTTGTCTTTTGTCTACGAATTCCCATTTCAATCACCTATTTCAATCATATCAAGTCGGACACCTTCCACATTAATATATCTTAATGGCCAACGGCCAGCAAACCCTTAACCCAACTCCCGTCTCCGGCCCCTACACACATAGGTAGTATGTTGGACCATTTGCTATTCAACCGTAAATGCTTTAATTCCGTTTAATTCAGTACATTTTTAGTAACACAGGAACCGTTTTATGGTCCATTTCTCTCTGCATAAAATCATGCATAATACACGCGGCAGTCACTTCCAGACTGATAACTGGCTGAGCCGAGCCTGAGAAAAAGCGGCAAGTGCACTAAGCCCAATTTGTTGTCTCCTTGGGAAATGGTAAAACTTGGAACCTCACGTATCATCATTATTACCAACTCCAGCTAAAGCCGACTACTGTACGTAATGTGCAGATACACCTGCAGGTAATGTCGTACCTACGTACAAGATGCATCATTGGGTTGCGCCACGGGCCTTTTATCACCTCCACCTGTGTTAGGATGTTCGGCGTTTCAATGGTGCGAAGCAGTGTTATCTCACGGGAAAAGCTGGCAACTTGCGTAGTACTTCATAGATGAGATGACCGTTGTGTCTTCAAGGTTGAACCCTCCATAAGCTGTTGCTGTAGTAGGTATGTGTGCCTTATATATCTGTGCACGCGATGAATGCCGCATAAACACCACGATTTCACCCGTCATCAATTTAAAAATCTTTAGAGTCGTTGCTGCTTACTGCTTGTGAAGTGAAATGAATATCTCTAAACCATCTCTCGACGTTGTTGTTGGCTTGAACTTGAACAAAACAGCAGCCATCGTCGGTAGATATAGACGCTACAATACATACCTGTCAACCTGGTTTTACAGTACCGGATCTTGGATCTAAAAAGAGCCCGAGCAAATGTCTCTTGGTTCAACGCGTTTAGTTTCCCGGCACTAGCGCCCCGATGTCTTGCTGGTTCTGGAAGTAGTCTCCATTCGCGATTGGTCGACCCCTGGCTGGTAATTTCAATGCACATTGGAGCTTTGCCATATCTTACCAAGCTGTGCGCCCTGAATAGTCAAGGGCCGGGGATCTAAAACGTCGCATCGATGAAATTGAAAGTCTACAATGGTAGGAATATGTAGGTACTCTGTACTAAATCTTCAAGATCGTTTGTCACGGCCCAAAATGGATAATGGAGGCTCACTGTATAGCACAGCGTATAAAATATCTTAGGTCTATTAGTGATATTTTACTGTCCGTACTATCTCTACCTATGTAGCCTGTTAGAGTTTCAAATGGTGTGCCTCTGTATTGTTCGGTGTACAGAGCATAAGCAGGTACCGGTACCGGTGAATGTACGGCACAGTACCAGTGTTGAACGTAGATAGGTACCTACCTACCTCTTGCTAAGATGACAACAAACCGTGGCACACTTAACAATAGAGACTTGGCGAGAGCAAATAGAGGCTAGTACTAAAATGGACAGACATGGGTTATTTTCTCCTTTCCCACCCACGTTTCTTTTTAGTACACCACAGGCGCCATACACTAAGTAGGTACCTAGTGTAGATTGCTTTGCAGCAGCAGCAGTGGACAGCGGCAGCCCAAAGCGCACGCAGAATGGAGCTGGGGACCCAGCTAACCAGCCAGTCCCCCCAGCTACCAGACTAGCTAAGGTATCTCTGAGGGCCAACCTCTTCAACCTCACGATGCCCATTTGAACCTTTCTCCTCCACCAGCACCCTCGCACACTCTCCGCTACGCACTTCAGCGGCTGCACGGTCCGCTGTCGTGGCCTGCCTGCGAGCGTATTTTCTTCTTCCTCAGGCCCTCAGATTCCTCTTCGTAGTAATATTTTTTCCCCTATCTGTTCCTCGCCATCCCGAGCCGCCCATCGTGCATCCGCCGATTGTTCTGCAGCTCTTGGTGCGAACGACCTTTTTCTGCACACGACCATCCATTGCGACTCCTTCGGGCCGTGTCCTGAGTGTGCAATACTGTCTCCCTAGCACCAGCTGCAAGAACAGTTGACATCAATTCTGTGGCCGGCCAATTCGTTCCTGTCCTACGCCTCTTCCAGTCCGGCCTCACCTTCTCCAACTGCAGACATTCTTTCGTCATCCCAAATCCTCAACAACAACAAACCTCATCCGAGCGCGCTTAATAATAATCACGGTCACTTTTGACCTCGACGCACAACACTCACTTTTCTTTGCATTCGCTTTTCGTTTTTTATCAGCCTGCTCGCAGAAGGAATTTGTCCTGGCTGCAGCACCGAATTAATTCAGTCAACACGCACAATTACAAACAGCCTCAGAATACTACTCACCTATAGTATCTAGCCAATTCTGGGCTCGCCAGTTCTGCAAAGAAGTCTCACTCTCGTTAAAGTAACGGCTGCATGAGGAATAACCGGTCCGGGATATGATGCTTTTATGAAGTCAACACTTTATCTTCCACAACGTCAACAATACGATTGCCCACACTGACTCAGAAACTGGGTGGTCATTTCCCCCCAAAATTCATCATGGTTTCGACTCGTTCGACCACCATCCGAGCCCCGATAAGGCATGTATGGCATGCCCAGAGGCTGGCATTGCTTATGATTGCCTCAACAGCTCCTCTTGCCATGGCACAAGACCAACCTGCCTGCATTCAGTTAACGGGTTCGACTACATGTCCAGCATTTAGCTCCGCCTATGTGTCAACAAATAAAAACGTGACAGACTTATTGTAAGAATCTATCATTTCGTTCGCCAAGGTAGCTGAGACCTCCCATGCTGACATATTACGCCTAGCTCTTTCCTCACCGTTGTCAACGATGTTGATACGTTCGATTCGCAGCTCAACCAGTACATCACGGGCGAATGGCGGAGACGGCAGTATCAAACGCTTCTTGGCTGTGGGGCCGTCAACTTGTCCGATGACGACCTCTATGCTCGCTTCAGCACATCTGTTCTCTGCAATGGTATTGTCCAGAACTCGATACCATTCTGCGAGATGTCGGACGATGCTAAGCGACCCCTGTGCGCCCCCGACTGTGCTAACTATGCTCAGAGTGAGGAATACATAGTGGCCGACCAGAGCCTTTGTCCATCGCCAGGGGGCAACGCACAAAGTCAAATCCGATCAGACTTTGAAGTGTGTGCTTTGCCAGCAGACGCTTTATCGCCCAGTAACTGTGTTCAAGCTTCTGCGAACGAGCCTGACAACTGCGGTTACGGAAATAGCACCTTCGGCCTTTGTTCGTACTGTTCCTCTGGTGGTATCAATTCGACAGACACCTGTTGTTACAACTCCAACGCAGAACAGAGATGTGAAGGCGTAGTTTTGCCAACGATAACACCGCAAAATTTCACGGCAACCCCGACCTCGACTCCCAGTCCAACAGGAACAGCCCTGCCTGGATCGTCAGCTGTAGGTCATGGACTTTCAGGAGGCGCAATTGCTGGCATTGTTATAGGGTCGGTAGTGGGCGCGCTGCTTATCGCACTCTTGCTGTTTTTCTGCATTCGTCGTGCACGTAACAAGCGTCATGATGAAAAGGAGACTATATTTAATCAGCCGTCCCCCACTAGGAAAGGACCGGTCAGCCAGCCGGCACCGGCAACGCCACCTCAGGGATATGAGGTCCTTCCAGGTGGCAGAATTGCTCGCATGTCTGCGTTGGAGGGACACTCGGGTGGCTCGCCTTCTCGACGAGGTGACTCGCAGCTCGGGAGCTCCACAGGAGCTGCTGCAGCAGGTGTAGCTGCCGCTGGTGCCGCTGCTGGGTCTATGACCGGAAGGAGGAGGGGTGATAATCAGTCGTCATCTGACTCATTTGCCGAGAGTAGTGGACCCGAGACTCGCGCCGGTGTTCTACGCCCACCGCCCACCAATATCCGTAGGCACGGCTCACTATCCAGCAATTCTGTATTGGCGGGTGAAGATCCTCAGTCTCCGACTAGTGCAGGAGGGATGTCTTCGCCGCCAGGTATCAACAGTCAACAGTCAGAGCAACTTCCATTCTTCAAGGATTACTATTCACAGGATGACATCCACCCAGGTGAGCGGGTAGCCGTTCTCTGGGCGTATCAACCTCGTGCAAATGATGAGTTTTCCCTGGAGCGAGGTGATATGTTGAAGGTAGTTGGCATCTGGGATGATGGCTGGGCTACTGGTATTATGCTGGATGAGCGAGCTGAAAACTGGGACGCGCAACGGCAGGCACTGAGGGATAGTGGTGTCTCAAATGCCTCTGGGCGTGGACGTGACGCATCGCCTGCTGTCAGCGGTGAGATTAAAGCATTCCCCTTGGTTTGTGTCTGTCTTCCAGACCATTGGCGGAAAACTATCGAGGGAGATGGGTCCACCGAAACGGGATCAAGTGCACAACAAGGGACATGAACAAGAAGCATCTAGCACATGTTTCTCATTCCTACCCATGACAAGACAAACGAAGGAAATTTGGATTGCATTTCTTAGGCGTTTTGGGTCTCACATGAAGACATGCTACCCCAAGTCGATACTTCGACACTTGATGATAAGATACCATATCCTTTTCCTGGCGTGCCTTCCGCTTGATTAGCAGATTTATGTGGCCTTTCGATCAGTCTCGATGATAGTCTCATCGGCATAGACGACTTGTTATTATTTTTGCGATAGACAGACTCAAAGCATTCAGTTTTACGCGAGCAGCATCGTTAGATCTCAGTAATCGACCGCCCATCGCCAAGAGTTTTGTTTCCAGAATGTTCACTGAGCATGCGGCCTTTCTACCAGGTCTATGAGGACGAAACCTTTCGATTGGTCCTTGGATCACTATTGACATAGCTTTGCCATGTCTTTTTTTCTCTTCGTTATTAGATCTATATACCCCGTTTGTTTGTTAAGAGGTGTTTCGGGGTTACATGTCGCTTAGGAAAGAAAAGCCATGAATGTATAATCCATTTTATTCTCCCTCAGCTCGGGTGCTCATCACTCTCGTTCTGTAGAGCGTGTTGTCCAGGAATGAATACTACCTTGCTTTACCTGCATGCCTCCCCAAGCAAGTGTTGTGGAAGGTAGCAGGGTTCAGCTTCATGCGATGGATGAGAGGAGATAGATCGATCAATCGATTGACTTGTGTAGATTGTACTGTACCATAGCGTATGCTACATATGTGCAGCGCCCTACCCATCTTCTCTTGTTAGTTAAGCTGGTTTATCCTGCCGATACCGATACCTATTCACATAGTAATTGATCAATGATTGATATGAAAAGTTGAACATGCCTATGCATATGAACATCCGGACCCTGCGACGGTAACTCATTCCGTGCTTGATTATACTGTATGTAACACGGTAATATAGCTTCAAATATTATGATGTCCGTTTGCCCTGATCTGATTAAGGCATGGTAAAAGTTTCATAGATGCTGTGTGTTCTGACTCAGAGTGGTATGGGAGCCTGTTTTACCCGGGATTTGCGTGTTTATAGTGTGCGATAACAGTCGTAGGATTTTATCCACCTTGCCACCAGACGGCTAGGTCATGAAAATCCATGGTACGGCGATGAATTAAAATTTTGAAAAGGAAGTGGAAGGAGGGGAGTGTCGTGATACGTAATACGGTCTTGTCTTGTCATACTAAGTTCACGCTCTCTTATGTAGGTGCTTACTTAGTTGAGGCATTAGGCAGGTAGTCAACGAAAGAAGAGAGTGCAGGTAGCTAGGCGAGCTAGGCTAATTGTCTGACTGCTCTTCTGTACTATTTATGTGTACTACGTATGTGTATCATTGACATCTCATTATGCCACTTTCTTATCTTCCTTGCCGTATGGTATATAACTGAGTAGCATCTAGGATATGGTGGCGAAATCACTTAAAATCATTGGTATAATGGGTTGAGCCACTCGTTTCCCAGCAGACTTTTCTAGAATCTGGGTTTCTGGTATCGTTCATTACTGGTATTGTTTAAGTGGCCGGGCATTGATTTATGTTTCGCCTCTTTTACGTTGTGATGAATTGATTGTCATAATACCAACTTTATGTAAGTGAGTTTTTGCTAGGCTGGCTGTGACACCCACACTTATGCCGTGTTCTTAGTATATGAGCTGGTGAGTAGTTGAGTTTAAATGCCTAGATATTGCATATGAGTAATTATTCACGTTCGTTCGCTTGTATATATGTACGTCTATATGGAATTGTGTCTCTGGAGGGTATCTACAAGTATCCATCGTCGGGAACTTAGCTCCATACTTATCTATCTGAGAGCTCGATGTCGCCCCGACAACACGACACAACGCCCCCGAACGCTACTAGGCTATGTGCCTACGCTCTTAAAAAGACAATATCCTGCTGGAGCCGTGGGGTTATCACTATGACGGCACAATCTTCAGGAAATCACCTAACTAAAATGGTCTCCCTCTCCAAGTTTCCCCACAGCGCCCCGCCGCATGCGCTCCCGCAGCCGTTCGCGCCGGGCGTCCGCCTCGGCCTGTTCGCGGTTCTTCTTCTTGCGCTCGTAGACGGCGCGCACACAGCGCTTGATCTGGTCCTTGCCCTCGGCATAATTGGCGCGCGCGAGGGCGACAACCTTGTCAATCTGCTCGGGCGTGTACAAGAAGTTCCACGTGCTCATGTAGTCGCTACGCGCGGGGTCGACGCCCTCGACCTTGTCCGGGTTCGCAAGGAACGGCAGGTACACGACAGCGAGGCCGGCATGCGGCTCCATGAGCTGCCAGGCCGTGTCGTGAGTCAGGGCCTTTGAGGGAGGCGGGGGCGAGGACGACCGTTCTTCTGTTGTGCCCACCCATACAGTGCAATAGCCCAGATCTGAAGCCTCTGGGTGAGACTGCTCGTATTGTGCTTGAGCCGAATGGGAAGACTGCGGTGAAGATGCGTCAGAGTGCTGGGCTGCTTGGTCCTTTTGTGCGTGGGCTAGTTTTGCGTCTGCATCTGCAACTGATTCCACTTGCGCATTCTCGAGCTGTCGCCCAATCTCCTCGGGCGAATCTGTAGCCTTAGGCCAGCCGATGCCTATCGGCCAACCTTTGATTCCGCGCTGGCGGGCGTAACCGTCTGCTACGGACAGCCAATTGTCTGTTTTAGTGTCTGCCGATGCATCAAAGGCCACAATGATATCAATATCGCGGCCGGGCCGGAGTAAAGGGTAAATGGGCAGATTATTGGACATTCCGGCGTCCATAAGCTGTATGTATTCTTTTTTGTGGATATTTGTAGGGGTTGTGAATCGTAGCTTGTTCGGGTCCATTGCATAGGCAAAATTAGGGATTGATGCCGGATCAACTTATGGAGAAAGTCAGCTTTTTCCCCTCAAGGCCAAATATTTGACGCGAGATGTACCCCGTCAGTCCGAGACACTACGGCTACTTGTACAAGGTAAAGAGAGGGAAGGAAAATGTTAGTTTCATCACTTACATGGATGCACCTTTTCCAGATTATCGCTGTAACCGTGAATCATTTCGTCAATTGCTCCAAAGCCGGTGAGGCTTCTTACCAAGGGTCGAATTTCACGATAGTAGTGGCTCAGCGTGGCGCAAAAAGCAGATCCAAATATCCCCAGTAAAATAGGCATTCGTAGTTCGGGGAGGTGTAAACCAGTTTCAGGCGTCACGTCTCTGCCGTTATTAAATCGTCTCCCAAGTGCCCATGTCGGGATGCCTGCGTTGAACTCTTCGCAAAAGAACTCATATGGTGTAATTTCGAACCACTGAAACCATCCCTCTTGCTTGGCGATTTCCTTCACCTCCTCCTCCGGCTGGCCACCCGAAGCCGTGACAGCTCCGTCTATATCGGGAATTTCATGTCTCACCGCTGTGTATATGGGCAGTGGGTTCTGGCCATATTTGATGTATTCCCGCTGGTTAGAGAGTTTAAAATCTTTAACGTTCACACCAAGTTCGCCCTTAGGAACTAGTAATCTCGCGCTTAATAATATGCCGTATATATCTACCAACCCAAAGTCTGCGTTAGGGTCTCCTCTAAGCTTCTCGACCATGCTAGCGAGGAGTAGCTTGTTCGTTGGCGAAGACGTGACAGAGGTAAAGGCGGCGGGAGGAAAGGCAATATGGACACCCAGTCTAGCCTTCAAATGATCCACGATACGATCCAAGCGTCGTTCCGTGATAGAAGAATGGTAGAGGGACTGCAGCCAGCAGGAGCCGCTGACGCCGGAAGTATAGGTGACACAGTCGAAAAGGCCGTCTTCTTGAGACGCCAACATCGAGCCTGTGCCGGCAACCAGTGCGCGCAGTCCACCACCGGAGCCGCACATGGCAATTGTTGGCACGTCGGCGGGATTTATATCTTGCTCGTCCAAATCGAGGTAGCGTGCTAGAGCGGCAACGGCAACTTTCTTCCGGCGAGAGAGGAACTCCTTCTCATCCTCGCACAGGTCGTCCGACACACGGACGGCGGCCGAGTATTGAATTTCCGGGTTAATGGAGGGATCATGGGCCTCCCTCCAGATTTGATCGGCGAGTGACCCGTTGGCCATGGACAGCTCCCTCTGGAGCTTCCTAACATGCCGCGGAATTGCCCTTGACCACTCGGGTAATATGAAGTCGACGATCTTGTCGGATAGTGACGACCACTCGATGTCGGTCGCATTGGAGAAGTCCTCGAAGCGCCTCGTGAAGGCGCCCCAGGCTGTCGACTCGTTGGTGCTCTTCCCGTCATCCTGCGAGGATGCGGCGGCGGCGTCGGCGGCGTCGTCTCGCAGTCGCTGGCTCGCCTCTCTGGTGCGTCGAGCGACGCGGAGTTCGTCGCCTGGGTAGAAGGTGTATATAAGCAGGCCGCCGAGGAACAGGAACGCGGGCGTGGTGAAGGATCGTATACCGGTCTTGCGTGCCCGGGTCGTGCCAGAGCTGAAGGAGCCGCGAGGAAAGCGGCGATTGGCCAATTGCTGGTGGTGGCTTGATCTTCCGCGGATGGAGATCAGCAGTCTCCTCCCCCACACATGGTCCAGGTGTGAGCCGTGAAAAGTCCTCATTGTCCGTCCTCTGTCGGCCTCGGCCTAGGACTCATTGTTGCCACGATGCCTGCTCACGTGCGCAGTTACACCACCTGCTGGTTGATCCTCGAAAATTATGCGCAGTCGAGCTTGAAGTCATGGTGGGTAAACAAAAGACTCGATTCCAAGAGCTTCAAGAGCTGTCTACCTAGGCAGGATTAGGCAGTGACGTCATCCATCAATGCGGGTCTGATAAAGATATGCAATTATCAAGATTTCTTACTTCACATTAAAGATATAGGCACTTAATGCATAGATACCTATGTACCTAGTCATATTTTCATATACCAATCTAAAACCAATACTGGCAGTAAAACCAAAGAGTCCGAGCGCATTGATTCTCCCTGCCTTGATGTTCGTTTAAATTAACAAAAATATCTTGTTAAGACAGTATCCTCGCGGCTCTGAGAGCAACACTTTTATAACCCGACCCGAGTAAATAGCTTTTTTTACACTCCTTAAAGATGAATACTACGTATTGGACGCCCATTAAGAGCATCAATCGCGACTCAAGCCTCCAACTAAGCGTTGTTTCTCTCTGGTTTCAAATGGGCCGAACTTGCTCTATCCAATATGGCCGGAGAAGCATGCTGGCGCCGCGAAATCGTGGCTCTCGGCTTGAAAGGATCGAGTATTCTGGGTCTATGGATCTCCATAGACCGCATCTTTCTAGCTGATTTAAGATCCCGAACCTGCCTCCGGGTCTTCCAATCAGACTGGTCCCTGGGGGTCCACGATTGGGGTGCGGGCGGAACTGAGGGCGTTGAAGACGAACGTGGAGCGATCAAAAAGTTCGCGCCAGCTTTCTGGAGTGGCTTGGGTCTCGTCCCAAATACTGTCGTTGGAGAATATTCTGGATATCCGGGTTGGACCGAAGACATTTTATCTCCAAGCGCTAAATCAAGTGCGTCGTCGTCGGGTAACCGGTGCACCAGATCTTCTGGGCCGTTACATTGCTGCAAACTCAGAGGCTATTGGATACTCAGGGAACAATAAAGAAGACACAGGAGATGATGAGCGAGATGAGCCAGGTGAGAAAGGCACTTCTGGCAACCTCCATGACTGTGAATTGCAGCTTGGTTAGTGTCATAAGTTGAGATATCGACGATACGAGAACAGCCGGAAAGGAAGAACTACCTTATTGGGAAGAGTCGACACCGTATTCCTCACATCCGCTTCCTCGACGATCGGCCCAGTCGCAGAGGCTCGAGAAATGTCCTCGCTATGGACACGGCGTAGATGATCGTCTAGACTCCACTGTATTACAAAGCCCTCTCCCGGCTTAGCTCGCTCGCATCCCTCATAACTGCATAGGAATTGCCCGTCGTGCTTACCCATTTTCTCACGGTAGTCGCTGAAATATAGGTGTTTTTTGTGCAGGGGGATATTGTAGTGGCGCATTTTCTCAGACTCATTCGCTTTAATATGCGTCTGTGCTCCCGTCTGGACGGACTTCAACTTCAAACTCCTATTGTGACAACTCGTCAATTTGGATCCAAGATATGCAAATGAGGCAGACCTCCGCGTCTCCTCGTCTGCGGTATTGTCTCTTGATATTGTGTTGTGCTCCAGACGTCGAAAGTCAGTCGGATTCTTGATCAGTCTTTGTAGAGGATTTGGAGTCTGGGAAATTCGAAATCTTGTCGATTTGCTCGACTCAGATATCATATACGCATAGTTATCAGCTTTGTTTCTTGGCGTCTTCGGAGCTTTGGACCCTTCAAAGGTCCAACCGTGAGCCTTTTCCATGTGCTGCTTGCAGTTCGATTCGCGTTTCGATTTATAAGAGCATGGCTTATACTTGCACTCATAAAGTTTAGGGGCCGATGTATGCTTGTCCTTAACATGGCGTTGCATCTCTTTTTCCGTCAGCAAGCCATTCCTCGAAAGGCGACTGTGGCGGAATATCTCTACGGCATCCTCAGCCTTGATCTTCTTCTCAATTTCCCACTGCTGGAAGCGTGCCTTGTACATCCGCAGCCTTTTGATACCATGTTAATGTTTTGATATACACGGCAAAGGACAAGGAAATAGGACCTGCTTACGTTGCGAAGAACTTATACTTGTTCTCCATGATCCGCATGGTCTCCTTCAACGTCTTGTTTTGATCTCTATAAAGGGTCGTAATCACTGGTCGATGGCTAGCCCAATCGTTTGCTGTCGCCCAGCCATCGCCGGGACGGCTGGTGCCCATATTGGTAGTGCAGAGTGTAAAGCGCGTTGAATGTGCAGACGAGTTTTGAAGAGCGGCAAGGTGACGTTACTACGGGTTTTCTTGTGACTTCTGAGATAGGACGCTTTCTCGAACTCTTTGTTGCAGCCCCAATAGCTGCATTTCTTGCGAGCGAACCCTTCAACCCGCAGACTATTTCTGAGTATGACGGCGCCACCTTGAGTCTCACTTCCTCTCCCCTGACTTACTCAGGCATTCCCAAATCCTAGTTGTAGCTTGCACCTATCGTCTTCTTCTTCTGTTCGCTATTGCGAATCGGGCCATTTACCCTCACCGCAGAGTTTGTGTACCCGGACAAACAATTGTTGCAGATGGTAGGTTGAACTCAAAAGCGCGACAGATAGTTTCGGGGAGGAATAAGTTCGCTTTGTTCGTTTGTGCCCGGGTTGCGAAGTCTATCTTAATTTGCACGGAGGTGTTCTGTCCAACTTGCGGGGTTTTGGCGTGAATGAATCCCGGTGCCCCCTACTATATCCCCCTTTGTTATTGGTTAGATATCAGCAGTGGCGCGTGGCTGAGTGCTTCCAGGATTACGCAGGACTCAGCTCCTCCCCACTGTCGAATTACTCTCATACTGTCATCCTCATTCTTCGGCCTCAGCCTACGCGGACAGATATCTGTGCCCATTGGCGACATGCCACTTCAAAATCTTGATGTGCTGCTGTCTGAAGTAGAGCGTCAAATGACAGCCGTGTCGAATCCATTTCAGCAGAACAATTTTGGATCGAATCGCAGTGCCGGGAAGCTGGTTCTTGAGCACCAAGATTACAATCTCTACAGTGAACTCAAGGATTGGTGCCGAACCTTGGGTATGTTTTTCAACTCATCTTTTGAGGGCCGTCGTCGGCTAAGATATGTCGAACTTGCCCAGGCAACCAAACAATATGCGAAGATGAAGATATCGATATCCCTCCGAATTGCCAACAATGTGTTTGGAAACTCCTTGCGTTCAGCAATTCTTCATCGCTTGTTATAGATCCTGAGTATCAACGAAGTCGTTGCAGAGATATTCAGAATATTCGGAGACATGATTGTCTTGCTGACAGTTATAGAGAGGATATATGGAAAGCTGCAAGCTTACGATCGTGGGTGACAAGTACAGATTCGTCTGTAATTATCATCCAGGGAAATTCACAAACAATTGACTCCTTGCAAAAATTCAGCTGTGATATAACTCGTGAGCTCGAAGAGATATATCCTACTATATGGATGCTAAGCGAACCTTCCACTCAGGAACTATTCTCTGGGAAAGACGAGACCGAAATCTTGAGGCAACTAGCTATTCAAGCCTTGCGACACGTTCCAAACTTCAAGAGCAGTTTCATTATCGACATTCTTTGCCTCTTCAAACAGTGTGCATCTAGTTATGACTGGTTTCGGATACTCAAACACATCTTCGAATTGATACGCGAAGTCTACGTGGTAATAGATCTCAATCTCCTAGGGCACCGAATTAACCAAGCCAAAAACTGGCCAAACGAGTTCTCAACTTTAATTTCGCAGTTGGGAAGTAGTTGCTCATCTAAGTTGGGAATAATGATACTGTCAAGCCGGTTGCTAGCGCATAACCCAAACGTACGGGTTGTCTTAGTGGACTCCCCATCAAAACACTCACATCAGAAAGCATCATCTAAATCTCAACCAACAAACTATATACGAGAACTGTCGACAATTTTGTCGACGAATGAAAGAGAAAACAGCCAGGCCAGACGCAATGAGATTCCAGCGCTTAGAGAACACCACGGTGATACCCCTATCTCGATAACTTCAGCTAGGTATACAGCCCAAGACACCTTCGCACCCATACCTGTTAACCGTAAAATTTTAGATCCGACAGTTCAGGTTACACCAGAACCTCGGATCACACGAGTTCGAACCAGCAGGGAAACGATGAGACGCCGAGGGAGACATTCGCCAGCATCTTGCCAGCCGCAAACCCACCTATCCTGCCCCATAGAAACGAAATCGCGATCGCCATTATTTGCGCGCTACCGCTGGAGGCTGACGCTGTAATGGCTTTATTCGATCATCATTGGGACATTCAGTTGTTTGGTAATACGGAAGGGGACAAGAATGCCTACTCAGTTGGCAAGATAGGCTGCCATAATGTGGTACTCGTCCATATGCCAGGGATGGGAAGAACACCTGCTGCAACGGTGGCTACAAGTTGCCGCGCCAGTTTCCCAGGTATTATGCTGGCTCTCGTCGTCGGGATATGTGGTGCAGTGCCATTTGACCGTCGCTCCACGGAAGTTGTATTGGGGGATGTGGTAATCAGCGACAGGTTGGTAATATATGATTTTGGCAGGCAGTTTCCGGACAAGTTCATGCGAAAGGAGGAAACACACGATAGTGCCAGGAAACCGCCAGAGGCAATCAGAAACTTCTTATCCAAGATGAAGGCACGAATATACCAAAACATGCTACGTAACAGGACTGGATTACATCTCGAAACTCTAATACGGAGCGGTTACCCAGCATATCCTGGGGTAACGGAACACAGGCTCTTTGAGCCCTCCTATCGACATAAACATCAAGACCTCTCTGCATGCACCCAGTGTGCTTCCTCTGCGGGTTTTAACGGCTCAGTATGCGATGAAGCTCGCATCTCCACGTGTGACACACTCGGGTGTGACCTAGCCAAACTCGTAGCCCGCCGGCGGCATTCTCATATCATTGACAGTGACAAAGATTGGCTACCTGCGATTCATTTCGGCGCATATGCTTCCGGGGATCGAGTCATGAAATCGGGCGAGCATCGAGATCAGATAGCAGACAGAGAAAAAGTCATCGCGTTTGAGATGGAGGGCGCAGGGGTATGGGAAATATTTCCTTGCATTATCATCAAAGGCGTTTGTGACTATGCCGATAGCCATAAGAACAAGAAGTGGCAAGATTATGCTGCGATCACGGCTGCTGCGAGTTTGAAGGCGTTTCTAGAGGTCTGGCCAGCGAGGATTTCAACGAGCAACTCGGGCTTCAGCTCATAATCTAGGCTCCCTATTTGCCCTCCTGTTTTTCAATAAGCTGCTTATGTTTCGATTGCAATATCTGGTTGATGATAGTACCTAACCTCGGTTATGACGACTACTTTCTATCTAGGAATAAACATACAGAGTTAGTAAGAGCTGAAATCCGAGTGGCGCAGGGGCGGGGAACATGTGATGCATTTACATCTCAGCTGCCCAAATCTGACCGGTCGCGTCTGATTGGACTTTGCGAGCCTCCGCTATGCCACGTCGGCATTGCAAGGGGAGCTACGTGAGGCTGTGCAGATATCCAGGAATGTGTTCCGACCGCCAAATCCCAACATCGCCGCGAGTTTCGAGTCTCAATTACCATCCACCATTCTTGTACAATGGGTACTTCTAGCAAGCGCCCGAGGCAGGCGACACTAAGTGACTCGGAAAGCGAATGGGAGTCTAGTGACGGTATGCGCCTAACCATGTCTTACTATAGATAGGACCAACCCGCTGATGATGAAGAGACCCAATTCCACCCCCTAAGCGATCACGGGCCAGGCGCCGGCCCACCATGACCACCATCGACTGGCGTCAGGAGATCTGTCGATTCCTAGAATGTTCGAGCGAATTGACCGACACTAAAATCCTCGACGAGCTCGACGCTGTACTGACAGAACTAGTTGAGCTGCGAAGACTGAGTTGCAGACGGTTCCCCCAACCCAAATCCCCGGCCTATCAAGTCATCCACCGCGTCCGATGCCAGCAGTCCGATGATGATGAACTGTACCTCGATGCACCCTGGATTGTCAACAGCGGGCCATTTAAAACGCATTTGAGAGGGAGCAATAAAATTCACAATTTCGAACTGCACCTCGAACGAAATAAAGAAATGACTTTCCTCGTTTTTCGAGAGTTCGAATGTTGCAGTCAAAGGTCTATGGATCTCAACCTTCGTCGAGGTCTTACTTCTGAGCTGCAAGCCAAAGATTTGCTTGTGAAAGAGTACGTATCTAACATGTCTGATGAGTTTCGCTTGGCCCTCATGGAACTTTGTGATTTGGCCCTTGGAGCAACGGCACATCCAAACTTTATGGATGAGGGTGTCGATCAGATCCATCATCCGTATCTTTGGTGGTTCCATGCTCGCTCAGTAATAAAAGAAAAAGAAGCGCAGCTTAGCCCTGATTCACGATTACATCTCGATATTTTCCAGTATTACCTTAAGAAATGCTTGGGTGAAGAGTGGTCCACTGTAGACCAACTACTGTCAACTGGCTATGTCAAAGCCGGCTATGAGCATTACTTGTTTGTATGTACCATGACGCCTCTCTTTCTACGTGAATGAAATGTTATTACGTTTATACATATACCTCATACTCAAAGCCGCTAGGTTCCGCAGGAAATCTGTATCTTGAACGCTCAAAACAGATCTACGTCACTTCTTGAAGCTTTCACTGCCACAGATTGGCTAGATTTGCCCAATAGGAGCATTCCTGGAACCAAATGGGTGTTTGATGGGAACTTCGAAAAAAGTACTATGCGGTTTGCTCTCGATGAACCCCGGTCGTACACGAGAGAGTTTCCAATTCGGGACCTATCAATATACCCTGCTCGATTTGCAAATGAAGACGATATTACGGCTATTCGACAGCGGGGGAAGATGTTCTGGAAATGTCGCCGTCGTAACTACGTTTGTTACAAAGACGTCGAGGTGGATGGAGCTAATAGCATGGTACTTGACTTTTCTTCTTAAGTATCCTGCCGGGGGAACCAGTGGTGTTAACAGGCTGATTAGTCCGATCCACGCTTCATGATAGACACTGCCACCTTCAAACAGATGCACCCTCTAGACGAGGGGGAAAGGGAGACGCCCAATCGTGACGATCTTGGGCCAGAGAAGATGTTGCAGGATGACCCTGATCTAGGCGATGAGTTTTTCATGTGTCTCCCTACAACTTTATCGGGATTCAATATGCAGAAGAAAGAATGGGGTAAGAATGCTGGAATTCTGATACAAATTAACATGTGCGTGTGCTAATCAAAGTCGAGTTACTCTCCGCGTGGGCTTCATCGAGGACGTGACATGGAACGAAGAAGCGTTCAAGCTACTAGTAATTGACGAGAGCACAAAGGAACTTATACAAGCTGTAGTCACGAATCAGCTCCAAGCTGAAGACCACACAGACATGATACACGGAAAGGGAAATGGGTTGTTCATACTGCTACATGGGTAAGTGATGGTGAAATTATTCTTATTATACTTAATGTGTTAACATGTTATCTAGCGGTCCAGGCACTGGGAAAACTTTGACGGCTGAGAGGTATTATTGTCACATAAATGAAACATGTCAAGCGCTCCTAACTTCTTCCAGTGTCGCCGAAACTGCCCAGAAGCCATTATATAAGGTCACATGCGGTGATATTGGCACGAAAGCAGAAGAAGTTGAAAAGTATCTCGAAGTTGTTCTCCTTCTGGGGAAGACCTGGGGCTGCGTGGTTCTCCTGGATGAAGCAGATGTTTTCCTAGAGCAGCGGTCTCTATCTAATCTCGAGCGCAATGCGCTGGTCTCAGGTACGCGGATAAAACTGGCCATCCAGGGCTCTAGCGTTAACGGATTACTTTCGCAGTATTTCTTCGAGTTCTCGAGTATTACGATGGTATCCTCATTCTTACCAGCAACAGAGTCGGCACCTTTGATGAAGCATTCCGGTCTCGAATCCAATTGACCTTGCGCTATGAAAACCTGACCAAACTCCAACGACACAAAATCTGGACGAATTTCGTCCGACGACTGGAGAAACTCCGGAGTTCTAAAGCGGCAGCTGCATCCTCCTCTTCACTGACGACACGGGTGATTTCTGACTTCGGGTTTGATTTCAAGGATATCAAGGAGCACATTGACGAACTTGCTGAGCGCAACCTCAACGGTAGAGAGATCCGCAATGCGATCTCGACTGCGAGGCAGCTTGCAATGTATAAGCGAGAGTCCATGAATTATAAGCACCTTCAGCGAGTCATTAATGAAACAAGCAAGTTTGAGCAGTAGTGAGTTATTCTTCTTCCCTATTTACCTATTTGCGAACCAAAAACCTCCTTTCAAAAGCAACTTGTCTCGGAAATATGCTGAACTAACGAAACTCGGCACTTTTTTACCCGAAAGAGTATTTACTAACTCGAGTGAACTATAGCATCACGGAGCTCCATAGGGGGTTCTCAGCCGATGAGATAATGAAGGATAAAGGGGAACGGTTATGAGACGGCCCAAGTGTCTTATGTTACTCCGTATGATCGAGTTGGTAAAGCTTCAGATTTCCTGTTGGGAAAGGGGGGAATCAACCGTAGATAGGGGCTATGATATGAATCATGATTGCATAGAGGCGTTGAAAGACTAGTGTGGAAGCTAGAGGTCCAAAAAAGGGATCACCCATTCATTACCAATTGCAGCTGACCTCTCTTCACATGGTCTCGTTCGGCGTTGGGCGGCATAACGAGCGTTGTGGTTAGTGGCACTAGGTGGAGCAGGGCAACTCTGCGTGGCTGATGATCAATGCGTAGCGTATTACTTAAGTAGAAAAAAGAGCAGATTAATAACTACCTAGTTGATCATATGGAAAAGACCTAATTTGCTCAGAACACTGTATTCTTAGTGTGCCTCATCGACCAAAAATGAGTAGTATAAAGATAGGGAGTCAAGATATTGAAGATGGTATGTCTGTTAACGTAACGAAGGGCCGGCGGCTGCAAGGCGCAGGCGCCCATGGTCGACAACTTAGTGTTGTTCTAGAATAGTAAGGGAAATGAACTTGTGCAGAGGTTGATGAAGTTCTCAGCTTTTATTCCCTTCTTTACTCGGCAGAAAGAGGGAAAGAAGAAAAGAAACAAAAGAAGCAAAGAAACAAACGGGATGTAGAAGCTACAAGTTCCCAGAATAGAACTCCTCGTTTCCTATAGAAAGTAACACTAACCAGAGCAGACTATCTTGTAGCATGACAAGTTATAAACTGAATACTAAACATTGTGGGCTTAATACTGTAATTAAGGAGCTGGGACTACCGCGAGCCCGTGAAACTACCCACTTGAACAGGGGGGGAATTACCCAACGGTTCTGCATAAATTTATATACAAATAGAAAGTTTCCATCGATTCCTGTGTTTTAAAATTCAGTGATTCGATTGGGTTGTTCAGCCGGTCCTTCATGCTTCCGGCATCTTGACGTCGTCCCAAGTGGAAGTGGCTGGGTTCCACCTGACCAACAAAGAAGGTTGGTAAGGTGCTTCAAAGGGGAAATCTGGAAGCCAGGAATCCTCATTAAGCCCTTTACCCTCAATATGATTCTGTATATAGCCAGAGAGATTGAAAAGCGCCTCATAGAACCCCTTATTAATACAAACGCGGCGCTCGGCACCCATGTACACTGTGAAGAAATATTGCTAATTAGTCATCAATAACTGGATACTAGGGGAAATAGATATCACTTGCTTATAACATCTGAGGCTTCTTGTATGAATGTGAAACGGCTATGGATCGAGTGAATCTTTCGACCCGAGAACCGACTAAAGAATTCGTTTCGCCGGCTTAGTGATCGTTCTTTTTCTATAGCCTCGCGCATTACAAGCCTCAGCGGAAATCGATCCCGCATAGTCCGACTTCGTCTGTAGCGAATGGGGTTATTTTCAGTAACCGGTTTGTGACCGACTCTCCGCAATGGCAATGCGGCTAGCATAAACAAACCTTCACCGCATATTAGCATTTAGCCTGGTACTGCGTGACTCCCTGGTTTTGAAATGTCTAACCTAGACAATGGAATAGCCACATCGGTGGGTTGCCGGTGGTTGAACCGACTTCTGGCAACCAGGAAGCACCATCGTCTGTAACTTAGTCAGTAGAATTGCTAAAGAGAAGGCATTTAAAGAACATAGCTGACTGCTAGGCCAAATACAGATTATCAAAGTAGCTGGGACTAGAGTTTATACATACCAGGGATAAACTCGATTGCCCTCGATGGGATCATATTGAGCAAAGAGTTTGCAATGGTTGCACACTGCGCCTCATCTCTCGTTTTATAGGCATTACGGAAAATCTGTATTTTCTCACGTACTTTGGCAAACCCCCATGGACTCTAGTTAGGACATTTAGTTTCCTTCGAATTGTGGAGCGTCAAAAGCCTCTGACGTACCTCCTGCCATATTCTGGAAGCCGAGTCGTACCACTAATATAATATTCGAGGTTAATTATTGTTATGTTGAGCGTAATATAAAAGCTATCGAAGGTGCTGAAAGCCCTCAAAACATCTTTCTGGTGAAGAAACGGGCCTGTCATCTAGGAGAACGGTGAGAAGTAGGAAGTATATGGCCCCGTATATGGCCGCAAGAATTACTCACTGGGCGTAAAAAGGACCATATTTCCAGCTGCTGATTCCATCTCTGCGCCAGTTGCTGATATTGCAACCCGTTTCCAGGATTGGGGTTTACAGCAACGGGCGTATACGTAAATTTACCGGTGTGATCGTCTGTCGAAGTCGTGTTTGTGAATATTTCGGGGAATAAGAACCCGGTTTGCCCATTAGGAGGTGTCAAATCCCAGAATCTCTTAGACTGGAATCGCCAAAGTAGTGCTGGTGGGATAAATGACACCTTAACGGGTGCACCACGCTGTAATACTGCGATGTCATTGAAGACTGTACCTCTCTTGGGTAGCGCAAAATAACTCGGATACTCTATAATCATTACTAGTAGTGGGATATTTACTGCGTATTTTCCGCCGCGAATCATAGGAGTACTGCGCTATAGTGGTATCGGTTAGAGACCTTGGATTCAATCTAGTTATTCCAATATGCAAACATGAAAGTTGGACGACTTAACTGGTGTTCCGCCAAAGATAGCTGCTTCGAATGAACGGCCAAGCTCTGCAATAGGTTCACCCCGCACATACTAGAATGAGTTTAGTTAGGTAGTGTGTGTATTTTAACAGCCTAGAACAGCCGTAGGAGGCGTACCGGCTCAGCGTAGGCCCTGTTTGACCACTTGAGTTAGTAATGACCATGAAGAGTAAATTTGACCAATGTCTTGGGAGCATGCAGGAGTGAGACCAATTGTCAAAGGGGGGCTTGAAAAGACTCCAGGCAACTAACTGGACATTGTTGCTCCTGGCTGCGTCGTTTATTACTGACGCGCTGACATTTCTACCGCAATAGATCCGCTCCCGATATAGTGCATGCATTAACTCGTCTTTAGTGACTAGTAGTCAGCAAATTGTAGACTGTTTTCTGTCCAAATTTGTTTCGTCTTCCGCGACGTGAGAATCTATTGCGGTTTCATCGTACAAAATAACTTCTGTGTATGTAACACAGGCGGAGAAAACACGGAAAAGAAGAAATCGAACTAACGTAGGATCTAGAGACAATTTGTTACTACGAAATCGTATTTGATTACAAAGGGTACTCACTGTTATAGCTTGTCTTCCATAGAGGGTGCATCTCTCGGCAACAGTAAGGGTTTTACCGCAGAGCAACGCTACAAGGTTAGAATTTATCCTACTGAGCCACACTACCTTCGGTTCCCCTTTTACTGTCTTTCCAGCGGTACTGGTAACCCCACGCTGGGGTTGACTGGAAGGCAAAAAGCTCCATGCCACATGACGCCCCAAGTAATTGACGAATTGACGGCGGTTATCGACGTCGGGCTCAATATCTCGACCTAAAAACGGTTTTCCCATCTCCTCACATATTATTCTTTCCCTTTCTGGGTCTAGGAGAATTCTGTGGTCCTCCTGCATTCGGCCATACATGGGAAGCGCATAGAGATCGTTATACATCTGAATGCGGCCATACAAAAATGTCCCAAGCCTATAATGTCATCAGAAACACTTCAGAAGGCTATGCAGTTTCAATAACTCTTGTGGTCTTACCAATTGTTGTTGTCTCGTATAAGCGTCATCAATATTCGGTTTGCTATTTCAAAGCTGAATCGTAATACGCTCCACACTCGCTCATCATCCACGGACCACTTATTCATATTCCGTGTCGTCCCATCTGCTTCTACGATAGTATCTGAGCAGTCATGAACAAGATCATACCATCTACTTTTTCTAAACAACGGTAACCATGTATCTTCATCGACATCGATTCTCTGTGTCATATAGCTTTGAATAAGGTAAGGGTTGAAAAACTGATCCACTATCCGATGTCCTCCTGATATGCTGGGCGCTCCGTCCCAGGCAAGGTTACTGTTCAAGGGTGGGATACTCCAAGATGGGTTACCCATGAACAATGCCTTTTGCCCCTCCTCTGTCAACAGTAGTTCGTCGATTTCGTCATCATCAATCGGGCAATCGAACTGGTTTGGAAGGGGTACAATATTGTAATATCTCGGGTGGAGCCTGTAATATGTTAGTTTATTGTCAGAATATGAGTTATATGGTGTAAAGCTGTTTACCAAGGGCGCATTGGTGCAAGACCAAAATGCAAGAGTCCATCCTTTTCCCTTAGTGCATATATGTTATTACCTTCGGCACCAAAACGTTCAGTCCAGGGTGAAACCGGGACATCGAAACGGTTGCCAGCCATCACGGTGTGATTGAAACACGCCACAGGGATCATTCGAAGATCAAAATTTGGTAGGTACCTGTGTTGGAGAAGAGATAGCAAGTGTAATCTGATTCGCTGATGAGACCAAGACAAAGGTAAATGAAAACGGCACGCGTTGAAGAAAAGTCAACAAAGAAAGTTTACCGGCAAGCAATTAACTACAGAAACGTATTCAGCTAGTATTTATATTTCCGATCAGTGTGGCTCGATACATTCTATTTTACTTTGATATGTTACGAGAGTATCAATCAGAACAGTTATCGTTCGCTGCGCACTTTTTCTTTTGGGCAAATCTTGGTACACTGCGGTGAATATATTCTACTTAAAACATACTTTAACGTTCAACAGGAAACAAAGGGGCAACAAAGTGATCATTCAAGTAGGGTAGCCTATGATCCCAGATTGAGCGCAAATGCGATTATTAGATGTCATCTGGACAATGATCTGTATCATCCTCCTTATCAAAATCAGATTCACTCAAGTAGTTATGAGAAGAATCGGAATCCATGATTTGATGATTGTGGGTCTCTATAATCACTCCCGTAAAATGCGAAGTAGCAATACCCAAGGTCATTATGATATCGGTCAATCAAATGAGAAAGTACAGGAGCCCCAAGAAGAACAACGTGGAAAGGCGTGTTCAGTATATGCGGCGGCACAGAAGGTCGCTCATTAAATGCTTCCGTAAGAAGGGGAAACTCCCCGGAGGCAGCGGTGGCTATGTCATACTCCGACCAAAATCCAAAAACTGAACGAGTATGCCAACGTTGATAATCGTCGACTAGTTTAGTGAGCTTAGCGTATCGATTGAGCACGCTTCGAAAGGGCAAATCGAGAATATGCCGTGGTAAGAGGGGAAGTGGGCGTGGGTGGAAAAGAAAGGCTGGGATTTCTGGGATCCCGACAGGTATACTATCGGAGAGTATCAAGACATCTGGGGGTCTAACGGAATTGCAGCTGGGGACTCCTACAAAATACGCTCCAAGCGACACGAACGAGTTGCCATCGCTCTCTCTGCAACTCTTTGGAGGGCGCAGTGGATGTGATGAAGGAGATGGGTCAATATCCAGCATAGAGTCATCAAAAGAACTTGGGCTCATCTTCTCTGAGAGGCTGGAGACTTCTGGTAGGTCAAAGTTGAGTATGGGTTCGGCGATGGAATTTGGAGTGAATGTAGATTCTAGTTGGTAATATTGATCAAGATCTGATTCTGCGTACTGAGGACGCCTTAACGATGGGGATAAGCTGATCTGCTCATTCTCTTCGTCTCTCACGAATTTCCGCTTTTGGCCGCTTTCCACAACTGAGATCTGTTGTGTAGACATCGTGTCTGAGTTCGCCCTAATAGACGGCCTGGGAGTCTTATGTATCTAATGTGAAGGGGGTCTCTGGATCGTTGTCTTTCGCCAACATTCAATGCCAGAAGGAAGAGAGAAATATTTTCTGGAGCTACAGAATTGATGGCACACTTATACGACAGTTCAATGCTCTCATTCTCATACCATGACCATGAACACAGATGATATCTCCCAGTGGGGCCTGATCTATCTATATTAATGCAATTCTACTAGAGCACTTGATGCAGGTGGACAAAGAACATGAACTGGTCCGTGACAGCCCGTATCTGCACTAAATAAACTAGAGCTTTATGTGTGGCGGGAGGTCATTGACCCAGTAGCAAATCTTCAAAGCATTGTGATTTAACCCTGTTTCATAGTTGTATGTGTTGTAAGGGATAGTTCTTTGTTGGTACAACCCAGTTGTACATCAGGTGTACTAGAAAATGTGACTAGCCAATGATTCATTCAGAGCTCACGTATGGTTATATCATACTAATATACACGTGTGTCATTCCTCATAGTACCAACAGCCATGGCTACAAGTGCATCGGATCAATGAGAAACAATGTCTAGTGAACGAGTTCATTATAATTGATGTAACTAAAAGCAGCTCATACTCACACGTCCTCAATAAGTAGTTATCAATAGCGCAGAGACCCCATTTCTTAAGTACTCTTTATTAAACATTACAAGGTTGTGCTCTTCACAGTACTCACAACTCTCAACTTAATCATGCGTCGCTTTGAAGTCATATACCAAGCACCCAACTTGTATACTCCCTCCAGAACCCTTGTTATTGCACTTGTCATAATTATCCGCCAACAAATCCTGACAAAATGTACCTCCAGCGTCATCTAATTCCAACGGATTGGCTGCAAAAATCTCGTCGGATCCGGGGTAATCAAGAACACATCCATCCTTCCAGTAAATGCTCATTTGCACCGGCTGCCGTCTATCGTAGGCGCGGAAGACAATGTTTGTCGACGGGTCACCGCGTTTGATAGGTATGATGCCAGTTCCGGCGCAGGTGTAACCTGTTATGAATCTCGTATGATGGGGATGGATATCATCGTGTGGCCCAAAATCGTCAGCACCGTAGCATTGCCGCTCCTGAACCTCGCGTGGGGTGGTCGGCGTAATGATGTAGTCAAAGACACCACAACCAATATCAAGGGACCCACCACCTTGCAAGAGTTGGTCTTCAGCTGTATATTTCCATCTTGTAAGCCGTCTCATTCCTTCAAGCATGGGTATGAAATCTCACCATCTGTCGGTATACAGGTGTTTGAAATTTGAGAAAATGCGTCTGCACATTCTTTCACACATTTCCCCTCTCCATTGGACGGCGTAAAGCTGAGGTCGATATTAACGTGTAAATAGTCTTCGGGATCCTCGGCGTACAGTAGCATTTCGTTTTTGGGGTCTTTTTTGTGGCCGCTCGCGTCGACTGTCATTGCCAGCTCCGTTCCCGCCACCCATTGACTACAGAACTCATCGTAAACATTGTTTTGTGTCCCTTCGGGAGTCTTCAAAGGCAGGTTGCTTAGGTTGCCTATGCCTCCTGCAAATAGAGGAGAGAAGCAGTGTACGAGGGCGCTCATTTTCTAAACAGTACCAGTACAGGTAGGTCTATTGCGGCTGATGAACGTATAAAAAATAAGAAAGAAAAACGTTCGCAGGTTATATATTAGAATGTTTATCACTGGGGTGTATGATTCAGCCCCATAACAATATAAAGTCCGAATTGGCTATCCCTTTTGTCGGGTTAGCCCCTTATTAGATCCCCAGTGCACAAACAACAAACAAAATTTTCATTTCAAAAACCTAGATGCTCATGGAGCATTATTGCATATAGCTCCAAGGTTACCGTCAACATAATATCTTACTCTTCGCTAGAGAAGGAGTAGTGAAGAGACGTACTGTCATGGAAACGCCGTTGCCAAGTCAGGAACCTGACGGTCCTGACCTGACCACCTTCATCCATTATATATGGTACTGTAACAGGTACCGATCTCTCCACTGTTATGACCCGGCCAGTCGGGAAATAAGGATTCAAAATTGCATATCATAGATTGATGGGGGGATTCTCCAACCACTGCCCTGGGCCTTGGTCCCGCATAATGGATACCAGTCGAGCTGTATCGTTTAATACAACATGCTTGGCTATAAATTGAAGACAGGCACTCCTGGTCAAATCTTATTCCCGGATTGGTTTCATCCATATCTAATATTTGCGCTGCAGATATAGAGACCGCAGACTATAATTATCAATTATGTCCGTGAACCAAGAAACGCTTAGCTTTGAGATAAGGATGGGAAATTCACCAGCTTTGAGTATGCTGGCCTTCCCAAGCGCAGCATCTAGAATTCTTGCGGTTTCCAAGACCCATGTGTATGTATACGAATTAGCCTTTCCACCTATGCTCATAGCAAATCATTGTTCAAAAGGCCCTGTTGGAAGCGCGGCTGGTGGGAAGCTCGCTTCGAATAGATGCATAAACTTCAGCAATATGTCCTCCCTGTGCTCACGGGCCAGTACGAACAGCCCAAATGGCTGGCCATTACTTTCCATCCTCCCAAGCGGAACAGTAGCGATTGGCCACCCCGCGTAGGCGGAATAAGAGACCAGAGTTGAGTCAGATGGTGCCACAACAATATCAAGACGCTTGTCCTTCATCAGCTTGCCCAGGTCACCCTCTACTACGAGGCGGCGGAGCTCGCTGCACACCTCTTGGTGGCGAGCTTCTGACATTTTACTGTCACGCGCGCGAATCAATTCCGTCCGGGTGGTATACGCTATGATAGAGTCAGCATCCAATTTAACTAAGAATAGCAATTCCTCAATTGTGTATTATCGAAACTTACGTGCTGGCAAAGCATCTGGGTGCTCTTCATTCCAGCGGATAACATCGTCTAAGGTTTTAAGGTCCGGATTTTCGTCAAAGTTCAATATAAATTCTTCGACCCTCTTCGGAAACTCAGAGTCTGGCCCGCTGTTAAGATACTGTTGTGATACCTGCGTACCATTTTTGGATGACTCACAGGCTATAGTAACAAGGCTATCCTCGCCGAATTTGAGAGCTGAGCCATCGGGTCTATCCAAGGGATATTCTACCTTAGCACCGAGCTCTTTTAGGCGTGTAGGCACCGCTTCGTATTGTGATTTCTATGGGACAGATTAGAACACGCTCTATAACGATCAGGTAGAGGCATAAAGGGGACGTACTATGTCTGGTCCGGTCCATTTGGCTAGCGCGTGTGCCACACCCTATGTTGGAGCAACCATGCCAATACCCAGTTCCTCCCAAGCCATATTCTCTAGCCCTAAAGGCAGAGCTTTAGGTCCAAGCAAATTTCGACGCTCTTTGTTGAAAATGACGTCAGTGAGAAGAGAAAGGTCTTTAGGAGTTCTACCGAAGACTCCAAGTCCGTCAAAGGTGTTGCTAAGTTTGAAGACCCCTTTCGTTGAAACACTCCCCGGGGTTAACTTCATGCCATATAACCCACAGCAGCTTGCAGGGAAGACGACAGAGCCACTCGTCTCAGTGCCGATGCCCAAAGGTGAGAAATCGGCTACGACAGCTGTGGCGGGACCAGATGAAGAACCCCCACAAGTCTGTAAAGACTATGTCAGTATTATGCAACTAAATTTGGAACGTATAAAGTCGACGAAGCCTCTAACAATACTAACTGGCTGGTCTTTCTCGTCATACTCCGGTTTCCTATGGGCAGAGAGCGTCTGACCTCCAACTGCACTCCAACCAATTGGTGTATCATTTGATCTTGATTAATATTAGTGACAAATCATCTATACGTAAAATTGTTTTGTCTTTTTCGTATTTACTTAAGTCCTAAGAACTCCTAGTATGCGATTAGGTAAGTTTAAGTCAACGATAATTTCCCACTTACCGTCATGTTTCCCTTTCCTAGAATAATCAACCCATCTTCGAGAAGCTGCTCAGCAGCATCACCCGATATAAGCCTATGAACTAGCATATGAGAGGGGCCATAATTACCTGTTCTACAACTGGAGCATGACCAATCGCCCTCTGCTTCGAGAATATGTGAGATCCCACTGTTGTGGGCATCCCTAGGTCGGGACCTGTCACGATGCAATCCTGCAAGATTGAGCTTTAGCGGAGAAGCGCACCCATCACATGAATATGATTTGAAAGACAGTAGAGCTATTTTTTTTTCTTTTTCTGTTTACCTTGATTATGACGGGGATACCATGCAGAGGTCCACGGATTTTGCCATGTGCCCTCTCATCATCCAGTTTTCTCGCTGTCTCAAGTGCGCATGATCGATCAAGAATCGAGGGTTTCATATTGAGAGAAAAGCGGAATGCGCCGAACCAAATGTGTAGTTGTAAAACCAGTACGAGCGGTTAAGTTTGAAGTGAACAAGACTGTAGTGATAACTCGTAACCTGGTGGCCTCTTTTTTGTATCTGGACGTGACTCTCGGTGCCTGTTCCCCAGTTATTTGCGTGATGGCCAGGATCCAGGATGGAATTAGCATGGTGGAGAATGAGGATTGGCGACGATGTCATGGTGCAGTTGTCAGATTTTCAGTAGTAGTGTTATCTCGTCGCTGTATTATGTCTGGCTCTCCTTGTTCTATCTTGAGGCATTTTTTTTAGTTACAGCTTTTTTAGGTGTGGGTATATATGCCACACTGACCTAGCCACACTTTATACGCCACTCTGCTTAGGTAATGTGGTGATTTTGTTACTTAGGCTTTATAAGCTTTTTTTAGGTCGCTTATAAAAACTATTAAATTTAATATATTTTTTTAGGTAAAATTATTTTAGTAAATTAACTTAAATATAGCGTAAGTATTTTTAGGGCGTTTTGTATACGCGTATGTAAATAACGCGTAAATATTGTTATGGTGTGCTAAAAATAATAGCAATTTATATACGTATATATATAAAACACATAAATAATATTTATAGCTTATTGCTATGCAATTTATATAAATATATGTAAAAAGTTTGTTTGTTTGCTGTTTTTTAATTTTAATAATATTATTTTTATAATTATTTAAAATTTTATTTAAATATATACGTTTTTACAAAATATATAAAAAAAATTAATATTAATATATTAATAATTAAAATTATATAAATAATTATTTTTGGTATAATAATTTTGCGGTTTAAAATTTTTTATGCTTAATTGCAAAAATTGCTAATTTAAAATAATATATTTAAATTATATATATTGTTGTTATTATTATATTATGCGCATTTTTTTTTATAAATATTGCTTATAAAAATTTATAATATAATATTAATATATTTATTAGCTTATTTAATTTATTTTTTAGCAACAAAAATATTTTAATTTATTTGCTGTTGTGTTTATATTTATGTTTAATTATAATAAAATTTTTTAACTATTTTTTATTTGTTTACATTTTAGCTGTTTATATTTTTGCTGCTTTTATTATATTTTTATATAAAACGTGTTTTAGCGCTATTATTATTAATGCTATATTTTTGCTAAATAGTTTTTTATTAAATTTATTTAGCATTTTTATTATTGTTTTTAAGCAAATAATTATTATATTGCTTATTTTGCTGCTAGTGTTTTTATTATGCGCTGTTATTTTTGCTGCCGCTTTTGCTGCTGTTTTATTTTTAGCTTTTATTTTAGCAAATAATTTGCGTGCTTATTTTTGTTATTGCGGCCGATTAGCTTTTTTAAAAATTTAAAAAAAAATATTTTGTTTTTATTGCATGCAAAACGCTTTTTAAAATTATTTTACTAGCAAATATTTTAAAATTATAAAAAGTAAAAATTATTATTAACGATATATTTTAAAATATTTTTATAAACTTTTGTAAATTTATTTATTTATTATAATTATATTATATATTAACTAGTTAATAAATAATAAACTTGTTAATATTTGCTATATTATTTATATTTTATGCAATATTTTTGTTATTAATACGCTTTAAGTATATATTTAAATATTGCAAATTATAATTTATATATTTTTAAATTTAGCTAAAAAAAAAAAAAAAAAAAAATTAATTATTTAAATAATAAATTTATAATTTTTTAAAATAATTAATTTATAATTTTTTAAAATAATTAATTAATAATTTTTTAAAATAATTAGTTTAAAATTTTTTTTTAATTTAAATAATTTTTAAACAATTAAAAAAATTTTTATTTTTATTTTTTATAATTTTTATATTAAATTTATAATTTATAATTTATAATTTATTTTTTAATTTTTATATTTTAAATATTTATTTAAAAAATTTTTTGCTAATTAATTTATTTTTAAGCTTATTAAAAAGCAAAAATAAATTTAAAATTATTTTATTATTTTTTAGCGGCTTAATTAATTTAAGCTAGTTAAAAAATATATTTTATTTTTGCGCTAATAAAATTTTTGTTAATTTATTAGCAATTATATTATTAATAAATATATATTTTATTAAAATAATTTTATTTTTAATTTTTTAATATAATTAATAATTATAAATATTAATATAATATAATTTAATATATAACAAAATTATTTTTTTAATAATTAAATTTATAATTTGCTAATTATTATATAATATTTAAATATGCTAATTTTTTAATATAATTTTTAGTTTATTAATAAATTAATTTATATATATAACTTTTTTAGCTGTTTATATTAAAGCAAAAAGTTTAGCTTTAATAATAAAAATAATAACTATATTTTATTTGTTTAATTATTATTTAATAATTTTTTTAAAAAATTTTATAATATAAACTTAAAATTTTTTTTTATTTAATATATTATTTATAAAAAAAATATTGCTAATTATTATAAAATTATTTTTATTTTTAAATTGCAGTATATATTTTTAAATAAATAATAAATAAATAAAAAGCTTGTTAGCTGCTTTATAATATTTAAAAAAAAAGTTATAATTAAATTAAGCTAATTTTAAAGCTTTAAACGCTATATTTAAACAAATAATTATTGCAGCATATAAAATAAAGCCGGTTTTTTATTAATATTAATAAATATTTTTTAATAATGCTTTTTTTTTATATAAAAAAAGCTTTTTTGCTTGCATTAACATATTTGCATAAATAATAAAAATAATATTTTATATTTTAGCGATTTTTTTAATATATAAAATTTAAAAAAATTATAATAGCTATTTAGCTTAATTTTAAATTATTTTTATTTTTAAAAATTATTATAAATTATTTTTACCGGTTAAATTATATTATTATTTTAAGCTAATAATTATTTTATCGGCTATTTTTTAGCTTTTTTTATCGTAAATTAATATAATATCGTTAACATATATAAATAATAGCATTTTTTAACAAAACTAATAGCAAAATTTATAAAATATCAATAAAAAATTTATTTTTTTATAATAATTTAAAAAAAAATTTTTTGCTACAATAAAAGCAATTTTTATAGCTTATATAAAATTTGCAATAATTTAAAAATAATATTTAGTTTTTAATAATTAAATAATATTTGCATATAAATTTTTTTGTTTAATTTAATGTTAACAAAAATATTTATAACGTTATATTACTTTAGTTTAAAATTAAATTTAGCTGCTATAATTATTAATGTTTTAAAAAATTTATTTACTAAAATGCTAGTATAAATATTTTTTTTGCTGTTATTAAGCTATTAATTTTTTTATATTATTAGCCGGGCTTTATTTTTATTATAATATTTATATTTATTAAATTTATATATATAAATTTATATATAATTTAAAATAAGCTTTTTTTGTAACAAGCTTTTAAATAATTTTTTTTAAGTTTTTATTTTTTTATAGCTTTATAAATAAATATGTTTAACTTTTTAAAAATAATTTTTTAATAAGTAAATTTTAAACTTGCGATATTATTTTAGCGGCAATAATAAATTTTGCTTATATATTTTTTTTTTTAAAAAAGTTTAAATAAATAAATTTTTAAATATTTGTTAATATGCTTAAAAGCTTTTTTTTTTTAACATATATATTTATTATTTTTTTAAGCTTTTAAATGTTTGTTAGCTAGCTTAAAAGCTTTTTTTTTTTTATTAACAAAGTATTTAAAATTTAATAGCTATATTTTATTATAATAGTTATTTTTTTAAGTTTTTAAATATTTGTTAGCTAGTTTAAAAGCTTTTTTTTTTTATTAATAAAGTGTTTAAAATTTAATAGCCGTGTTTGATTATAATAGTTTGCTGTTTTACCGTTATTAAAATTTAATAGCTATAATTAGTTATTATAAATTTTTTTAAAAATTTTTAGCAGTTTATTATGCTTAGCTTTTAAAATGTTTTTTTTGTTAATTAGCATATTTTTATATAATTTTGCCGCATTAAAGCAAATTATTTATTTAAAAAAAATTTTATAACTGTTAAATTAAAGTGATTTAGTGCTATAAATATAAAAAAATTCCTTTTTAAACTTAAATTTAATAATTTTAAACTAGCTATAATTAAGCTTAGCAGTATTGTTTTTAAAAATTTTAGTAGCATTAGCAATTATAGCTTAAACGTTAAATTTATTATTAAATAATTGCTTTTATTAAGCTTTTTTTAGTTTTAATTTATAAGCTTATTTTTGCTTAAATTTCTTTTGTTTTTAATTTTGTTAATATTTTTAGCTGCGCTTTTAAATACTATATTAAAAAGCTTATTATTTTTTTATTTTTAAATTATTTTTTTATTTATTTTAGCGGCTGCTTAATAATTTATTTTGTTTAATAGCGTTTTATATTTTTTTTGGCTTATTTTAAAAAAATTGTTTTAAAAATTGTTTTTATTGCTATTAAAAAATTCGTTTTTGTTAAAAATAATATTTTTAATAATAATAACTCGATTTTTTAAAGTAGCTAAATTTAATATATATTAATAAATTAATAACTTATTAAATATTTTATTTAAGTTTTTAAGTTAAATTTTTAGCGTTTTTTTTTTTTGTAATTTAATTTTAGTAGTTATAGCAAACGTTATATAGTTATATATCCGTAAGTGTGCTATAAATAGCTTTTATTTATAGCTAATTATACTTTGTAATATTAAAATACAAATAAAATTTTTCGTAAAAAATTTGCCACCTGTTTATTTTTTTTAGCGTATAGTTATATAAATATATTGCTGTTTATATTATTTTTAGCTATAAAAAAGTCGGAAATTTATAGTTGTTTTTTATTAAGCTTGCTTAATATTTAATAATAGCTTTTATTTTTTTAATATTACCGTTAAAATTTTATGTGTGCAAAAAAAAAGGCTTTATTTTAATGCTATAAATACGGTAAAAATAATTAGCAAATTTTAAAATATTTTGTTTAATGCTTAATATTTTATTATTGCATTTTATTATTTTTATTTTAGCTTTAAAATAAAAGTTAATATATTTAATGTAATTTTTAAAAGCTTTTTAAATAATATTAACGCGCTTATTATTTATATAATAATTTTAAATATATTTAAAATATTAGTTTATAATAAACATAATTTTTTAAAATTTTTTATTACTGTTAAAAAAATTGTTAAATTTATAAAAATTAACTATTAATTAATTTTTAGCTTTGGTAATTTTTAAGCGAGCGTTTTATATTATATAGCAGCAAACTTTTGATTTGCTATATATTATATATCTAGCTGTTTAAATTTTATTGTTAAAGCAAAAAATAATTGTTATTTTTTTAGTATAAAAAAATAGCCGTTTAAAAAATTTTAGCTTTATATGTTTAAATTATTAATATTAGCGGTATAAGCTTGCTTTAAACCTTAATTTTTTAATATAAAAGTTTAAAAGATTTTGCTATATATAAAAAGCTTGTTTGGTAATTTTTGCAAATAAATGTTTTATAACATATTATTTATATATATAAATTAATAAATATAAAAGCTTTTTTTATTAATATTTTAATTAATTAAATTTTAGCTTATTATTTTAATAAACTTTTAATTAATTTAAAATTTGCAAAAATACTAGGTTTATAGTTATATTTAAACAATAAGCTATATTATATAACCGGTATATAATAAAACTTTTAAAGCTTATTATTTTAATATCAATTTTTTTTTAGTTTTATATAAAAAGCATATTGTTTTTAGCAAACATTATATTTTTTAAATTAATATTTTTTATATTTAAAAATTATTGTTTTTAATTAAATATATAAATATTTAATTTAAAATTTATTATAACGCAATTTTTTAATATATAAAATTTAGCGATTTTTTTTAATATATAAAAAAAATTTATTATATGCGCTATAAAAAGTTTTATTAATTAATTTTTTAGTTAATGTTTAGCAAAAATTTTAAATTTAACTTTTTTTTTTTAGTTTTATTGTTGCGCTTTTTTTACCGCTTGTTAAACGTTTTTTTTGTTAGCTATTTTTATTTTTGCTTTTTTTTTAACTTAAATATTTATTTGCTAAGTTTTAAAGCAAAGCTTTAAAAAAATATACTAACAAAACATAATTAAATAATATTTATTATATATTATATAGTTAAATATATTTAAATTAATTTATTTAACTTTTATTTTAATGTTTGCGTAAAAACGCTTATTAAAAATATTTTAAAAGTTTTTTTTTTGCTAATAATTTTGTTAAAAAAAATTTATTTATTTATTGGAAGCTTATTTTTTTTAGCAAATTTAATATAAGCGCTTTTTATTTATATTATTTTTAAGCTTATTTATTTTTGTTTGTTTATTTATAAACTTTGCTATATAAAAAGCTTTTTTTTTAACAATTTTTTTAATAAATTATAATATATTTAATATAATAAATTTTTAGCGAAATTTAATAGCAATTATATAATAATTTAATGTATTATTTATAATAGCTTAACTATTAATATTTTAAAATAAAATAGCTTATACTAAATATATATATTAAAAAGTTTTATTTAAATCGGTAATAAATTTAAAAGCATTTATTTTTTTTGTTTTTAATATTTTTTAAATAAGCTTTAAAAATTTTATAAAACTATTTATTTAATTATTTAATAAACTTTTTAATAAACTTTTTAGGGGTATTTATTATAAATTGTTTATATTTATATTTATATTTAAATTTAAGCATTTTTTAAGCTATAATACTAAATTTTTTAAAATTATTATACTATTAATTAATAGTTTAAATAGCACGTATATAAATAAGCTTATAATTTAAATATATAATTTTTTATATTTATTTAAAAAGTTTGGCAATTTTAGTTCGGTAAAAATTATAATGCTTTAAAAAAGCATTAAATTTTTGTTTAACGGCTTAAAAAAACGCCTAAGCTAATACGATAAAATTAATAACTATAATTTCGTTAAATTTAATATTTAAATTTGCTAAAAAATAATTTTTAAAAGTTAGCACTTTTAATTTTTAAAAACTATATATTTTTATAAATTTTAGCTTTAAGCCGTAGCAGCAAAATTTTTTTTTTATAAAAAAAAATTATTTAAAAATTTAAAAATAATAGCAATTTAATTTAACATTATAACAATTTTATTACTTTAATATTTTTAAATCGCTTTAAATAAAATATAAAAAATAATAAAACTTTTAATTATTAAATTTTTAGTAGTAATATTATTTCGTCGCTATATTATGTCTGGCTTTTTTTGTTTTATTTTAAGGCATTTTCTCTAGTTATAGCTTTTCTAGGTGTGGGTATATACGCCACACTAACCTAGCCACACCCTGTACGCCACTTTGCTTAGGTAATGTGGTGATCTTGTCACTTAGGCCTCACAGGCTCTTTTTAGGTCGCCCATAGAGACCACCAAATCCAACAGCAGTTGAACCAGTTCTTGGCAAGGAATCGGCGGCGAACTAGAACTGATCGGATACAGGGATGTGAAATCGGAGGATAGGAATAGGAGTAAGCGTTGTACTTCGTAAATCTCTGGAGTATATAAGTCTGAGACCTCCCTCGCCTCCCTAATTCATATTGCGTATGCCCCATACTTACGCAGCAATGTAAGAAACAAGCAGTGCAAAACTCTAAGTCGGCATATTTATCGGATTATATAATAGTAATGTTACCACCTATAAGAAAAGGCTTAAAAAAAACCGCCGCTTTACTGTTTTGTACAGTTAACGTCAAGTAATATCAATCAATTCGTGCGGCCCACCTTAATTGTACCAAGTATAACAAGGGCCGGTTTCAGGGCTTTGAATTCGACTTTATTCAGAATACGACACTCTGTTATGGCTGCCTAAGACCTTGACCTTTCGGATTCTCTTGGGGTTTGGTCCTTAGAGACTTAGCTACGAAGTAATACACAACTCTGGACACTAGGGTAAACCTCTGACCTCGGCGCCTATGTCACGTTCAAGCGAGGGCTGGATAACCTCACGTAGGGCATCAGGATTAATTTCAGAACTAAACGTGACGACGGGTTTCAGCGCGTGTAATGCATACGAGAAGGTCCAAGACTTATAACCTCGCATTCAATACTTGTGGCACCAAGTAAGTGGAGCTCATGAATTAACTTAGTCAATGTAGTTAACTGCCAGGCAGTCAAGGTAATACCCTACTTGCTAGCAAGGTTGGGGACTTGATCGTCTCTCGCTTGATGATGCTGATCGCGTGATCCTAGCTCTCCCCGTCCGACTCAGTCATCGTACAGACAATGCATCGCAGACAAAATTTCAGACGATTTTGGCAAGAGACCCATACGAGCGAATGGCTCTTCCTGTATCAATAGAAAATACAGATCTAGGCGTGGATTATTCCAGTCCTTAACTGGTCTTTAACGACTGAGCTAATTTAACGGCTCGTCAGGGTCCCCTTTAACTACCTCATTGCGTTGAAGATGGCGAGGGAATGGCCGATGTGGATGCGGTACGGTTTCTATCTTCAACTTGACTCTTTTCATTCGGCATTCCCTTTCCCATACAATAGCAGACATGTCTTTGGCTTCTAGCACCCCGCCGCGTGTATCATCATCCAAGTGAACGAGCTGTTCGACTCGCCATGTTGTCGAATCCACCCTTCTCTCTTGGAATCTTTTTGGTTCTTCATGGACCCCCAAACCACTCACACGATTCAACAACTAGAACTGCAACACCAAAGACTATACTGGCCTGCTTTTAACAATGCTAATATCTCACGTGGGTCCCAGATGCTGTACGTCTCCTGCGTTGCGGCCGCGGGGCAATTGGAGCATAGCACAAGGACTTGCAGGCTTCCATATGAACAATTCAACATTTTCTATGCAAAATCTTTTCTTCCCTCCCTGATCAACCAGTCCACCTCCCGAGTAGCCAATTACCCAATTTGACAATTCATCCCTCCTCAGCAAGGTAAGTCGGCAAATATTCAGCTTCTCAACTGAAGATGACCTTGACTATCTAAAGAATAGCCGCAGCACCGAGAACACCGCCCATAGCGGCTGCGCCTAACAAAGCGCCGGTAGGCTTGATAGCAGCTGCTGTCAAAGCCAAAGAGGTAGTGCTGTTATGGCCGGGATAGGAGTTTGTAGCCGTCGGGGTGGGTGTTGGGTAGGTGCCGTTAGGAGCGCCGCTAGGAGTAGGCGTCTCTGAGCAGAAGTTGCCAGTAGCCGTGAAGATATAATTAAGGTAACTGGATCTACTTGCAACTTCGTTCTCAGGGGAGCAGTCCGTGACGTAAGCTATATGCTCGCTGCTATAGTGGCGGCCAAAGTCGAGAAGTTCACCAGCGTAGGTCTTGAATACGGGCAACAGAGACGAGGGCAACTCAGTGGCGATCATACAAAGTTCTTGCGCGTGACTTGCGAAATCAAGGGTAGTCAGAGGCGGCGGGGTAGTCGTAGATGCAGCCGTTTCAGTGCTGGCGAGGAAGGAGAGAATCGCCGGAGGTGTCATGGGAGCTTTTTCTTCGATAATAGAGACAAACGATGTAAAGTATGCGGAACAGAACTCGGCGTCCGATTTTTGGGATAGTGATGTGCTCGCAAAAGCGGCAATCGAGAGTAGGAGCTTTGTGCTATGCATTTTGTAAGTTAGTTCGAAACTCTTGGCTTGTTACGAAGGTATGTAAAAGTGATGTTTGAAATGAAGAGCGTGTTCGAAACATCTGCGGGTTGAGATGCATCATTATATATTCAGTGGTGGTCAATTCGACAATAATATAAAACGGAATGTAGCTACTTGTAAAGGAGGCTGATATCAGAGGCAAGGGTATGTAGTCTAGTCTTTGAACTAGGACGGCAAAGCTACTATCAAGCTCGGAGATATTGTTGTTTTGCATTTGCTTACACCCGTAATCCCGATGCTAGCGATGCATCTGTTTCTATACATAGTAATATTATCTGCTGACGAAGGTATCTCCGGCTTGTTGCCAGCTAGGCATCTATTTATCTAAATAGCAGTCCTCAGCCAATCTCCCATATACTGTAACCTTTGTAGTCATACAGTAATAACTTGACTGACAACAAGTGTGAAACGTCGCAAAGGCACCCAATAGCTCTCCTATTCGCGAAGGATCATCCTACTTGACTAGCACCTACCCGTTCCAAATCCACTCTGCTTATACGGCTGCCAATCATACCCATGAATCTACTTAAATAGGTACCTTTAAGAAGGTAGGACCATAGAATCGGCGTCTCGCCAAGTCAGTTTTTATTGTGCATCGCCAACCTCTTTTCATCATCCTTGAGTGTATTAAGTGTAGTGAAATAGTAGGTATATGAGTGTTTTATTGACCTTGATTACATGCGTAAGGTAAGTGGGATAGGCCTCAAATATACATACATATATATATATATATATATATTAATGCTAACATGAACAAGATGTACGTGCCCTTCTTGCCCTTAAGTGCCTCAGTATTACTTGATATGACTACTTGACCCAGTTCACTTTCAACAACATGCATTAGTAAATTTGTTGTCATTATAGAAAAAGGATAAAAATATTACATGACGGATTTGGCGTCGCCCCTATTGCGAGGAATCTTGCTAAACTGTTAATCATGGATATTATTTTTAGGCGAAGAGTGAACTTTAACGTTAAGCAGTAAGTTAGCCCCCCCCTGCTGACTCTACCTGTTGACTGCTTCTATGATCAGCCCAGGAACTGCGGTAGTAATATTCTTTAAAGAACGAACCCATATTCTCAAGAGTTTAACAAAAATGAGCTTGTGGTAAACGATGCGAGATCGTGAAATCGTTTTAATTCTAATTATTAATTTCGCATGAACCTATTACGTTGTAAGTTGTTACGTTTGAGCGCATTGTAGAGGTTAATTTGATAATGTGTAGTTTTGTTGGTCTTGTTTCCCCTACTACAATTATATCATACCCGTCGAGAATGATATAGCTGGGCCACTCATATCGAGGTTTACCTAGGTCCTGGTTAAAAGTGAGGTCAAAAAAGGATTTCACACTTAATCCCCCTTTGGTTCTAAAACGACTTATGAATTATATTAAATAAATAAACATTTGAAATGCATTCAAAGACTTATATAATTCTGCCACATATCTCTATAAACTCTATATTCATTACCTAATTATTTATAGTGAAACTGATAGCTAGAAATAAAGACTGGTGTTGTAAGGTATAGCTAACTGGAAATAATGTGAAATAACTTTTTTGACCCGACTTCTGACCTGGGTTTCAGAAAGGTAGTAAGCAAAGCCAGCAAGGGATCCATATTTTTGCGTATCACTCCCACATCCATTCCTCCTGGGATGCTTACATCCGGCGAGCACAATACACATGAAGTCTTGGCCCTGACTACTGCGACTGTCGTGCTCTATCCTGAAATGTGCCGCAGATACTTAAGACAATAGAAGGGTTCCACGATGGATCCCTGCCAGGACATTTTCTCAAGGGAACCTTTTATGATTCAATATTCCTGTCTGATTAGCATGCAAAACTCTGTCTCAAAGCACTACCACACCTGACAAGGGTAAGACGAAGGATCGTCAAAAGCTCTAGAGCACCTGGCCATATCATAATGCTCAATCCTCAAACTGAGAGGCTCTGTGCTACCAGTTTAGTTCCGCCTTGAGTTTCCTGAATAAGACTACCTTCTCCAGACTATCTGCTCGCTTTCTGAGAGGTCTCCTCTATTGCTACGCCCTGTGACCAACCAAAGCCACTAACGTCGTATCGCTGGAAATGTCGGCCTTTACCTCCATGTCGGGGAGTAATCTTACTCGTCTTTTATTTTGTGCGCGCTTGCCACATCCCATCCCTTTCCTAAAGGCCGTTCTAAACGCGCCCAGCCGACCGCGTCAAGCGGGGTTCTGCCCTGGTGCTGTTCCGAAAAGAGGCTCAACTCGAAGATGCGGTCGGCTAATTCCAGGCATGCGAGCGAGGGACGGGGCTGCAGTGTGTCGCGCTGCTGCTTCCAGGATTGAGGCTGGCTAGGAACGTTTTTGTCAGATGCCATATAGCCAGCGAGAAGACGCCGATGAGCGATATGGTCAGGTTGTTATTGGAAGCAAAGCAAGTGATATATATTTGGGGGAAAGCCTGAATAGTAGCGAGAAGATGTGATGCCCCTGAATGGTTTGGGTATTAGCGACCGAGAATCAATTTGCATGGGTGCTGAGCGTCTCGGAAAAATGAAGAAGAAGAAGAGGAGGCGAAAAGGGAAGAGGAGTGGAATAGAGCAAAATTTCTAGAGATAAGCTCAATTGGAAGAGTTGTGGTTGTAGTACGCAAAATTGCTTGACAACATCCAGTAAGTTTGAAAGAAAAAGAAAGGGGGGAAGGGGTAGGAGCTTCGTATCCCGGATACATAAAAAAATTCTTTACAACACCTTCGTGCGCATCCATCTATCGAGGTGGGTGCTGAAAATTTGAGGAGGTGACGGACACAGGTTGGGGTGAATTAGCCGCATAGTGGCTGTGACTAGGAAATGAAATAAGGATAATATATGCATCTCGCTACGTTGCGTTATTCTTTCAATACAGTTCAAGTCAAATTGAGGCGCCAAGTTTACATATGATCAAATATCTTAGGAAGTGCATGCACTAGTATATAGTCTTACCAAGATCAATTTCAATTGTTCATTACGTAGTCTATTGTACAGTTTAAACTACTACAACGCCACAGCTCAATGCGTAGATTTAGTCCTATTTTTGCCAACAAACTTCTAGAACGCTGGATGACTATTGAAATACGTCCTCACTTCTCTTTCTTTCTTGGTAGAAGTGCTCTATATACGTACTCTTTAACACCTCAGCAAAGGTTAGACCAATTTGGTACACTGAGGCGAAAGTGCAGAGGGCGGCCGTTGGGCATCAAGCGATTGTTTTTTAGAGCTCATTGACGTCGTTAATGATATCATATCTTGAAACTCTCAAGCAGCAAACATATTTACAATTTCTGCAAACTAGAAGTAGAGTAAAAATGCTGGAGGGCGTGATAGTTACAATTGTGTAACTGAGTTAATGTTGTGTGACAGACTAATTGCACCAATGAAAAACTTTGAAGGATTTCGCATGAATCTCCGATTAGTTCAAAGATCCAGATCGGCTGGTTGAGTTCAACCGAGTTGTAATGACCCAGGGGCAACAAATATACCGATTGCAAGCCAATCGAAAAAGTCGGAACTGCTTTAGACCGTCTATGAGATGTATGATAGATCCAACCCATTTATCCTAAAGATGGTCGCGATAGGTCGGTGGAACTCATTGATCCGACTATTATAACCGCTTACCTAATGCATTGATAAGGCAGGGTTATAGTTCCTCCACTCTATATAGGGGCACCTTCATCTAATTATAAGACTTGGATGTTGTCGCCCAGGCTACTGGCACTCTATTAAACAATCACAGACTTATCACCATGTCACATAATATTCTAATCACCGGTGGCTCGGGCTATCTGGGCGGAAGCCTACTCGCAAGATGGAACGAAGCGAATCTGCCCCCTTATCGAAATTTATTTGCTCTGGTACGCACTTCCGATCAAGCAGAAGCTGTAAGACAATACGGTGCCAAACCTCTTCTGTTCAATGCTTGGGACGAAAGTGCTGTTCGCAATGCTGTCTTTGAGAATAACATCAGTGTTGTTTTCCACCTAATCAGCCCCCGCGGCTATGATTCCCAAGTCTACTTCATGAAAGCAATGGCGGAGCTGAAGACAAGGACGGGCATTGACGTGCATTTCTTACATGTGAGTACGAGCTTCTAAAACGACGTATCAATATCCACCTGAAAGAAAATGCCTAACATGCTATAGACTACTGGCGCGAAAATGTTTTCATCCCATTCAGGTGCACCCACAGACGGTCCCCTCTTCGACAACGATCCAAAATTATACGAAATACAGAAGGCACAGAAAGCTCCCTTCGAATGGATGCAGGAGGTGAGACTGATCTCTAAACTTTTGTTCTTTGACCGACTTAAACAAAATCACAGGCCGTCGATACTAATAATGGGGTAATCGAAGAGGCAGAGAAATACGGCGTTCGGAGCTATGTCTTCACTCCCTGTATTGTTTGTAAGTGTTTACTTTACCAGGATACATATCTATATACTAAATGTTGACAACTTAGATGGTAGAGGTGAAGGATTTGGCAATATCATCTCAATCCAAACAGTCGCCATCGTTAAAGCAGCCAAAACCCTGCGACGAGTGTATCGCGTCGAAACTACCCGGCCTGTGAGTGCTCAGTATACGAAGGCGAGGGACCAATGAAGCTGATAAGTTGATATAGGTTTGGCCTGTCTGCCATGTGACAGATAACACGAGCCTGTACCTGGCACTTATGCGCGGCATCCTAGCTGGCGAGAATCCCGGTTATGGAAAAAACGGTTACTATCTTGCCTCATCTGGTCTCGTCGCAGTAAGCATTCTTCTCAAGGTTTAGTTCATGAGATTATGTAATGATAGGAATCTGACATCATCATAGTGGGACGATTTATACGCGGCAATGGCAAAGAGTCTGTACAAGCGCGGTATTGTCGATGACGAAACTATAGCCACAGCGGATGATGAAGTCCTCGAAAAGATGGGTGAATCGCTCGGAGTCCCTGGGCGTATGGTTACTGTTCAGTTAGGAGGAAAGTAGGTTCAATCTGTGCCGACATACCCCCTCATGACCTTCGTGGCTGACTTCGTGTCGCAGCTGTACCTTCACTGCAGCTCGGGGAGCTAAAGACCTTCAGTGGAAACCGTTCTACACGCCTGAACATATTATCGAGGCCGCTGATACCGAGGTAGAACTTATCCTTGAGAATCTTCATAAGGCTAAGGTCTATGCGCTTGGGAAGAAATGAGGTTGGAAATGCCCTAACCTGCGCCTTCTATCTTGAATCGTGCATCACTCATAAGGATTTACATAAGATGAGCAGTATAAAGTAGATAGCATCGTGGGATTGAACAGTGGAGGGTGGTTCACATAGTTCGCTGTTCCCCGCCGATTGCATAGGACCAGGAATTTGCCGCGTTTGTATTCCACCTACCAGAAACTGTTAGATGCGAGCTGCAAACCTGCAGAAGAAACAAGCGAGCCGGCCAGGCTAACGACGGTTACATTAGCAATGTCGAATGAAGGCCTTTCATCCAAAAGCAGAAGAAAATAACAAGCATCAGTCCATTTTAGTTTGTGATTTTTCGAGTGTAGTAAAGTTAACAAGGATATTGATTTTTATTCTTGTGTAGTTCAAAAAATAATTAAAATGTTTTAATTCGTTTTGCTTCGGTTAATTAATTGCAAGTAAAGTCAAGTAACCTTCGACTGGCCCGATACGCGTCTCGCTGGTTTACACAACATGGTATGGCAGCTTTCAATAGCCGGATATTATCAAACAGATCAGGATGTTTCAAAAAGAGTGACATGAAGGGTCCTAATCGCTTGGAAACGAGAAATACTCATGCTGTAATACCTGTGTGTAGGGTTAGTGTGTTACTGTCACAGAAACTAGGATACTAGGGATGTACCTGAGATGCAGAAGCCCTTGCAGTACTGCTATATTTCACAAGAGAAACAATAATGTCACGAAATCCAACTTCAATATCCGGTAACAGATCATCCCATTTCTGTCCCTCAAAGCTTTGGTACATTTCGAAAGGTGGCGTCTTGAAATTGGTAGCTTCTGGCCATGAATCCTTTGTGGGAGTTCCGATTGTCTTGAAGATACTCAGTATTAGGCCGAGCTGATTCCCATCCTCGTGAGCAGGTCGTGATTCGAATAGTGTTCTCGGAGGTGTTCGACAACATTCCGCTAGCATAGCACCGGCTGCCCACATGTCTACACTCGTGCTGTACGCCTTATCTCCGAACAGCGCTTCAGGTGAGCGGTATGGCCCTGTGCCGATGTCCAAGACCTTCTGATCTACCGGCTCTGTGTAGACTGATAGCTCGGGGTGCCATGCTGTGCCAAAATCGGAAAGATAAGCAGCCCCATCAGGCGACTCGAGCAGGACTGCGGAGGGCTTTACATCTCTATGTATTATGCCCTGACTGTGCAGATGATGGAGAGCTGTGAAGATATCCCTAAAGTGCTTTCTGATGGCGCTTCTAGGCATAGGACCACCCGCAATCAGACTTTCGAGGCTTATTGGCATATATGGGAAAGCAAGAACAAAGCGTTGTTGCTGGTCCCTAAATGTTTCCAGCAACGGGATACACGGCCTATTCAGCAGTCGGAGGATTTTGGCCTCTCGAAACGGGTCATGTGGCTCAATACTCCGGGTCTGAACAATGACTTTCAGCGCTGTTGCTTTGGATCTGTATACCTCGGCAGTTACTCCTTCGCCGATATATTGGCAGCCTTGATAAGACCCAATAGTGATTCCCGGCGAGCCTGGCGCTTCAACTGGGATAGGAGATTCCCCAACCTGCCCCAGTAAGCCCGAAGAGACTGGCTGGGACCCTATTCGGCAAGCAGCTTCATAATCGGCCTATTCCGGAGTCAGTAGAGGTTTGGCTGAACTCTTTGAGTCTATTGGTATGGTTGGGGAGAGCAGACGTTTCAATGGAGCAAGGGGGGGCAGCCTGACCTGTGACGTCGATGTTTTATAAGCGTCGTTCTCAATAGAAAAGGCATCTTTTTGCGCATTAGCAGCTGGGACACCTATCTGGCAAAGTGCATCTTTTCTGGAAAATACCATGAGCTATGGGACGTGACGAGCATCAGGCAAAATAGAGAGACTGACATGGTTTGTATGGTATTGTAACGGTTGGTCGAGGTGAGTGACGCCCTCCAATCAGCGGGCGGAGATGTCATGTTTATGCGGTTGGCGCCTGCTTCATACTAGTCTAGTGAGACCTGCAAGTAAGGAAATCGAAGGAATTCGTCATCAGCGGTGAATTGTGAGATGCCCTCAGTAAGTTAGAAGTAGATGCACACAACTAATGTTCAAGTTATGAGTTGGATCAAAGCAACCAAGAGCAGCCCGGCAGCACTTCAAAGCGGAGTGAACCTAAGCCTATTGGGGACCCCAGCTTGAGCGACACCACTCCTAGCGTGTGCAGTACGTACTGCCTGCACAGAATTTATCTGCATTTATGTAACTTCAGACCGGAAATGGGGACGCTACTTTTTTTAGTTACAATTTTGTTATATCCCACTGAGTTCTTAAGAAATTGATAGGATATCACTTTAAAAGTAGTTTGTCTGAATTACTTGCCTAGTAGTTTCTTCGATCTTTTACTGCAGTGGCTCCAGTACTCAACGGAATTAACCCTAGGTGGTGTATCTTCTTCCCTATAGAACGCTACGGCTTTAGGGGCATGGTGTGGGAACCGGGACGGTCCGGTAGCATTGGCCCACCCACGTATGCACGCGAGGCAGGCACCCTCATAGGGGCTGAGGCTTTCACCGCCCCCTTCGCGATTACAACAACAAGCTGCGTACCTATGTAAGGCGTATATCCCAATCACCAAGGCTGAAGCTGGGCTCTAGGCGAAATCATGGCTCTGCACGAGTTCCGCATTGCGAGGATGTCTTGGTCATGTTCGTCAACTCACATATACCTAGCCCGTCTGTTACCACACTTACACCTCGTATACCCTCACGGAGGAAGCTTTCAAGCCTTGACAAATCTAGGAGACGGATATTTCTGAAGCCAAGATAACATCAATGGATCCCATCACAGCCGTAGCTTTGGCAGGAAATATCCTACAGTTTATTCAATTTGTTGCGGGCCTCTTAGACAACGCTCACAAGCTCCACGCATCTGCCACGGGCACCAGTTCTGCGAATGATCATCTCCAGGACATCTGCGGCAGTCTGGTAGCTTTTAATACACAACTATAAAAACCGTCCAATTCATCTACTGATCAACTCAGTAAGCTGTCAAAACAAGCCGGACCACTTGCAGAATGCGCCGCCGTCTGTGCGCGGGAGTGTGAAGACCTCCTTCGCATCATGAACAAGCTCCGAGCAACTGCAACGAAGAGCCCGCGTTATTGGAACAGCTTTCCTGCTGCCCTAGCCGAGGTTTGGAAACAGAATGAGATTGAAGACTTGCGGTCGCGCATCGCTGGCCGTCATCGCCAAATGACTCTTCTCCTGTGTGCCGCGTCCAAGTACGTGCATCGGCCCCCTTGTTTCGCTGCCGCGCTGACGAGACTCGCGTAAGAGACATTGGGCGGGGTAACTGGAAACTCCAGACAGACTCAAGGTTGGACTCGATAATCCAAGAGATCAGAGGCCTCAAAGACCGTGTTAGTGGACACGATCAAAGTAGGCTCGCAACCACCGATTACGTCAGCAGCATCTGCGCTGGCTTCTCCAAGCTGTCGCTCGAGACCCAAATCTTTGAGAAGGAAGCTCAAATCCTAGCCACGCTCAACTACAGCGACCGAACGGCTCGGCATGGAAAGATACCAGATGCCCATTTCACAACCTTCAAGTGGAGCTTACGGAAGACAGAAGAGACTGAAGGAAAGTACGGCAGGCTACAACGCTGGCTCAAGGCCGACGACGCACTCTTCTGGGTCTTCGCACTTGTGCTGTCTAGCATCCCTGACTGTCCGCTGGGATTCGAAATGGCTAGGGCGTGGATGAGCCCCGTACTTTCTGCTGACGGGAATAATAAACTCGCGGCTGCTGCTGTTACTGCAGCACGGGCAAGAAGACGAAGAAAAGATATGTAGAAGACAACGAGCGACAGATTTCTAGGAAGAGGATGAAAAGAACGGCATGGGCAACGAGCAGGAATTAAACGAATTATGATTGAATAGGTCTGCCACCCGTCATCACAATCTAAGGCGCCATGAACTTTATACGCACTCTGATATTGCTTGAATTTGGAAGGTGAAACGAAGCCTCTGTTTGATAATAGGTAAAGAAACGGCCCCAATGGATGTCACCTCTATCCCGCATGTGTGAATAATAATCATTTTAGATAATGTTATATCTAGAGACTGTATTTGGCAGGTAGGACTTACAGAGGGAAAGCGTCCTGTTCCTTGCCCGGCTGGTCGTCTACTCCCGTAGCTGTTGGCAGCTGCTTCACACGAGCACTAACCTACCTCGCCTACGTCAATGGTAACTTCGCGGCAGTACTGGGGCAGGTATGGAGCTGTAGCGCTATGCTAAGCTACAATAGGAAAATCCACCAGGCATTTAGAACACCCTAGCCTACCTGAGGTAGGTACCTAAAGCTATGGAAGCTTATACCTAGAGCCCGGCAGCCGCAGTGATGGTTGGCTGGGCAGTCGGAAACTTGACCTCATACATCAATCCCCCAGCCTGAATCTTGCACTACCAACCTACATGATCCCAGCCATCGAGCTCGCAGCGTTTTCGGGTGCCACGATCCTGAAATCATGTATCCCTAGCCGGCCGATGCACATGTACAAACACATCACCTAGTCGGTCCAATTATTGTCTCTTATTTGATGTTCGCATAGTCTCTATTGCTTCGTTGGATGCGCTCGTCTGTCTCGCCCTGCGCCTTATATATTCTTACTCTATATGCATGTCTATATCCCACCCCTCCTTCGTATTCGCGACGTCGACGCCTGCGTGATTGCACTTAAACCTGCCTGCCATGGACGCTCTTTCGAGGGCCGAGTATCCCGCTCTGCTGGTAGCCTGTCCCGATGGCGTAGCATCGTAGGCGCATCGCTGACTCGGCTTGATGTAGGATTCCCTCCAGCCCGGCCAAGCCGTAGCTGTTCTCACCGACCGAGTCAAGCGCATAACTAAGGTCAACAATGAAATCGCCGACTGGCTGCAGGTACGAGCCGAAGCCCTTGATCACCACCACCGAGAGACGATGTGATGATGGAAGCTGATCTGTGGCCAGGAACGCCGGAGGGTCGAGGAACAATATGCCCAAGGACTACGCAGACTGACTCAATTCCGTGTCCCCAATGCGCAATCAGAGCTCGGGTAAGTCAATCGGCATTGTGAAGAGCGAGGCTTGGGTCTTCATGCAACTGGGCTGACGACATTCCAGGAGTTTCCAGGTCCAGTGGGACAAGATTCTCCAGTCTGTAGAGTTCGTCGCGACATCCCATCATACATTCGCTACACACATCGAGAAAGAAGTCGAGACGCCCCTGCGCATGTTCGAAGTCAAGAAAGAAATGCAAAACATCCAAACGATTCAAGGAAACCTTCAAAAAGTGGCCCGGGAGCTGGAGGAGGCACAAGAAAAGTCGGACAAGCTGACCAAAAAAGGTGGGAAAGCCAGTGCTCAGAAGGTGGACCTGGCTGCGAGCAAGCTCGAGTCCGCAACGAACCAGTGGAAATCACAGGCCCCGTTCGTCTTCGAAAGCCTCCAGGCCGTGGATGAGAGTCGAATGAACCAATTGCGCGATTGCCTGACACAGTATGGCACCTTTGAGGGAGAACAGGCCCAGAAGCTGCAGACAGATGCCGAAAGCGTGTTGAACAGCCTGCTGGACTACAGTACCGCAAACGAGATCCAGCAATTTGCTTCAAAAGTGGCCACGGGGCGACCCAAGTTGGAGAAACGAGCAACAACCGCGCGACAATCAAGCAGCGCTGGTGGTCCAAGCACGCCTGGCGCAACACCATCAGGCGTCAGTGTGCCGACCGAGGATGACCGGAGCGATTATTCAGGGTCGAAGGAAGGACCACCTGAAAATAAATTGCGTAGCCGCATTGGAACGATGCTTGGACGACGGCGCCAGAGCATTCATGGGGGCTTCGGCCAACTAGCCCCAGGGAAAAGTCCCTTTGGCAGAAATACCAGGAGCAGCCATGGCCTCTCCCCAAGAGCTTCTTCCAGTAACCTAGGTGATTCGACTAATCGGCTCGGGGCGTTGGCGGAAGATCCGGACACCACGACAAACGAGCCTTTCCGTACTTCCGAAGCTTCGAGAGAAAAAGTTAGTCATGATGGCCCCAACGGTATTGGAAGGGTCAGCTCGACCGACGCAGTCCGACCGGCAACGGGCACAACCACCACCTCTCAAGTTAATGGAGCAGGTAGTACGTTGGACGCGTTAGATGTGCCACCTCCACCAGGGCCTCCCCCGTCTCAGAGAGAGCCAGAGAAAGATGCGGAAGGGTTTAGCGTACCGAGTTATTCGCATGATCCCATATCACAAGCCGAAAGAGAGGCAGCGGCTCAAGAAACAGAGCATGCATTCAAACTGAATATTCAAAAGGAACCAGTAGCCGAAGAAGATGAGGAAGCTAAGAAGGCGGCCCTGTCGAACGTCGCAAACAGTCTATCAGCAATGGGAGCCCCAGCTCGGAGGATGGGTACTGTTAGGGGCCGTAGAGACGTGCGCAACACTATATATGTACCAGGTCCCGTCTCCGAGAATTCCCCCAGCTCTGCAGCGATGCCACCTATCCCAACTATGTTCTCCAGACCTACAGGTCTATCAACTTTAGCTTCCGAAGCAAGCGTCGCAGGAACATCTGACACTCAGTCTATCCGATCCGGCAACTCGCTGAGCAGCGTTGTCCAAGCAAAACACCCCGAAATGCATCAATCAGGGCTGAATTCGTCTCTCATAGAAACTGTATCTGCTACTTTTGAGGGTGGCGTTGTTAAAACTGCGAAAGTCAATGGTGAAATTGCACTGTCTTTCAACCCTGGAGATGACCCAAACCCACCTTGTAAGTACTATCCCGAGCTGTATGTCATCTAATGATTAACCGTTTCAAAGCACACGTAACCGTCCGAATTAACAATTTTTCTCTTCTCGACTCCATCGGGCCTAATCGAATTTTTGTCTCTAACAGCCCCGATCATCCTGATCAGTTCACGATGGATACCTCCCATCTCCGGAGTACTCACATTGGGTTTTCATACAAGCTCCATTCCGAGACAGATGCTCTGCCAAGCGATCACATTCCGATCCTGCTCCATCCTACGTGGAAACCCCAAGGCGACAAACTTGGCCTACTATTACAATACAAGCTTAATCCGTCTTTCGCCCTTGCGGCGAACGTGTCACCCATACACCTTCACAATCTCGTCATCTTCGCCACATACGAAGGCAAAGCCTCAGGTGTTCAAACCAAACCTTCCGGGACTCATCTGAAAGACAAGCATCTAGTATACTGGCGTCTCGGCGATGTGGCCCTATCTTCAAGCATAGACTGGCAGAAGATCGTCTGCCGAGTTGTAGGAGAACAAGGCGCCGAGCCGAAACCGGGCAATATTGAGGCCCGGTGGGAGTTTAACCCTCCCGTTGACACCGAGACCACTCAAGCGATATCGCTCTCTAGACTTGAAGAAGGGAAGAACAAAGAAGTTGAAATTTCTGACGACGACCCGTTTGCTGACGCGGCGTCATCCGCCGCCGAGGGAAAATGGGTTGATGTCCCTGCGGTGCGGAAGCTGCTGAGTGGGAGATATGAAGCCAGACCAAGCCCTTGATGAGTTTTACATCCACGTAAATGGGAAAGGGGAATTACTTTTGCAAGGAAGGCAGAGTGTACTCGATATCTGGTATTTTTTGAAGCATTTATTTGGGAAGAGAAATAGTTTTTTCTTTTTATTACTTATTCCATGTTTGATTACGACGCACTCGTTATCGGCTTTTTTAAACCCGATTCATCATCTCTTTCCCATTTTCCGTCTCTTTCTTTTTCCGATCTAAAAAAATCATTTTCTTGCCATAAATGCGAAGAGGGCTCATCATCGTACATAGTTGCCTTGATAATTTGATTATACTGTTATATATGAGCTGCCGTCCCGACGGGATGATTACCTGGTAGGGGTTAATTGATTTCTTAGCGTTCTGATGTGTGAGTAAATACTTAGATGATTTTGGTCTAGACAGCTAAGTGGTGAATGTCAGTTATGGCCGCCTGGAATGAGCCTGGGATCGTTGATTCGCCTCTTTTTAACCTGATACCAATACTCATTTTATTTGCTCCTTTTTTCTCCTCGGGGAAGTGTAACAAAGTGACACTTATCTTGGGAATCACAGGGCTTTTTGCGTACACAAGACCAAAAACAGTAGAGACGGTATGACATGTTCTGTATAAGTGGGTGCTATAACATTCACTTCTACTGCTCTATTAAATAAGTTGGGTAGTTCGGTAGTCATCAATTATGATGAGTAGATATTTATCTCCATTTCCATTTTCATCTCATGTCGAAGCATCTGACCAAAAACAACAGCAGAAAAGGTATATTACTGTCCACAAGCTGCCATTTAACGCCATTCATAGCTAGGCAGGTAAATCGCCATCCCATTACAGCCGAAGCAAACCAAGGTAGAGACACGGGTCCATACATACAAACACCTCAATAGCAGATAGGGAACTGAGCGCGTCCGTCTAATGTAGCGTAGTCGGGCCTGATCAGCTCTCCTCATCGGCAGCCCGCAGGTGCTCCTCGTAAAACTCAAGCGTAAGCGCCGCGAGGAAGCCGGGGATGCACCCCTTGTCGCGGACCCAGAACTGGATCTGGTCTGCGATGCGGCGGGCGAATTCGCTTTGGGGCCCGCCGCTGACCTTCATGGTGCCGCGCTCGCCGTCAAAGACGATGCTGTTCTCGTGCTCGTCCGTCCGGCTGGGATAGTACAGGGACTCTACACGCATCTTACCGTTCGGGATGAACGTCACGGTCCACCCCAGCGTGCTAAAGATGGCCTCCTTGAACTCTTGCGACTTGGCCGCCCAAACCTCCTTGAGGCGCCGGGTCGTCTTCTGTGCTGATGCAGTCTCGCGCTGCGCCTCTTCTATCTCGCGACGCGCCGCAGCGAGTTGCGATGCAGGGATCAGGGCGGTTTTGGGGTTACGGCGCGCTTCCTTTGATAACTGCGCGAGTAGTTCCTGGTTCTCTAGCTTGAGGGCCGCAAGCGTAGCTGTCTTGATGGCTTCGAAATCCGAGGTAGGATTGGAACGGAGGGAGAGCACTCGAGTCTTATTTGTCGATTCGGCCGCTTTGAGTCTCGAGTTCACGACTTCGTGTTCCTTTTGCAGGAGCTGGTGTGCTGTCTGCAGTTTCGAGAGCTCGTCTGCCAATTTGCGGCGTTTCCGGTTCAGTTCACCCAGTTGCTCGTTCTCCGACTCGTCGGTGCGGCTCCGCTTTGATCCTGCAGCGGGTTCCACGGCTCCAGCCGCGGACTCGGCCGCGGATAGCTCCTTATGCAGGTTTTGGACCTCTTCCTTGTACGTGTCAACGAGGTTTTCGAGCTCGGAGATGCGGTTAACCTTCTGCTGGTCAAAGTTGCCGGTGTCGAAAGTCTCGTCCTCGGCATCGAATGTCTTCAGCTGGGCCCGTAAATACTCGATTTCCTTGGTAGCTAACGCGCGTTGCCGCTCCAGCCGAGCCTGCGATTTGCTGGCATTTATAGGAGCGACACTTGTTCTTGACTTCTCAAGCTGCGCTGCTAGATTCTTCTTATCCGACTCTAATGATTTGATTATCTCATCTCGCTCAGCGATCTGAGGTTGTATTTCGCCCAGCTTCTCTACGAGAGAGGCCGAGTTGTACCGTTCTCCCACAAGAGCACGGGCAACTGCCTCTGGAGAGTCGAATTCCATGACACCTTCTTCTGTGCTGGCGTTTTGGAGAAAGGCTGTCCAAGCCAATCGTTCATTCTCCAGTCGTTGCTTCTGTACATGAACCTCGTTAAGCTCTGCTTCCAGCGCTTCAGCGGCATCTACTCTCCGTTGTAGCGAACGCTTCTCTTCCTCGACGACTTCGACAGCCTTGTGGACCTGGCGAAGATGCACCAGTTCGGTGTGCTGTTTGGATGTCTTGGCCTCGAGTGAGCGTATGTGTTGTACCTGGTCACTGAGCTCGCGACGAATAATCGCAATAGTCTCTGCATCACCTGTCTGCGCTTTCAGCCGTATTATTTCCGCCTCTAGATTGCCCATGAGCTCATCTTTCTCAGCTAATTTCTGTTGTTCAGCACCGAGCAATGCTTCGCGTGTTTGGGCATCGTGTTCTAGCTCCTCAATGGTTTGCCGTAAATCTGATAGTTGTGCTTCCGCCTCATTAGCTCGCCGCTGATTCATCCGTTCTCCCTCCTCTTTGGCGACAGACAGATCCTCCAGCTGTTCCTTAAGCAACCGCGCTTCATCCTGTGCCTCGCGCAATCTCCTTTCCAGCTCGGCGGCATCGTTGGCAGAGGACTCTTTCACATTCTGTAACTCCTCCTGCATCGACTCGTACTGGCGCTGTGCCCTGCTCTTCTCGCCCTCAGCTTGTTGCTTCTGGTTGAAGTCGTCCTCGGCCTTGCGCTGGACGTCGCGGATCTCGCTCTCATGCTGCAACACCAACATTTCCCTCTCCTGCTCCTTGGTCTCGATGCGGTAGCGCATGGTGGCGAGCTCGGCCTTCAGCTCCTCGATGCGCTTGCGCTGCGTCTCGTACTCCTCGGCGTCGGGCGGCGCGAGGTTTTCCTTGGAACTCTCGCGCGATGAGGCCCGCACCGATTCGCCGCCGGGCTCGGGGCTCTGTCGCGACGCTGCATGTTCGGCGCCGCCGGTAAGGAAGTCGTAGCTCGGCTGGGTGTTGTGCGAGGCGCGGAACGACGCGATCTGGATCGAGCTGAGAAGTTGATCATACGGGGCTCTTTTATTTATTTACTTACCCGCGACCCTCTTAAAGAGGACTGCGGCAGCGTGTTGCTCCCACTGCCAACGCTTTTCCGCAGGCGGCTTGACATTGAGCTATTGTTTTTCCCTGGGGGCTCTTATGTTCGCCGACCTCGTCATACGGCTATTGGATGGATTGAGTAGGTAGATTGTTGTGAAGTTATTACAAAGAAGTTGCGCTTCCTGCATCTTTGCCAAGGACCCTAGGGAAGGGATTGTTTTGGTTGTTTGCAGCTTGTCTTTATGTACAGGGGCTCTCTAGTTCGTCGTCCCGTCTAGCCTAAAAGGGTGCCTAGTTCGAGCATGCGCATCTGATTGGCCATTCTTCTGAACCTACTTCCGGCAGCTCACATATTGACTTCTTCAGAGTTGCATCATGCACATGGATCCGGGGTAGCTAGGCCGGTCAACTCAAATAATTCTAACATTTTATGCTCCTATTTAGTATCCCAATCGATCATAAATATATATACATTACAGATTGAACACACCTTGTCTCTCAGGCACACTAGATACCATAAGGCAGGTACTGACTATCAATAGGGTTATTGCGTCACTGCCGTTCACAAATTTGGCCAATGAAAAGTGGCTGTTCCTTACAACATATGTCATTAGTTTCCAGATATAGCTAGCCACGATGTCTTACCCCGACTCAACCGACTTGCCAGCCGAGCCAGCTATCACTACTGCGTAGCTCCTACCCCCAGAACGGCCGTAGCTGGTTTTGGCTGACTTGACGGTCCCTGAACTCGCTCGCTGCAACTACGTCGCCGTCAGCTCCTCTGCTTTGGTGAGCTCCGTCTAAAACTCCGAACCACAACCACCACTACCCCGATCAACCCGCCCTCGCTCGGCGCCCCCATCGAACTCGTCTCTTCCGTTCTCTTTTCAACGGGAACGTCTCTATGGCTTTCCCACCACGGTAACAGCATCGCGGCATTTGCTGCGTCTTTCTCCAACGCGCACGTCTGCCAACACAATCGCAAACCACCTCGACTCTTTCGATCCGCTGCAAACCGCGGGATCGGCTCAACATGACTCTCCGTCCAATCCACATGACCCTTGCCGGTAATGGTGTTGCGTTATACGCTGCTGGTGCCAGTCGCATACGCCATGCGAGGCTATACCACAACCGGTCCCGTCTGTCCCGGGCTATCGCGCCTAGGCTGAGCACAGCAAGACATGCTCCTATTCTAGCAGTCTCGTTTCGAACATTTGCTTCAACGCCGTCGCAAACTTCCTCCAACAGCGGCGCGGGCGCTGCTCAGCGGAAGGAGGCGGAATCAGATTCTGCATCGGCTGCAGTCCAGTCGCCAGACGAGCCTCGTTCGCAAACGCTGAGCGGTTCTTCCAGTTCATCGTCATCGGCCACAGATTACTCGGCGTATGACTGGGAAGAAAAGCCAAATTTCGACATTGAGAAGTTCACGGAGCTGCCATACGAAAACTTTGGCGTCAACCAACACATGATCATCGACCGTGAGTTCAAGGAGGCTCTTCGCCAGTTACTCTGGAAATTCCGCGCCCCTATTCGCTACGCCTTCGCCTACGGGTCTGGTGTATTCCCGCAGTCAATCGGCGGATCTGCTACCGAGGCTGAAATCAAGGCCGTCCATCCCAAACCCCCTGCCGCAGTACAAAAGGCCCAGAATGGCTCACCAAAGATGATCGACTTCATATTTGGTGTGTCACATACTCAACATTGGCACTCACTCAATCTCACACAGCATCGCGATCACTACTCTGCCCTTGGGTCACTAGGTTCTGGCGCTGTGTCACATGTCCAGGATAAATGGGGTGCTGGCGTGTATTTCAACCCCTACGTCACTGTTGAAGGCATCCAGATTAAATACGGCGTCGTTAACCTCGACACACTGTGCAGGGATCTGAGCGAGTGGGATACCTTATATCTGGCTGGCCGTCTACACAAGCCTGTCAAGATTCTGCGGGATGATCCGCGCGTTCGCCTTTCAAATCAAATCAATCTTCTATCAGCGTTAAGAACCGCTCTACTCCTGTTGCCACCGACCTTCAACGAGCAAGAGTTATACACTACTATCGCTAGTATAAGCTACCTAGGTGATCCTCGCATGGTCTTACCGACAGAAAATCCGAAGAAGGTTTCAAATATTGTGAGCCACAATATGTTAAATTTCCGTCGACTTTATGCGCCGCTTGTTGAATCGTTGCCTAATGTCACATTCAACGATCCGTCTTGTAAGAATACCAATTGGGTGACCAATACAGATGCTGTATTGAAGCTTGAGCAGGACATGGATCCTGTGAAGAGAGGAAACATGGTCCGGCGGTTACCTAAAGCTTTCCGGTCAAAACTTTATTTCGAGTACCAGAAGAAATTTCAAATCCCGCGGCTCGAATTCAACAAGATGATGGAGGAGAGCACAAACGAAAATACGGAATCTTTCAAACGACAACAGGGTGGCAGATTCGAGCAGCGCATTGTACAACAACCGCCCGAAGAAGTTAGAGACACTATTCGTGGCGTTATAAAGAAAACAGTATCATGGCCGAGTGCCAGTCAGAGCGTGAAAAGCTTTGTTACGGCCGGATTCTCCCGTGGCTTTCGATATTTGGGAGAAAAGCTTGATAAATACCGCCGAGGAAGTAAGGAGAAGGAGGGTTGAATCTTCGCTCGAACCCCCGATCTAACTGCATAAACCCCATTATACATACGACGCACCCTGGAGTATAGTTCTGCCCAGGCTGGTATGATTTGTTCATATTATCATCGATCAGTGTATTACACCTCACGACGAAAAACATTGTACTCATATGACACGGCGGTCGGCCATTGAGCGTCGGCGGCAAGCCTCTACATTTTTCTATCTGTCAGGATTAGCATTGCGTTTTGTGGGAAAAGCATGTATGGTGCGCAAGCCATAGGTTGCATCGTATGGGAATAGGATAGATATTTTATCATGCTTCATCTATAGAGTTGGCCAGTGAGCAAATCTCAAGTATTTGTATCAGGCGCACGCAAACTAGTGCTAGAACAGCGCGGTCCAAAGACGTTTACCTCTCTTGTGAGATTAAGAGTGACAGATTCGGTCCATTTTCTATTTGTAACTATGATACAATTAATTTGAAAACTGAACTGTACTTCGTTGCAGTAGCTCTTCAAGGGTGTCTTTTTATACTGTTCGGAGCGTGGTCACCGTTGTTTAAATATCCTTCTGAAGTTCATCGTCCCAATCCTCATCATCACCATCGTCTTCTTCTTCTTCTTCATCTTTTGCTTCTTCATCATCTTCATCATCTTCATCCTTTTCAGAGGTCTCAACCACTTGGCTAGCTACCATGGCTGCCACGGCCTTGTTGGGTACATTGTCATCTTCCTCAACTTTCGGCTTCGCCCCCTCAAGGATAAAGTCGGCAACTCCGTGACCAATTTCTTTCATTATGCCTAGAACGAAGTCTCTTTTTACGTATGCACCGGCTGTTGCCCACATCCCTTTACCGAATTGCGGGCTTAGGTTATCTGGTGCATCCTCAAGTGGTGTGCTCCAAAAGCGTTTCAACACTGCACACGCAAACCAGAGCCAGAGAAATCGAGCTCGTGGCCGAAAATCTCCCCGAAATACTAATGGCGACTCGTCGAGGTCTGTCCCAAAGCGCATATCGTTATCGGAAGATGAAAGTTGTCTGTTAAGTTCAGGGTGATTGGGATCCAGAACACGAAACTTATACCCTTTTGGGCTGGTTTCGAGCCATGGTTTGACTTCATCAATTGTAGGATCATTTCGTATGTCCGGAACGATGACAATGGCCCATTCGTCCATAGCTCTCTTGATTGATTTTGGTAGAAGAAGACCGTTTCGTGAGGAAAACAGCTCGTTCCCGCACTCTTCACCGAATATTTCGGTCATCAGTTTTTGACCCCAGGATGCCGGAAATATATGGGCCGCCGTCAGGAAATCTTTAACCACCCAATTTCTGTGAGTAACACTCCATTCTAAACCTCTTTTGAGTTTATCATGTTTATCGGGCTCCAAATTGTAGTCCTTTAGAATGTGCTCCTTGAAGGCTCTTTGATCAGAGCGGGCCCTGCTGCCATTACCAGCCTTATTTGATGATCGTGAATGCATTGTGTAAACTGTTGCCGTGAATTGATGGTTTCCTCTTTCATGCTTGTTTAAACACTTCATCAAAAAGTACTAGTGTTTATGAAAATACAATAATTAAAAATAAGGACTTATGTTAAAAGGTGTAAATAACTGCATAATCAATTAAACGGATAGACTGTGTGAACTCCAAAAGGCCGTCTTGAGTTGTTAACTGCCTCACCGAGGACACCAGAAATGGGAGGGGGGAAAATGTTGTCTGCTAGCTTAAATACTGTGTACGCCTTGGACCTTCCGTAAGTAGGCCAATACACCTGTCACACCTTCCCACTGTATTAGGTTACTAGATACATGGCTATCTATGTATATTATTGATGATTAGAGGTGAGTTACCTAGTTTATCCATATATCTACGGTGGCACAGGATGAACACCACAGTATTTACTATCTAAAGCAGTAACTAGATGGGACACCACAGATATTGAATATTTCATGCAAAGATATCTGCTAACTTGATTCGAGTAGCTCGTTAGCTTTACCTTACATCACCCTAACTGGTAGTTTATTGATAGAACTGCAACTAAACCAGGCACATAGACTAGGTATTGCATCCTTCAACTGATTACCATAATTCTCTCAGTAGATATCCCAATATCAGTTTACAAATACCTTAGTTCTTGTTCAATCTTTTCAGCGCCTCGTTCGGCAATCATCCCCAATCCGCCAAATACTAATAGGGCCAGAGTAAGCACGAAAGGAATCAGATTGACAACGATAAGGAACGGTGTCACAGGGGGGAAATGAACGTAAACAGATGGTACGACGACAAACTCCACTGCGACACCAATGCAAAAGAAGAGAAGCGGGAACCATCCGTCTACTACAACTCTTCCCGAGAAGGTCCTCGGTCCAAAACACGCCCACGGCGTCCGGAAAGGCAGGGATGGCGTGAAAGCGAAGACGAATATGAAGTTAAACAGGGTCCCTAAAGCCCAAGCAAAGGGATAGAGTTTTCCGAATGGAGCGTCGTACTGTTCGTGCGCCTTGCTGGAAGCCGCTGCGCCGGCCAATAAGAGAAGGAAAACAACGAATGTGAAGATCATAACACCGGCCAATCGGTGGAATGTTATTATGTCTGACGGTTTGAATCCTCGAGCCTCAAGAACCGAGACCATCTTTTTGGGAAGGGCTTTCTGCTCTGCTGTTATTTTGCTGTTCGCCAGCATCGTCCATTGATGGTTGTTGACCCCCAACGGGTATACTGCCTGCAGTTCTCGCGTAAGTACAGCCAAGAGCAGAAGCGACCATTTCGTTAACGGAGACAGTTCCGTCTCGCGCATATCGAGGAGTTCTTCAAATGCTTCGTGGTTAGAGTACATAATGGCTAATTTCAGGTAATACGCGTCGGACATCATGTTTTTATGTTTTGGTAGTCCAAATTGGTGTTTTACGAGGCTCCAAAGGGCAACACGATCTTTCCTCTTGTCCGCAATGAGGCCTACAAGAAGCCAATGGAGTTCACCTGCTGAAAGCAAATGGTTGCGCCAATCCCAGTCCTGTTGATTTGATTCCAGGTCTCCCATTTCGAAATCAACAGAACCGTTTGGCCGTTGCTGAGACCTGCTTTCTTTGAGCCGTCGCTTCTCTTGTATCCTTATTGTCTGAAGAATTTGGCAATTTCCGCTAGATCCAGCAAGGAATATATAGTCAGGCAGTTTCATAAACATCGAGGGCGTGATGCAATCTTCATTTAGGACAATACTGTCGGCAATGGATGTATAACTCTCTGATGATTTAAGTCGATAATCAGGTAGAATCTGGGGCACCTTCTGTTTGAGAACAGCCGGGAATTTCTTCGCGATCGACATGGCTGACTTCAATGCATTCGTGGAAATCGCTTGTGCCATGAACGCAGGGGGCTGACCAGTCAGCCTCTCGTCGAGGATTGCAGGTTGCGCTGTGAGTAAAGATTCCGAGCAGTTCGTGAGTATGAAGTCACTGTAAATTGTGGTGTAAGTGTAAGATACATATTTCTAACATATTCACGAGACACGCAAAGGTAGCTCTACATGAAAGAAAATGAGAAACTAGAAGGGTGCCCTACACAAAGAACGGATCGCAGTGAGAAGCAGTCACAGCGGCGGATAAGCACAGCTGGGCCATGTTCAACCTGTGCCGATGAGGTGGTTTCCGACGTTCGCAACACGACCTTGGACATCGAGCCTTTGTGGACACTTCGGAGATGTTTTGGCCGTTAATCCTGGCTAGCAAGCTAAAAACGTGCCGAAATCCAAGCCTGATACTAGCGAAGACCGGGTTATTGTAAAAGTCGCCTATCGTATCATGTGCGAAAAATAAAAGATCACCATTTGGGAATTCTCGGGAGAGGAGGTACGAAAGAGCATCTGTGGCATCATGGTCAACGCTATCAAGGATCATTTCGTATGCTCTTGTCCTGTCATCCGTCGTAGATGCCCTGGGAAGAAGGTAGTCGAGTGTTTCATGCAGAGCGTCCTTATGTCTTTCCTGATGATATATTGCTCTAAGAAAGGGTTCTGGCAAATCCATACCGCGCAGGGAAAATCCATCTAGAGGCACCTTGTACAGTGGAACGAGTTGCTCTTGGTGCCAAATCTCGATATTGGTCAGGTCTTTTCCTTGACCGTGATTGAATCGGTCGAGATGCTTGTGTAATAGTGTGATCGCGCCGTGGCAATGTAGTGCAAACGAGACGGCAACTATCTTCCGATACCGAGAACCATTTTCGCATATTTTGCAAGAATACTTATTCTCTTCGTCGTGGCATGCTTCCAAAAAGTGCTCCAATAGGGTTAAGGACCCGCGGATGATAGTATTCAACAAGGGGCAGCACCGTACAGACAAGTTGAACGATGAGATCTCGGTTGAGTATACGATAGGTAGCCCCTCCTGGGTTATATCGGCACCTTTTCTAACTGCGGTTCGAACGAGAGTTTCGACTTCATTGTCGTTGAAAATAGGTAAGAAATGTAGTACATTCTGTTGGGCATAGTTGAAAGCACCAACGTTCGTGCTTGTGTGGTGTAGCAGAAAGCTGACTGTATCAAAATTGCCGTACTTGGCAGCTAAGAGCAGGGGTGTGTTGCCATCTGAATCGAAGCAATCTTGGGCTCCAGGATTTGACTGTAAAGCGATCTGAATAAAATCGAGATCCCCTTGTACCGAGGCCCGCAAAACTTGTAGGAGAGAGTCCAAATTGGACTCGTGTGATTTCAATTTAGAACCATCGGAATGCTCTTTAGACAGTCGAATTGTTGCAGCCATATATTTCCGGAATTTTTCAGTAGCTTCAATATGGAGCGAAGTCCCTATGTTCTTGTCGACTTCTTGGAGGTCGGGTAGGACGTCTAGGCAGCCTACGGATACAGCATACTCCAACCATTCTGACAGGAGCGCATTGGCATCCATCATCTGGCTCTGTCCATTTGATGATATTTTTGGTGACATCGTGAGTGATTCTGTAGGCGAAAAGGCCATGGCACTGTTAAGTCGAACATAAAACGCCTGGGCTATCCTCACGCCTTCTATCGCAGCCTGTGTTAGCCAATGGCGGGCACGGGCCCAGTCCTTTTCGACCCCAAAGCCGGAAAAGTAGCAAATACAGAGTTCCCAAGCGCACGCAGCCCGGCGTTGGGATGATTTCTCCATCGAAGATTTCTCTAGTTCTTCAACTATTTTGCGCTTCACTAGAAAGCTACATTTCGCCAAGGATCTATACCCAATGATCGGCTATATGATCATCAAATTAATTAAGTTAGCTACAATATTCGGGAGAAAGATACACATTTTTACTACAGAACCTAAACGTACGGGATGTCTCGCTACCACAGGCTGAATAACCTCATATGGGGGGACGTATTCTGAGAGAGACCGCGACTGTTGGTTGGAGTGGTAGATGGTTTCTTCATATCTGATAGTGAGGTCAGCATCTGACTATGATCAAAAATGCAGTGTACTGATATGACTCAATTTACCTCGAAAATATATCTATGCAGTCAGAGATAGATTTTCTCTGTGATGGAATTTTTTGTAAAGTGGAGTTCAGAAGAGTGTGAATCACAAGAAGGTCAAAGTCCGAATCGAGCTGGACCCTATCCTCGTGTATTACAAGTTCCATTATTCGATTGATTATATAGTTAGTCGCATTGATCTCAGCTGGGCTGCCCGTATTATCTGACCCAAGGAAGTCTTTGGAGAAGATTGATGTCCCGATCATGATTGACGTAGCGACGAGGCCATAAGAGTAGACATCTGTGGCCATCATGTCCCTAAATGTCATAGGCGCCATGCCTGATGCTTCTTGGTCAGCTTCAGGGGCACACCAATGTGGAGTCCAGGCTGGTAAGCACTCTAGAGCTTCGAACTCGCAAACCGAATGGCCAAAGTCCGTCAGTTTAGCCATAAACGGGCGGCGAATGGACCTGAATGGAAACACCAAGATGTTGCCGGGTTTTACATCACCGTGGACTATGCCACACGAGTGCAATGCTTTGATTCCCTGAGCAATATCCTTGCATAGGCTTGCCTTGATGCGAAAAGGCATTCTTCTTAGATTATTCCTCTCCCAGAAGGTTTCTAAAGACCTGTACGGAGCAAATTCTTCGACAAGTAGCGGTTTTGGCTTTTCTTCGTCATCGTTTTCAAAGTCCCACGCAATGCCTTTGAGATTGACAATGTAAGGGTTGTTTCTCAGTGGTGCATGTGATCGTACCCGGAGCTCAGTTACCAGGTCGTGAATAGCAGCATACTGCTGGAGCTGCCAAATTCCCTTTTTTGTCCTTTTGACAATAACTTTTGACCCTTCTGTTTTTGTCTGGCCGCGAATAATTCCCGACGGCGTGGAAGAAGAGATTGATCGACTTGTGACTATGCAGGAATTTCCCATGTCTTCCTCATTTTCCCACGCAGGATGGAACTGTTGCATAGGTATGAGCTCCACCAAGCTTGTCTGATAGATGTCACAAATTAGCGAAACTAAATCCAGAAAATCCAAGCGATCACGATTTGACGATGCGTTTGTGCTTTGAATATTTGTGCGAGTTCGGGTCATATTTCTCCGCTGTCTTGACATGTTTAAGCTATCATGCAAGCTGAATTCAAACGGGCGACGCTCGAAGGTATCCAATGCACTCCCGCCCGCACGCGCAAGGGTATCTTCGGATGATTTTAGCTTCATCTTTGCAATAATTAGAAGAAGCCGACCGAGAATAGTAATATCGCAGAGAAGACAAATCGGTGAATAAGGGTGAGTGAAAATGAGATCTTCCAGGTCGAGTTGAACCTGCGATTCAGAAAAGTGAAAAGTGTCGAAATAGTGGGCGTGGCTGACGAAAGGGGTACAGCAGGTTTCCTATGTATAACATTAATCCTGGGGCGCTCTTAGTCTGAACGCTATCGCCTCAACTTCGGTACCGCCGTGGCTTCGTTCAACTTGTTGATTTTTCAGCTGGTGATCCTACATGGATCACGCACGCGTAAACGGCCAATAAAGGGTGTGGTAAATTCGAGACTTGTTTTAGCAGGCGCTTACAGGAGTTGATTTGGGCTGACCACCTTGGGGTCTATATGCAGGCTGACAATTCAGATGCAACCACAAGTTACCCTATAAGTTGCCTCAGGGCCAATGTCAACCCAAGGCAGACTCGCTGGCTCTATCAGTCTACAACAGAATACAGGGGTTGGCGGAACGCCTGACACAAGCCCATGCACTGCCCATGTTCTCAAGGCAACAAGGATAGTTATAGTTACGATACGGAACCCATCTGCTGCAGAAACTTTATGATTAATGCCGCTCATCCTCTTACAGTTATAGGACCAAGATATTCAAATTAACATAGGTTTTTATCGCTCAATAGACACTCGACTGCAATGGCTGAAGCCATTGGCATAGCTGCGGCAGCTCTGCAATTTCTCGGAACGACGAAAGCCTGTTTGTCGGCTTTCCAAGATTTTCAGCAGAACACTCCCGAGGCTCACCGAGTGCTAAAGTTGCGACTAGAGACAGAGGCTATGAGATTTAGAGAGTGGTGTGAGCTGTTCGACATACAGGCTACCGCTACCACTGAGGCGGGGGATATCGAAGCGTTACAGGAAAGGCTACACCATCTACTGCGATTCGATAATGAAAATGTGGCAGCCCTCATTGTCAATGCAATAAAAGACATGGAGCGCATCTTCAAGAAAGCTCGAGAGAAGTTTTCTCCTATTGAGGATGACGATCGTAAGCTCTTGTCGATTGCCCAGAAGCCATCAGTAAAACGCGAGCGGCAGCGGTTCTTCACACGAGTGTTTCATTCTAGAAACAAGAGCATCCGGCAGTCAGGGGAGAAGACGGCCATAGGGGTGTCGGAAAGTTCACCGAGTCTTCGCTCAAGAGCTTCTAGTGTCTACCTAGGAGCAAAGTGGCTGGCGCTGGATAAAAAGGCTTTCACATCAATGCTTGACGATATTACAGCAGTAAATAACTGCTTAAACACATTTCTTTCCGAAAGCTCAAGAGCTACAATCCGTCGTCGCGTGCAAGCGGATCTTCTTCAGAACAATCAACTAGAAACACTAAGTGTCAAAGATGGGCTCCCTAACTTCACTGAGATCGAGAGATTAGCGAAAATCAAAGAAGAAGTCCAAACAGAAAAGTTAATCGAGGATAAAGAGAGTTACGAGCCATCTGGTAACGCAGGCGACAAAGCCCCCAACATATTTCTTGCGCGGCCGGGGGTTTTCGAAATCACTGCCTTCTCTGGAGGACCATTGTCTTTAGGACCGCCGCGTTCCGTTTCATCTCTTACAGGTCGACCAGTGATCATCGAGTGGACGCATTGTAGGACAAATATCAACCTAGATCACATCTACCGTCGTGGTAATATTCTTCAATTACTCAACGATTCGAATATGTTTCGTAAATTCAATACACTTCCATCTCGGGGTGTAGTGATTGATTCCAAGAATGACCGAATCGGATTAGTATTCCAGATTCCAAGTGCCCTTCAAGGTCCCATTCAAGAGAAAACTCTTCTCGACTTGATTGATTCAACTCCATATCCTGTCGGCCAAAGATTTCTTTTGGCTCGCGCTCTCAGTGTAGCCGTCCATAACTTACAATTAGTTGGTTGGCTTCACAAATCTATCAGATGCGATAATATCATCTTCTTCGACAATAGCCAACCCAGAAAGCTTGAAAATTCGAACGACAGAATGGAAGTCAACGGCCCTGTGAATAATAAGCACGGATTACTCGAGTTCTCAATGCCAAATAGGCTACCTCGCGACCAGGTTCAAACCGCATTGAAATTGCCAGACCTCTATCTCCTTGGTTGGAACCTGTCACGCCCCGACGCCCCAGGGGAGTCTTCTCAAAGCATCCCGACAAAGGAATATCAGTTCAAACAAGTAATGTCCAAGCTGTCAAGCCACCCCGATCTACTTGCCGAGGGCGACGACAAACGTATTCCTCGGTTCAGACTTGAGTATGATATATATTCGTTTGGTCTAGTCCTCTTGCAAATTGGTCTTTGGCGATCTTTAACCTTCATTCGAGATAGGGAGCGATACGCATCAGACGATGAGTTTCATAGACTTATTACGGGGGTGTACTGTGATCGATTGCTATCAAGTATGGGCGAGATATACTGGCGGGCGACAAAGCGATGCTTGGATAATGACTTCAATGTCGTCGAAACAGAATCTTCATCGACAGGTGCGCAAAGCTATCACGCAAAATTGTCGACAGCTTTCGAGAAGGAGGTAGTGAGCAAGTTGGAAGGATGCCACGCTTAAGGGATACTCAACCGGATTTCCTTCCTCATAAGATTTTTCCTCTTTAAACTGATTTTAAAGGTCTTTTCTCCCTTGCTCCGATGTTTCATTGCATTGAAAAATACTAAAACTTCCATTCTTTTCTTTCATGCTGGAATTGATCTAACTTTGCTGTATGATTACAAATGTATGTACCGAGTCTCAACTGTCAAACCGTGCCAATTGATTATCGGAGTATTTAAGATACATGAAAAATTCATAAAGCATACAAAGATAGCATAGCTATTTCTGAACAGGTGCACATCTCCTAGAGCTGGAGAGCAAGTTTCAAAAGACAATTTGACTTCCAAAGGTACCTGACTGTATTGCCAAACTTCTCCTTGCCGCGACCCCGGGCGATTCATGCGTGCGCTATTCGGGGCGGCCATATAGCGTGCCAGCAGTAGTTCGATTCGCCGTAGAGTCCCTATAAAACCCGCAACACAAAAGCTGATTCACACGACTGTAATACTATATTTGTCGTAATACAGTTGACATAAATGGAACAAAACATATTGAAAAAGCGTATGATGAGCAGAAATTACGCCCTAACATCATCTATCATTTGCGCGCTTCAATTATATTGGGTATTTAAAAAAAACAAAGACCAACCAACAGCCTCCTTCGCACATACTTACGCAGCTGCGCCGGCGGTACTACACCCATTGTGTCGTATTAGGCAACATATGATGGGACTGGGTTCTGATTGTTAATTACCTACCTACGTATCAGCCTCTAGATGATTAGCTCTTTAGCTTTCTCTGTAAGCTGAGATATATGACTAACCTCATTAGCCTCACCAACCCCGTAGACCTGTTAAAATTCTCGCCTGCAGACCACAAAGTTCTGAATGACTATACTCACTAGCTACCCTCCGTTTCACCTACAATTCCAGAACGCTCTCCAAATCCTACTCTTCAATTTGCCTTATTGATGATGGTTCTTTTCCGTCAAAAGAGTTTTTAATTGTTTTTATTACCTCTCAAAGTCCTGTCATCTATGCATCCGTGAATTGGATAGTTCGTTCTACCCTAGTTGTTTGTTTTGGGCGTAGATGTAGGTATGCGCGTCAAGTGAAACTGCCCGTCTTTTGAATTTGCTTATGTCATATGCGATTAGTCATAGAAAAAACTAACATACCTCATTCTGTAGAAAAGTTAACTTGAAGCATGGATTGGAGATCTAAGGACAGAGTCCTTTCAGCATAATAACCATATTAAAAAGATGTTGTCTATGGCAAAAGCCCCGATGTTGTTGCACAGACAAAAATTCTGATACACCAAGTGATATTGTTGAATTTTCACATTAACATTAATAACTACCGAGACCCAAATCAGATACAATTCATTTTGTTATACACTGTCGCTCGCCACTCAGCGTAAGCCTAGTCTGCTTATCTATGACGCAGCGGTCAGATTGAAAGTGGCTGAAGCTGGACCTTTATGGGATCATAAACAACGGATGATTCGGACCGGATACGAGTTTAGCAGCAGCTCTCATGGGAGTAACCACGTGGTATTGCCTTCGGTCAGCAACGATACGAGATATTCACACCGCATGCTGTTGAAGAAACAAAAACTTTTCGTTTCCCGGTCGAATCGGCGCCAACCGGCTTATCCGTAAAGCTGTCACTACGATTTGTTAGCATGTCTACGGAGTTCAGCTCCGTAAAAGTTAGAGACGTGATGCACGAGCGTTGATTCGGTGACGTTCGGCAAGGAAGTAAGCTCCAGTGGTGCTCTTCGCGCGCCCATGGGTTGATTACCAACTTACGAATACCCACGGTAACTATAAATACTCTGGATATTTCATCTATTCTGCTATGTTTACGGTCCGCCTTGCTTGTTAACACTTATCTCCAGACCCAAACTCGAACCCTCTTCAGCATCTCTCTACTTTTGACCTTTTACACCGTTATCAAAATGCGATCCATCAATCAGTTGGCTTCTTTAATCTCACTTCTTCCTCTCTCTTTCGCACTACCCCATGGACGCCAGGTACTCCATGAATTCGACCTTACTGAGTTACATGGCACATTCCCAACAGCCGGGGTTTATGGTACCGGCCCTATCGATTCTTCTCTCAGCGTAACAATCACTTACCCCGATCCGGCTTCCACCAACGGCGCGAACCTTACCACGACTTGCAGCTACGCTTGGCCTGCTAGCGATGGCGTGGGTCCGACGGATTGGACTACATGCGAAGATTCATCAGTGCAGTGGCGCCTCCCAACAAACGGTTGGAGTAATTACAACAACTATCGCGTTGAGTTCTACCAAACGCTGACGACCGACGGGTAAGTATGGCCAGATATTGCGCCTAGCATCTATACCATCTCATCCACCGACTGGTTGCTGATGTCTCCCTTAGTGCTGGACTCGATGCTACACACTATCTTACTGTTGACCCCGGTGTACCGAGTGATCCAAGCGCATATCTGAGCTGTCTCCAGATGGGCAAGTTCACGCCATCAATATGCGAGCTTGACGGCCCGCTAAGCGCCCTTAAAGGCCCCGTCGTGATGTATGCAAGTGAAGAGACCGGGAGACCAAATTAAAATTCCGGTTCCTATGTAACAAGCCTATCTGCCGGGAAATAAGGGGTTATCAGGGGCATTGATATTCGATAAGGAGGATATGAATCGGGGTTCATTACAGCATAATAGAAGTCACTAGCTTATAAAATCTTCAACTTTTGTTGTCTTTCGTTTGATTGAAAGACTACTATGATCAGTTATATCGATGATGATACAACGACATCAAACAGTCCATTTTAATAAGAGTATAAGAGTCAAACTGTTGAGATGAAGTGAGCGGCTTTCTTCCCTATTTGTGAATGTCAAGTTTGTTTATCCGGTTCTTATCAAAACAGCTCTAAAAGCTCTAACAACAAGCTATCAGGGGCTGTAATCACACTAGATACCTAGAGTGTATATAGCGGCTTCTATGTAATTATATATAATAACTATTTAATCGTCCTTCTTCCCAGCCAACCCGCTCGTTCTCAGCCCGAAGAAAGCGATGACAACCACCAAAGCCGTAGCCGCGAAGATAGTCCAGAAAGCAGCCCGGTAACCATCCATCAAAGCAACGATTTGATCCGTCTCTTTTGAGTGATCCGTCACAGACGAGGCAATGGCCGCAGTAACTGCCAAACCGACGGCATTCCCGAACTGCGCGACTTCGTTGAACACTCCACCCGCCAAGGACTGCACCTCGGGCGCGAATGCATCAGAAATAACCAGGTTTGATACGGTGAAAAGCACATCAGGATTTAGGGGGGACAGTAAGAGAGCGAAGAAAGGTGCAGTCCAGTAAAGCTCGCCTATACGAACGGTAGCCATAAGAATGGGGGCAATCATGGTAATAACGCCTGAGACTACGGCCAGCGTGCGGACATTAACTCTGGAGATGAGAAAGGCTGTTGTGATGTTGGTTGCTGTTCCAGCGATCGGATGTGGTAAGAATCGCAGAGAACTCTGTAGAGCCGAGACGCCCTCGACTTCTTGGAAACTGCATGCAACGTTAGTATTGTTTCCTTAAACACCCCTTTCAACTTTATGTTACCCTAACTGTCATCGTTTGGTAAACTGCCTGCAACCATGACTGATAATTATACTTACTAAAGCGTTATATAGTATTCGATTGCGTTCAAAGACGCCCAGCAGAGGAAAACGGAGGCACAGATTGTTGTGAAAGAAGCATTTCGCCAGAGCTTGTTAGGGATAAGTGCCGGCCGACTATGCTTGGTTTGCCATTGCATCCAAAGCGGAAACGATGCGAGTAGGACCAGGGAGATTACCAGTAGAGCAATGTTCTGAGCGTAGCCGAGACTTATGTAAGAAGTAGACACAGCAGCCAACACATAAAATAGAAGAGCTAGTCCGACGCTCATAATGATAGCGCCTACCCAGTCAATATCTTGAGCCAGCCGTACTGTCCATCGCTTCTCTGAAGGATGCTGTACGGATGGCAGCGACCATATCGAGGTGATAGAAAGAAAAAAGTTAATTATGGTCATCAGGTAATACGCCCACCGCCAGCCGATTGTGCTAGTAAAGACGCCGCCCAGAACCAGTCCAAGAGAGTAGCCTAGAGGCTGACCCATACCGTTCATGGCGAATGCCGTATTGCGCCAAGTTCCTCGTGGAAACGTATTGGTAATCAAGCTGACGGCGGTGGGCAGACACATGGCGATGGCGATGCCCTGAAACGTACGGAACAGGATGAGCTGTATTCCTGTCTTGGCGAAGCCGATGGCGAGAGTGAATGCGATGAAGAGAAAGCTCCCGGTTACCCACATCAGCTTGGCACCCACGACGTCGGCGGCGGCGCCAAAGATGAGGAGGAGGGCGCCAGCCGCGAGCGCGTAGACCGATGCCGGCCAGAGCATGAGCCCCTGGGCCAGGCCAACGTCGTGGGCCATAGTAGGTAGCGCCGCGATGAGAATACCGGATCCCATCGTGTTCAGGAAGCTGACGCCAGCTAGGGTCGCGATGACGGTCACGCCGGCGGCCTTGGACACATTTCGCTGTTGTAGTGGCGCCGCAACCTTTTCTACAGACTCTTCTGTGGGACTCTTGAGGGATGGCACTGGAACAACGGGCGGAATCACTCCAGGGTTTTCGGTGACGCTTGGCTGGGCTTTGGGCTCGTCCTCAAAGTCTTGCAGGCGTGTCGGTGGTGACCCAGCACCAAATGTACGATCTTGGGACAGATGCATTGAGAAAATGATATATATTTCGCAGCAAACCCTGAAATTTTAAAGCACATAATGTGAATTTTAATTGACAAACTTCGTTCAAGGTGTTATCTCTGAAGATGGTTTACCCTTTTAGCAACAGTATTTCACACTCTGATGTTTTCCTTATTGATGTGAAGAGGGCAATACCACTGTGAATGTAAAAGTATTCTATAGTTGTTGGTAATGGCGAGTGTCAGTGTTTCCTAGTAGCTAGATCCCATCAACAAGAGAACTGCACAACAACGGCACGGACTCAGCCAACAACAAATTATCATCCAACATCTGCACTCGTCGCAGGATATTGCCTTTTCTGAGTTAGGTGGTTGCTTATATATGAGTCACGGGGATAGGTGATTTTGGTCCTAAGAGTCTGTAATAGTGGCTATTCGTCAGTAACTTTCGACGACTTACCCGACAGTTCCGTGCCGGCCTAAAGGATTCCTCATGTAAATAGACGGACAGGAGATTATACGACTTCCGCAAGGCAAGTCCTGGCTCTTTATGGTCTTGTAATTCGGAATACTTAGTTCCTGTCTTCTCCCAGCGTTGATATAAAGAAAGTTTCGCCTGACACCACAGGGCCTAACTGCATATCCTTACGTAATCTGCTCTCACACGATTCCCTTTATATGACACCAATTACGGACAAACTGATCAAAATGGTAACAAGACAGAAAGTCATTGTGATTGGTGGCGGTCCCGTCGGCGCCTTGTCTGCGCTCTATGCGGCCCGTCGAGGGTTTGAGGTAGAGCTCTACGAGCTTCGAGATGGTGTGGTTTTCACATGAATACAAGCCGGCGTTCATGGCAAGACTGACTTCAGCAGACCCCAACCATGGAGATCCGACCCTGCGGCCAGATTTCGCTGTGATTCCTCTGGCGTTGTCTGAACGAGGAATACGTGCAATACAAGAGGCTAGAGTTCCTAGTTTGCTTGAAGACATTCTGCGAGATTCACGACCCACCGCTGTCCGCATGATACATACCACTGACAAAAGGGGTAATTTAAAGGAGATTCCCATGCAATACGGGCCCCAAGGACAAGTATTTCACATAGACTGCCAATCTATTATAAAGGATTGCCAAGGCTAACAGCCGCGAAGTGTCTGTATACAATCCAACGAGAGACAGTCACTAAGCATTGTCTATTAGCCCTAGAAAAGGAGCCAACTGCTAAGCTCACGTTTAACCATAAACTGACCAATATCGACTTTGATAACAAGGCCATCACAGTTGAAGCCGTCGTATGGAAGGACACTTCGTACAGCCTTGGACGGGGCGGTATGAGTGGCAACGAACCCCCTGGCCACGCTCGGCCCATCGAACGGTTGGGAACAATGGTGCTGGATGCGCCAGGTCGAAAGCCCGTGGATACGCTACGGTTCAAGACGGTCAAATACGATTTCTTTATTGGCGCCGATGGGACCTACTCGACAGTCAGACAACATCTCATGCGCGTGACCGAGATAGATTTCTCTCAGGTCTACGCCAACTCTCTCTGGTGCGACTTGATTTTCGCGGGGGACGAACACCACAACTATCGCATGGACCCCACGTGTCTACACCTCTGGCCGGCCGACGACAACATCGTGGTGGCGCAACCCGATCTGGTAAGCCGTTCGGAAGAAATGTAAATTCACCTATATGGTCATTGTGGCCTAACAAATCGCGTAGAACGGAACTTTCAGAGCAGGCATGGTCTGCCGAACCGAACAGGTGCGGTACTACGAGGCGCACCCTGAAGAGTTCGTCGGGTTCCTCAACCAACAATTCCCGGGCATCGTGCCGAAGTTGATCTCGGCAGAGCAGGCCACGGCGCAATTCCTAGCGCACCAGAAGATTCCGCTTCGATCCATCAAGCTCAACAAATTCGGCTACAGAGACGAGGTTCTCCTGCTGGGTGACAGCGCGCATTCGATGACCCCGTTTCATGCCATGGGTATGATCATCGGGCTCGAGGACGTCCGGATATTCTTCGAAGACTTTCGGGACCCTGCTGGGGCTGCTACTGGTACGTCGGAGTTCTGCCTCCAGGGAATCATTGCTGCCTATACGGCACATCGGGTGAGCGACGTGAACGAAATGGTGGACATGGCGAACGAGCACTACCATGAGCTCCGCCACGGAGTGCGCTCTAGACTAGCACGAGCCCGACAGGCCTGCGATATCTTGCTCAGTCGCTGGGTGCCGTTCCTCGGCTGGGCTCCGCTCTACACTCGTATACAGTTTTCACACGAGCGAATAAGTGTTATCCGGAAGATAGAAGCTAGACAGCAAAGCATCATTAGCCTGTTATTTTTCGCGTCGACAACAGCCCTTCTTTGGATTATTGTCGTTGGGTGTCGGAATCTGATGCGCTAGGTCTCGGTAGCTGATGAGTCAACAGCGGGCAGACATGCGCAGAACAAACTTACGTAGTCTTGAGTAATTAGACCCCTTTATTGTCCCCTATGGTCAGGCGGTAAAAGAGAACATCTACCAAGTTTTTTTAAAGTCTTCGTATTACCTTTATATTATCATCGAATTTCTGTTTAAGTGAACGATCCCCCGGAGCGAATATAAATCTTGAGAATTTATAGCAGATAGTTTTAAGGGGTCAATAACCAAATAATGGGAAGGTTAGTCATTCAGCCACTTACATGATCCAGTAAAAAAAGTTACAGTGCTATACAGTTAAGGTTGATATATTGACCAAGAGAAGGAGAGTAAAACCAGCTCACAGCATTTTTTGGAACAAGCAGGGTGCACGTCTGTTGCGGGTGTCCCAAGTAAATATATAGGGCTCTTTATGAAAGTATTCATTCCCATTCAGTTTGATGCGCCTTTCCTATTTCTCCCGATGCCGTGTATTCTCTTATACAGTAGGATCTTGCATATTCCACCGGGAATGTCCGTCTGGAATTGTGAACAAGTAATGCAAAATCTCAGAATCCGGGGTCTCAGGGTTAATCATCCAAGCTGGTTCGCTCGAGAACTCGCTCGACTGAAGACTTTGAGGCAGCGTCATTGATTGTGAAAAGGTCCTCAGCTTCTGGAGTGCTTCGTAAAATTGTTTATAACTCCCTGTATGGTTTACAATATCACCGAGAGGCACCAGAGCTGTGCTGATCAGGATGTCGTCGGACATGGGTATTCCACGATGAGCGTTCGCCATGTTCTGTGCTATCAAGCAGACCAAACTTGTGGTATGTGCGCACAAACTTGTCCTTGATTCGAAGCAGCGGTCAGCAGACACAATCTTCGCTTCTCTCTAACGAAAAGGCACTCACATGGTAAGAATGGCATCTTTTGACCGGAATTTCATGAAAAGCTTGAGGTAATCTCGCGACTCGTCTACCAAGGTTCCCCAGCCTCGTTGATCTGTTATGTTTATAACAACCTCGCCACCAGCAACTTTTTCGGCATAGCCTTGCAGGCTTTCCACCCACTTTGAATAGTGAAAACTGTCCCGCAAGCTGCCATAGCTGATGATGGCCCGACAAGAAAGCCGCGCAGAATAGAGCATGCAGAATTGCCTTGAAAGCTCGATGTCTTTTGATTGTATCAGGGCTGTGGGATGGAAATCCAGCGGTATCTGCGCAGTCCAGAGATCGAGTTCGCGGTGGATAAGTGAAATGTTACGAGCCCGTTCGGTAGTATTGAGGCTCTGCGCTGATCCTGAATAGACGAACTTGTAGACCAAGCCTTGGATCCTCGCCATTTGTACACTAGCGCGAAGAAAGTTGAACTGCGGGTATCGATCGTCTGTTACAACGAAGCCGCCCAGGTCGTCTCCCAGAGGCTGAAGCGGTGGAAGATCTATCTCAATGTCACTGTCAAGTTGAACTGGGCTGATCTTGGTCTGGGAGCTAATTGATCTGTCCAGAATATAAGCGATCCAGAAAACTCGGTCTCGCTGCGCACGCATGGCAGAATCGTATTGCTGAGTACATTTTCTGTTTAGCCCAAGCTTGTGAGTCAAACGTACAGCTGTCGCAATCAGAACGACAGCGGGAGTCGGTTCATTGGCTGTTCGAAACAGCATAGCAAGTCCGATAAGCACCTGGACATGCATCAGGGTTGTATTATTGGCTATCGCATCTGTCAAAACCGATTGGGCGTTTTTTATGTACGTGGTGTCATTGATGGAGTGGTGTTTTTTGCCCGAATACCCATTGTGATGCGCAAGAGCCAGTACTACACTATAACGATTATTAGACTTTGACTTGTGCGAGCGTGTAGAGCGCTTCTAGGGTCATGTACGTTAACTAGCCCAGGGGTACCAACAGCAGCTGTTCCTGCTAAAAGATTTCGCAGCTTCGAAGAAAACAATTAAGATATGACTCACTTTATCATTGCCCAGACAGTAGGGTCTCTTGTATGCGGCTTGTAATACCAATCGTTCACCGACGTTAAGAGACTGGCTGGGTCAAAGAGTGGGATTAGAGAATTAGACGTGGCAAGATACCACTCAATGACTGGGAGAATATCATGTAGTGAGTCTAAAGGCATGTCATTGTGGTCGGAGTTGGGGGTGCTGAGCGGGATGCTTTCCTCCGCACTCATAAAAGTCAAACTTGATACATCGGAAGACGGTTCAGGGGGTTGGGACTTTTCTATCCCCTCGAGCCTCTCCAAAGTCGTAGATAGTTGAGCTTCCAATGTCCTTATTCGAGACTCGAGGGCAGATTCTCGGGCGTTGGAAGCTCGTTTCTTTGGCGCCGCCTTCCGGGCAGCGGTCTTGTGAGTGCATTCCGAGTCATAAATGACACAATGAGAACACCGTGGCTTCTGACCATCGCATTTGAATCTCCTACGATAGCAGAGATCGCAGGCCTGTTGACGAGTCTTGTTAGCAACTGTAAATGTACTTTGACATCTTTTGACTCTATAGCAGGATTCAGAGGCTTAGAGACCTTTCTGGCTGGTTTTTCCATGGCAGTTTCAGGGGTTGATGGCGGAACTAGTTTGCGTGCTTGTCCATGCAGTTGGAGCTTCCACGGAAGGAAGACAGGTTGGATTTTTCAACGGAAGCCCTCTGGGGGAAATATTGCGTCTTCCCGAAGTTGCTCAGTGCCCCGTCGATTCTTTAACCCTCTTCATTCTTTTCAACTTCCGCGGAACCTTTGCTGACATACATAAATGCCCCGCATCCTACGCAAATGGCCTTGAAGTGGCCAATGGAATTGATTGAAAATGGTGCGAGTGGAGTTGATAACCAAACCAGGAGGGTTGGCATTTCCAAAAGCAGCCATGAAGCATGGCGTTTGACAGGTTATTATGTATTAGACAAAATGACTGCGCGGGAAGTCCTGGTCAACTTAAGAGCTGATTATTCAGAACCCGAAAAATGCAGAAGCCTACGCGGAGAAGTCGAAAGATCTAATAATATTTATAATAGGGAAAACGTCTATTCATTTACAAATGCATTCATTCTATCTAATTAAAAATCAACCTGATAGAATTTCTATCATAGAAGCTGGTTTCCTTGTCTCATCATATAAATCTCCTTCCTTCGTTGCAGCTAACTTATTAGACACTCATACGATCAAGACAAGACAGAAAAGAAAACATCAACAGACAAAAAAGTATTCGCATTATACTCTACGTCTATTTCCTATTTCTTTGCGTATGTCAAAACAAACTACTTCCCAGTTATCCAACTAACTTGATGTTTAGGTAGAAGACCAGATGACCGAGACCACCCTCAACCGACCACCAGAGATTATGGAACAACACGAAATATCAAATATAGTAGAAGGGCCGCGTGAGATTACTCGCGATCCTGAGAAGGCCGATTCCACCATGGAGAACAGCAGCGAAACATCAGAAATCAAGCAGCGTGAAATCCATGGGATTCGTTGGTTCTTCATCTGTGCTTCTCTATACATCACCTGCTTTCTATACGGCCTGGACACAACAATCACAGCGGCAGTTCAAGGCGACGTGATCAAGTCTTTCGGCCATATTGACGAGCTGGCTTGGATCGGATCAGGGTTCCCACTAGGCTCAGTATCAGTGATATTCTTGATGGGTTACCTGTATAACGCCTTCGACATGAAATGGATGTTTGTCATAACCGTGGCGCTCTTCGACATCGGTTCTGCACTCTGTGGCGCTGCCCCCAATATAGCTGCTCTGATTGTTGGCCGAGTCATTGCTGGAGCTGGAGGCACCGGCATTTACCTCGGCTCGCTGAACTATTTGACGGCTTTGACTGTCCCGGATGAACGTGGCCTCTATACGACATTAGTAGGCTTCTTCTGGGGAGTTGGCGCCGTGCTGGGGCCGATTATCGGCGGCGCATTCGCTGTTTCATCAGCCACCTGGCGCTGGGCGTTCTATTTTAACCTCGTCGTGGGCGCAGTCTCGGCACCATTTTATATCTTCAGTCTTCCATCAATCTGTCCCATGCCGGGTGTTAGCATTCGAAAGCGCCTTGCCGATATTGATATTGTTGGGTTTGTCCTCGGTTCAGGGGTATGGGTTTCGTTCCTCCTGGCACTTACTTTGGCAGGCGGACAATGGCCATGGAAAGACGGCCGTACTATCGCAACATTCGTGGTATTTGGCGTTGTGATAGTATTATACGGTGTACAGCAGTACTTCGCCCTTTTTACTACTCCGGCCAAGCGTGCGTTTCCAGTTCACCTTCCCGGGGAGCGTACGCAGGTGTTGCTATACGTCGCTACTTCGGCTTTTATTACGGTCCTTTTCGTATGCATTTTTTATATTCCCCTCTATTTCGAGTTCGTCGAGAACGACAGCAGTTTGACCGCAGCTATCCGCCTTCTGCCTTTCGTTGCTGTGACTGCAACGACGAGTGTGGTCTCAGGATATTACGTTGGTCGCGTCAAACTCTATCTACTCCTGTTCCTCGTATCCTCCTTGTTTTTGATCGTCGGCGGTAGCTTGTTGGTCGTTTACCTCGGTCCCCACACGCAGACAAGCGTTATATATGGACTGACAGTTGTGGTCGCTTTTGGCTGCGGGCTGTCGATGCAGAAGAGTTACTCCATCGCTCCTCTAACCACGGCCCCGGCTAATGCGGGACCCGCGCTCAGCCTGCAAAACGTGGGAGAAATCGGTGGCCAAGTTATCTCACTTGGTATATCCGGTCAGATCTTCCACTCCGTTGCCACTAGAAATCTTTTGGGGGCGCTTGCGGGACATGGGTTTTCCGATGCGGACATCACGGCCGTACTAGCTGGTGCGCAAAGTACCGTCTTCTCTCAGCTAGACGAGAATTTGCGTGCTGCCGCTGTTTCAGCTATCACCAACTCATTACAGCTGACGTTCACGCTTGTGCCGATTGCCGGGGGTGTTATGCTAATCGCCGCGCTATGTATGAAGTGGGAGAGGCTTTATTAGGCTCTTCTCCCTAGGAGGGTGGCTGTTGCTGGCCAATTTTCCCTCGTTGAGCTGACTTTGTTAACCTGAACACTAAAAATTGAAGTTTTGGGGCTGCCTGGCATCTGTACGCCATTATTTCGAACCCACAACTTAGATATTCATATATTGGAGATGGCGGTTGGGCAATTGATTGGTGAGCATAACTGCATTTGAAGATAGAAATTAGAATGAATAGATTATTTAGAAAAAACGGAGGATACTACATATACTAAATACCATACAGCATCAAGGTTGGGCGATATGGGTAAAGCCTGCTTACCGTGCATAGCAGTAATGTGAAGTTTGAGTTTAAAGTCACCGGAAGCACCCCAAATTCCATCGGTTAGCTATCGCTGGTAGTTTCGACATGAAAACATTTCTATCATGTCTACCAAGCTATGCCCGGTTCGAGAATATGATCATGAGTACAGCTATAGAGTTCCCAACTGGGTTTACCTTGTCCCCGCAACCTGCTCTGCCTAGGGGCAGTTTTGCAGTCACTTCTAAGAGACAGTTCAAGCCGCTCCCCTTACGACCAAGCCCTTTAAAAAGTAGATTTCCAATACATCCTTTTATGAAAGCTGAGGAGTGATCCAAGTTGGCCTATTTGGATCGCGAAGTAGCGAGAAGACACCGTTGTGCGGTATGCCTACGATGAATCTGAGGTCGAAGTTGAGCGCAGAGGCGTAGACATGGTGGATAGGGAGTAAGCCGACGAATAAGTGGATATCGCTCCGGGAAAGCGGCTAAAGGAACGGCTACGGCTAGTAAGTATATTTGGACCTGAGTTGATACCTACTGGCAGTTTTTCATTTGACCCAGTTTCTATATTCATTGCTAGTTTGGAGTGGCCCTGCTTCATTTGAAATAGCAGTGCTCAACGGGGCGGTAGACAAACCTTTTCTACTAGGACAACGCCATCGAGAGAGTTCCTTCCATGAGGACTGTGAATAAGGATATGTCCATATCAATACTAGATTTTGGAACACAAGTGATCAAGCAGTAGAGAGACGCGGAGATCCCTACCGCTTGCCCGAGACCAAAGCTCCCCCGTGTGCATGGCGAGGAGTGTTTCGACCAAGGCACAAAGAAGGTGAATACTATTTCCGCGGCGAATAACCCTGCTAGGCTGGAATTGCGCAAGGCCGAGGAAGTGGTAATAAAATCTTAATCCTGAGACCTATCGGCTGCTGGTGCGACTAGATTACACAACGGTATTCTGACCGTCTGCACCATGTCTGTAAACGAAGGCGTGATCCCAAAAGCCAGAGGCGATATTTAAGCGTCAGTTATCAGACCTTCTCAGAAATTCACCTGATCCCGATAATGGCTTTGAACACTCAGGAGTATTATGAGCTGACTTTGCCACGTGGCTCGAAAAGTGAACAATCCGTTCTTACGACTTTAGAGAATATCAAAAAGAGCACACACAATGGTGATATGAAACAGATACCCGTTGGACACTATCGCCAGGAATACAAGAATTCGTTGGGGGTTCCCAGGATCAAGCGAGTGGGTTCAGCGGCGTTGGCTGGAGTAGGCGTGGTGGTCGCGTCGCGGGACGACTCCCTAACCTCTCGCGAGTTGCCGCCATGGAATCGTGCATCATTCCTCGGTCACTCCGTTACCCAAGCTGATAATTCACGGAACTTACGTCCCTCAGAACACAGCCCCATACCCAAGCTACGGGTGACACAAAGAATTTATAAGTTTCCGAAGAATAATCTTGAGTGTAGTGAATATACCCATACAGTGGACTTCAAATCCGCTATTTTTAGATCCTCAAAAAGTGTGCCAATTTTACCCATGTGCAAAAGATCCCTACCAAGACAACCAATCTAGTTCATTCGTCATCTGCCCAATCATGCCCTCCCTTGCTTTTCTAGTTCCCAGATGATTCGCTCCAATGTAGCTCCATCAGGATTGGGGATTGGTCAAGCCAGGCAAGCACGAAAGGGCGAATTTGGCCTGCCCAATTTCTATTCTGGAAGATGGTTCCAATTCCAGCATAGCACAGGTGACTCCGAATGCCTCCTTTTGTGCAGCGTTGCTACGCTCCGTGCTGATTGTGGTCAACGTTTCCATAAATCGAGTATGCTCGTATGCAATTGAGCATGAACAGTCTTCATCGTCTCGGTTAAAACTGTCATGAAGCTTTTCATACCCCGATGTGCCTCCGATCGCCACAGCGAGAAGCTCGGCAAAGCAGCACCCAAGCTGCCAAATGTCAGATCTAGGAGTGCTCTCCTTCTCTGCATGCTGTTCTGGGGCAAGATATTCCCACGTGCTATCGGTATACTTTGTTGCGGCTCCCTGCCTGAAGATCTTACTGACACCAACATCAGTAATGACTGGCGTGACGAGATCACTTTCCTCGTGATACAGAAGAATATTGTCGGGTTTTAGGTCCTTGTGCTTGATTGAATGACTGTGGAGGTACTCAAGTGCATCGGAAAGTTCGTATAGGATTCGATACACACAGCGGTGTGATTTCGGAGAACTCGGTTCGAACCAAGGACACTGCTTCTTCCGGGTCCGGTCGGGGGTGCGCAGAAACCTTGTTAACGTGTATGGCGCCCAAGGTGCCATTACCAAGTGTATGGTATGTTCGTCGTCCTCCATGCTGAATGCTTCGACATAGCGAACGATGTTCCTGTGAGAGCAAACTTCTAGTAAGCCAATCTCTCTCAGTATTGGTGCCCTCTCCTTCTTTGAAAAGATATTGGAGAATGTCTTCATCGCCAGAAGCTCTTGAGTCCGTTTATGGGTAGCTTTCTGGACGACACCAAAACTACCGGAGTAGGCAGGACTCGTCGTATCTTTAATGAAGGGCACATCAGCTGCCGCTTCGTACTTGTGGATATAACGTGGACGAAACTGGTCGTGGGTGTGATTCAAGAAAAGTTCGATTGTGGATCTTGGTTATTCATGAGTTAGACGATTCTGTTTTGTTGGCAACGAAACCATACTTGTGCCTCTCCAAAGTTTCTGCTGTCAGGTTAATAGGCTCCTGAGTCAAGTGGCCAACGATTGTGCAGAGTTCTTTGCCCATGCGCATATATTTCTCGTCATTATGAGATGGTACGTCCGCTTCGTGAAAGTCCTTGTCGCGGTTGAGAATGTGTCGAGATGCAAATAGCGAGTTCAGGGCACCATCGTGACCGCGATGTTCCTCATCACGGTAGAAATTAAGGAAGGCTAACGTGTCTAAGATTAATACCTTTGTGGCCAGCAGGTGGTTTGCTACCGTGTCTAGATCAAGATTGGTGACCTCGAATCTAAGGGCGCAGACTTGAGTCTTCAAAGCTTGCATCTGCGTTGCTAGGAGAATATTCATTGGTCCACCTCGGACGATACAAACATTTTCGACGGATCTTAACCGTTCGCACACCTCCACACAGCGATCCAGGTAGTGTAGGGCGGAAGCGTGAAGGTCCCCGTCTGTACAAGTAGAGGCCTCCGGGTCGGCTGATGATACCATGTTTGATCACACGGTGGAACTAGGCAAGAAAGAAGGCAACCAAGTATGTATATGTAGGGATACTGATAGTATGTAAGGCAATCAGCTAGGGATATAGACGGGTAGTGGCTTGCGTGATACTGAGAAAGGTCAACAAACGGATTATGTGCATAGGCCCGCGTGTCCAGTATATAAGCACGCAACTCAAGTCACACCGTCGCGTCACACGTATATCCATCAGCGCGCAAGACACGTCTCCATAAACGCGTGAACTACCCTTGAAACATGTACCGTAATATACCTATTCTACCCTCGGGCTATACCTATCTGCCAAGATCTACTAGATTTGCCCGCAATCTAGGAGATTGGAACAGCACAGTCTGATATAGTGTCACGAATGGGAAGTATTCTGGGTCAAGTACAATAGATTGTATTATTCTTTTAGTAGGTCTCATACAAGACTAAAGCTTGAAGAAGGTAAGAATCAGGTACGAACTAGGTGTGGAAAATGTATCCATGTAGGAGGAGTGGGAAAGAATTCCGTTAGTCCAATAGTCCGTATATGACATATAGGAGGCCACCTACAGTGGCCGTCGACTCAGGCTGGAGTGGCCGTAGCCTCCACTTAGGTAGCGCCACACCCAAGTCAACTGGCAACCTACAAGGGTTACATATCCACCTGTTGTACCTCCCATAAAGATATACTGCTTGCTAATTAAGCATTTTCACGATTTTTTTAGTGTTGTTAAAGCAGTTGCAAGGTTAGCTACTATAGCGCGCATAGCAAAGTTGTTTTGCTGCTTACCTTTTAACAATAATATCGTAAATACTATTACTACTGCTAATAGCTTTGCAACTATTTTCGCAACATAAAAAAAAATCGCGAACTTTATTAATTAACAGGCGGCAATTGCCTCAACGTGCGACAAAGTGTCTACGGGCTAGGTACAACAGGTGGCAATGTAACCCTTGTAAGCTTGCCAGTTAACTTGGGTGTGGTGCTACCTAAGTGGAGGCTACGGCCACTCCAGCCTCGCCAGCCTGGACCTACGGCCACTGTAGGTGGCCTCTGATATAGGCCGTTGAAATCGGCAAGTTGCACTGCGTGCGCCCTTCTGTCCTGATGGTATGACGCGTCGCAGGATCCACTAATGAGAATACCACAAATAGCACCCGTGGCGTCCCCGAGGCGTCCCCGAGGCGTCCGCGAACCATGTGGAGGATGAGCTTATACGGTAGCTGTGGGCGACACGACTAGTGAAGCGCTAGAACCGATATTCCAGTTGGTAACGATGGGGGAGTAGTGAAGGGCGGGCTCGAATCTCCAGAGGATGACTAAGAGGGATCAACGAACGTGGGCTCAGACAGCCGCTACAGGGCGGCGGCTAGTTAGCAACCCCTTAACGCCAGAGCGGTCCCCGTTCGATACAGCAAAGGGGCGGTAACAGAGGCAAGAACATTGAACCCAGGATGACCGAAAGAAAAACTATGGCGATCGCCACGACAACCATAGCACGCTTGGGGGGGGGGGGGGGGGGTGGGAAGAAATGGTAGCTAGTAAGTGGGGCCTAAAACTATGACCACTTTTGGACATAATATGTACAACGCTTTTGTATGTGGACCTTATATATACCCAGTGTACCTGTTAGGTAACAACTCTTTTCAACAGCTCACTTTGTTGACGTATATCTTTTTTGAACTCTTTTGAACAGACTATTCTGTTGAGCGCAATAGTGCTTATATTTTTGAGTTATTTACGACATTTTGCTAAGGTATAAAAACCTTCCGCTAAACCTCTGGATTCTAGATTGACTGGGCTAGTTTTTTTGAAATAGCCTGGGTGGGAGTGCAGGTGGTTGGTTGGGTGGCGGGTGGGTGGCGAGGCGATCTGAAAAATACATGAGACTCTCCACCTATTCAACAGCAGCGTAAAGCGTCTCATGTATTTTTCAGACCGCCTCGGGTGGCTTGATTGACTGCAACGTTGATCCTTGCAAGTGTGTATCGCGAAGTGTAGGTGTAAGTGGTGTAGGTGGTGTGTGTAGGCTGTACAGGGTGTGGGCTGTATGGGCTGTAGGGGCTGTAGGGGCTGTAGGCCTATACTTTAAGGGCTGTTGCACCTGTATTGTATTCCAGGGGCTGCAGGGCCTATAGGGCTTATATATAGGGCGTATGTGGGGCAGTGGGGGGCAACTCTTTTGACACTCTTTTGAAAAGTGCCCACTCTGTTGAGAGTGCACAATCTGTTGAAGTGTACACTCTTGAAAACTCTGTTCAAAGTGCTATATTTACGCCTTACAATAAAGTTACTGGTTAATTCGCCCAAAAGAGTTTTTATTCCAAAAAAGGCTCTCCAACATTTCTTTCTATATCCCCCCTGGCCCGCTACGGTACCGAGTAGAGGCGCGGTAATTACCTTCCTAGGCCACCAAGCGGAATAGCTCAAAGATAGATGGATAACAGCAGCCTGTGGGCCGCAGGCGAAACTGCAAGGATGCGAAGTCAGTTACAGCGAAAGGGCTACTGGTATAGTAGTAAGGCGCCTACGCGGGATACACAATGATAACGCTTTAGCGATAGCATTCAAGGACGCTTGCGTCGATGATTCCATGGGCCGCCTTTACTCCCTACGAAACTCCAGGCAAAGCACGCGGCGCTACTACTCCACCTGTACTCAGCGAAACCGACTCGCCGCCTTTGCGAGGTCAAACTGCTACGGGAGATGGGAGGCTCAGTTGTTCAACTGAGAAATACACTCATTCGATGTTCGTCATTCGATGTTCGCGTGAAGCAGTTCTTTTAACTGCTATCGCTGTGATCACATAGCAGTTCATATGTTAAGGACTCGCAATACAGGTGCTGCTGAGGCTCGAAGCACGAAGGGAGGGAATCCCAGTACCGGACCTGTACTTGAGCGGCCATGCGACTTCCTTCGAGGGTCGCCATATCGTATTGCCCGGGTATGTTTCGTACAACACGGGACAACGGCGCAGCCGGTGCGAGTCGACAACGGAGAACAGGTGTGGGTAAATGGCCGGAAAGAAGAGTCCCGAAAGCAGATTTTACGGACGGAGGCTTAGGGATGTGGGTTGGGGCCAAGGCTGCAGCGGGTTCATACACGATAGCTGAGGTCAAGCCCAAATAGTAATGAAATACGACTCACGGTGGTTTCTAGCGTCGCGCAACAGCAGGTGTCTTCTGCCTACCTCCGTATTCTTCCGTGGTACAGGTTACATGGATTCTCACCGATAATGATAATGAGAAGGTGAATGATCCCCTATAATACTGGGCAATTCGAAGCAGAAAATGTGGAAAAGATTTGAGGGCGATGCGTGACTCGGGCTGGGTGGCACTGGGTCTTCCGGTTCCTCCTAATTCATGAGGCTTGGGGTTGTGGTTCTTTCTGGTCATGATCCTATTATTCCTCCCTGAGACAGCAACGAACATTGTCTGTAATGGGAAGACGCTGCCAACGAAATAGCGACAACCCTTCGTATCTAGCGTCTTCAGTATTCGAACTCCCAAGGCTGGCAAAGCCTCAAAGCTGGTTCATCAAAGATAAAATCGACTCACTTCCATGCTGCCCAGTTATTTCAGGCAGTAGGCAAAGAAGGGCGATGCGGCTAATATGCGCGCGAGGTAGTACACGTTATACAACGTTGTATACCTAGTACGGGTGAATATTACTCATAAGGTCCATCACTTTCTAGCGTATATCGGTGTGGTTTTACGGTACAATGACACGATCTGTACTACGACCTGTATGAGGTTCCTGTCGGAATACCGATAATATACTACAGCAGTTGTGGCGGAAACAATGGGTAGCAATGTATCGATGCAAAAATTTCTCCGGTACCCAACGACAGCAAGCTGCAACGGGCCGGAGGGTAAGTGATCGAGATAAGTTGAATTCCTCTCTCCTCCAATTTCCCCTCCAAGACCTGCCATTGAAAAGAGCGAAAGCCAGAGTGAATATGAAGGATTGTTCTTTGTTTTATGATGAGGAAAGGAAAGAGAAGAAGAGGAGAAGATTGATTGGAGATGCGGCTAATTAATAGAAGAGGCTGCAATTTGTGGGTATCTGTCTAACCGAGAGCCTAGACTGGATCGGATTGTGGCATTAGTTAGATAAACCTAGCCACATCAGGCCTGTGGCTAGTGCAATTGGCTTGGCAGCAACCTTGAATTTTACAACAACCTTAACGCTAAGCTAGAACTGGGTTAGTTTGCCTTATCTACAAGTACCTACAACTTACAAGTACCTAGATACCCTTGATGATTGATTGGCCGCAAACCCGTATCAGCCAATCCAGACCCTGCAAAAGACAATCCAGCTTTTTACCCCGCCATGTTCAAGACTCATTGGGGGGTAGACGGTAGGCAGTGTGTTCAACGCGACTGACAAACGTTTGGTCAAACTTTCTTCTCAATATACTCAAGGTTCTGACTCACTCAGCCCGAAGTCTATAAACAAACTTTGCTGGAACATATTTTACCTATAAATACCGGCCTTCCCTATTTTCGTGTCAACAAACCTCGCCCACACCAACAATATCTGAACATCCACAAACTGCAATACCAACAATACCCACAGTCGGCTACGGCTCGTGCTTTTCCAATTTACTTCAAAGAACTACAGTGATATCGGAGAGAACTATTTCGATCCCATTTCATCGCTTTATTGCTCCACCAAACACACACATTTGACGCTACCACCAGCTCTCATCAACAGCTTTTCTGTTGCCGCACGTGTGCTGCCTATATACCCAACTCCCGGAAAGAGTTCAACGCTCTTAGAAGCACATCCCTACCAAATCACCATTCATTACCGCTATGCCATCTCGAGGAGGAGCAGCAGCGCCTGGCGCCGGCTCGCGCGGTCGCGGGGGCAAGTTTAAGAAATTTACCAGAGGAGGTTTGTGTCCCATTCCTGTAGTCGCCTAAAATCTGAGTCGCAAATGGTGGCTGATATGAAAATAAAAGGTGGAAAGCATTTCTCTCGTGATCTTCGACCACTCGACGCCGATGGAAACGAGGTCAGCATGTGGAGCGAGAGTGCTCAGAAGAGAGAGAGCGATGACGACGACGATAGCGAAGAAGACTCGGAAGAAGATTCCGAAGATTCCGATGATGATTCAGACGCCGGCCCTTCTCAAGTGCAACAAGAGCAGAGCCGTGAAGAGCGCAAGGCCGCCAAGAAGGCCCAGAAAGATGCTGCTATAGCGAAGAGACAGAAGGGCCAAGTCCAGGTTGGCGATCTTCCTAGCGACTCCGAAGAGGAAGAGGAAGACGACGACATGCCAGCCAATCCCAACCATTCCAAAGCTGCTCGGCAACAAACAAAGGCCCCGGCACCGGGCGTCGACGCCGCCACCGAGGGAGTGAGCAAGCTGTCGGTAAACAAATCGACAATGAGCCGAAAGGAGCGCGAGGCTCTCGAGAAGCAACAAGCCGCCGAGCGTTACCGCAAGCTGCACGCCGAGGGCAAGACGGATGAGGCCAAGGCTGACATGGCTCGTCTACGGCTCATCCGGGAGAAGCGAGAAGCAGATGCTGCTCGGAAACAGGTATGCAATTTTTTAGGCGCGAACTGTTCTGCATGACTTCATGCAGAGACCCCTGAAAAATGAAATATTTGCTAACATTTTGGGGCATTACAGGCTGAGAAAGAAGAAAGGGATGAGCAGGAAAAAGAGCGACGATTGGAGAGAGAGGCTAAGGAGGCTAAGAAACGTGAGGCCGCTCTTGGAAAGCCGTCTAAGAAAGGGAAGAAATGAAGAGGCTTCGGGATATAAAATTTGCGAGTCGTGTCGTAATCTAGAGCAGACCTGGGAAGCATTTACCAGCGCAGCATTTCATCTCAGTTGCAGGGTAGTAAAAGAGGTACTCCTAACTTGTTCTCGTTTGAACTACGAATACATGTCCCTTCTTTTCCCTCTATAATAAATGAGATTTTAGCTAGGTGGTTTTGTGCCTGAGCTTTTTGCCTGCGAATATATTGAGAGGCATGCTGAGCTTGTGCAGGTGTCAAGCTTCAAGCACTTAATGATCAGTAGGTAAGTTTCACGATTATTGTTGATCGCTCTTGTCAAACCGTAGCAGGCGGTAAAAATGGTAACTCGGCAAATGTTGCGGTCCGTTGCAGCTGTCCGATCCATAATTCGGACCACCACTAACCGCGCCCAGGTACTGGGATGTTGGCACTCTGATACCGAAAGCGAGGCGGTATGAAAAAAAGTAGGTACCGCAAAATCTCCACACCACTTATACCACCCAGAATAATTGCTAGTTTTCAAAGCTATTAGATTTTTAATAGCTGGTATATTAACTGTTAACATTAATTATATCTAATAGCTTCAAAAATAGCTTTAAGTGGTCGTTTTAATAGTTGTTTTGGTAGTTCTTCTGGTGGTGTAGGTGGTGAGGTAGGGACTTTGCGGTACCTACTTTTTTTCAGATCGCCTCGCGAAAGTACCGTAATCCATAATACCTACCTACCTGTTATTAGAGGCCGGTAGGTAAGTGCTAGGGAGCTTGCATTGCGGATATCACAGGCCAATTCCCAAACAAGCTTGGGCGAACGTGGGTAGATTTGCAGGCTCTTCAATTTTGACGAGCACGTCCAATCCTCACCACCGGCCATGGCGCGACAACGAAAAGCGGCCAAATCAACACCTGCAAATCGCAAAGATGGAGGGCCCCCTCCCCCCTACAAGCGTCCACCCGAGGTGCTGCAGCCCATCATCGACACGTTCGATGAGAAGCGCGTGTACATCATGCACATCGACAATAAGCCGCGGAACTTCAAACGCCAGGTTTTCCTGGTTCCCATACTCATGAACCTCGCCATTGTCGCTCTTTTCGCCTGGCGGGTGTACTACATCTCACCTTACTATCTGAGCCTGGTGACCTCCGCGATGGGGCACTGGAATGAGACGACCATGTTCGTCGACGAGATGACGTGGGAGGAGATCATTCCCGAAGTTGGCCGACGTGCACTCACCTTCATGCTGGACACTGTGCTCACTATGTTCCTGTGGCCGTGGCCGATCGAGTTCTGCTTCGGACAGCAACATGGCAACCCGGTGGCCTGGCGTCGGGCCGTCGGGTTCCGCGATCGTGAGGTTGTGGTCCGTCGTAGCCGCAAGTGGAGCGAGAATATGGGCGACGTAGTTAACGACGGCGAAGACGGCACGAACGCGGCCCGCAGCTTCTTCCTGGCCCGCGTGAACATGGCCACGGCCCCCATGGTGCTGGGCGAGAAGACGGGCTACGTTCTCATGGATGGCGACTGGGATCTCGACTGGGGCGCCATGATTGACGCGACTAAGATGGTAGACGAGAAGATGGCAGCCATCGAAGCCTTTACGCTCGTCATCCTGCTGTACCAAGAGGACTGGGGGTGGCTGTGTGCGGACCTCAAGGCCGAGGCAGCGGCGCAAGAAGACGACCGTCGTAGGCAGGTGTTTGCCTTTCGGGACGCTCTCGCCAACATTGGAAAGGAGGACCTGTTCTACCGCTGGATCGAAATCGTACAGTATGAATCATCGCAGCCCGGAGGCTTCGGGCCTGAGAGACAAGAACGCGCCGCCAAGGAAATTAGGGAATTGTTCCAAAAGGAAGGCATTGATTTCGACGATTTTTGGAAGCAGAGCGTGGGCACCGACTCAGACCTGGGTATTCAGTAACGAATAACATATGCCACTACGACAAAGGATTACGGCGTCGGGACGTCGTAGACAAGATGAATCTCGCGTTTATATTATGCGCAAGGCATATACCAGATTGTCTGCCAGGACGCGAGTAATAACAGCTGAAGTACTACCCGAACATGAGCTTGCCGGCTCAATACCAACCTACCTCTAAGCAATAAGATGGTCGATTTTAAACTATCACGGGCACTATGTAATGGCGTAAAGGACGACCAGGAGTGATAAATTTTTGAAAAGCAGATTTATGTATAACCACTTAGTTCAAGAAAGAATAATAGTAAGAAAGCTAGGGAGGGAGTGGGAAATAGGCTGAAAACATGAGATTTGTGAAGTTTACCTAGATATTCTCTTTTATCCTGGACTAGTATGCAATGGAGCTGGGTATATTTAAAGTACAGTTCATTCAGAACTTCTACCAATTTGGAATTATTCAGGATTCCTATTGTTTTTAAGGCAGGAGAACAACCTGGAGAGGTGCGTAAATATGTAGGGTAATAGAAGGTACATGTAAGTAGCGGTCCGTAAATATGGATACCCCACTCTAGCTTCTGTAGAAGGGCGTCTTAGGATGTACCTAGGTACTTTTCGATCTGGTAAATAAATTATTTTTCTTATCGCATACATTAATTATCACAGCTTCCGAAGGCCTGTGATTGATGCCGTCTAGTCGACGAAGATAATCTATCTATCTATTCTTGATTCACCTCAAGCTACATTACGTTTTTTTCTCTTTTTCTCAGATTAGACTTTTAATCATCTCTACATAATCCCGTCACCGTTATAAGCGCAGCTACCACAGCAATCATCGCAACGCAACCACCACCACAACCACAACCTACCACTCTGTGTCCTGTCGAGTTCGAGACGTTGCCGCGCCATCGTCAGCCCACCAAGTCTCAGATGTCACCTCGCCACCCGGCCATCACTACTTCAGCATGCTGAGAGGCAGAACGGGAAAGGACATCTCTATCTGTGCATTGTGCCAGCATCGTCTATCCCTTCTGCGAACCCCTCGGCTGCCCCAGAGCGGCCGCCTCCTCTCAGGCACAGCGCAATGTGCCCGAAACCATGACCCGGGCCATACGCGGCCACCACCCTCTTTTTCCTCGGTCGCCGGCGGTCCCTCGAACACATCATCCTCTCACACCCAGCGCTTTTCGACGACAACCAACCCGACGCTCCAGCAGTCAGGCAGCTCGGCTCAGCCGGCCAATCCTCCCCAAGCACCGACATCGAACACCGGCGCCTCTACCCCCGCCCAGCAACCCAACCGAAAATTATTCCTCAACTTTAGAAAACAAAGAACACAGATAGGCGATTATCTGAATCCCCATGAGATACAGGCGAGACAAGCCCTCATCGACCAGCGGAATGCGACACCGTTTGCGAACCGAAACCAGCAGCCAACAACTCCCCAGAGGAACGGCGACACCAGCAGCCGGGAGCAATTACGCAACTCTCTACCTGGCCTATCCCCTCGCGGCCGCGGCATTGGATCCGACGTTCCCATTCGGATCACACCGGGCGCAACACCCGGCTATATCCAGCCTGCTCCTCTGAACCCTCCTAGGTTCAAAAGGTTTGATGTTGGCTCTGAACCTCAACCGGATGTCCCCGTAAGCTCTGAACCTCGGCGGAATGTTCCCATAAGTTCGGAACCTCGGCGGGATGCTCCCATAAGTTCTGAATTCCAGCGGAATCTTCCTGTAAGCCCCCGGGCTCGAACTTTCGTCCCACCGCCATCTTTAAGACCACCAGTTGGCTTCGGCCTAAATAGCGGCGCAAATGACCCCGTTCCCTCGCGCCTATCAAGCATCGCGGGATCTGGGGCTTTTTGGCGTGATGGCACCTCCAGCCCTTTGATAACAAAATACCAGCCGTCCCGACTTACGGACGACAGCAGCCGGGGAAACACCAACTCCTCTTCTTTCTTAAAATTCGGCAACTCTGTAGCCAGTTCTGCATCCTCAAACCAGAGCACTACGGTAGCTCCGTCCGGTGGCTTTGATGCTTTGAACGCCGCCGGCCTGCGCGATGAAGAGATGAAGGCTTCTATCAAGCGTGGCTCAGGTCATGTTGATATATCTCAAGAATGGGGCCAATTAGCCCGGAAATCTACTAGCAAACCGATCCTGAACAACTTCCAGAACACTGGACCAGACACCAGCGAACCGATCCCGAGCAACCTCCAAAACCCTGGACTAGACCGTAGCACACCGATCCTGAACAACTTCCAGAACACTGGACCAGACACCAGCACACCGATCTTAAACAGCCTCCAAAACGCTGGACCAGGCAGCACTCCTGCTGATAAAGAAACTGCCGAAAACTGGGATAATTCAATATCCCAGGTGCCGCAACGGCACATTGGTCACGACCGTGAGCAAGATAGACGGCGGGATCCCTTTGATCGGGAGAAAAGACCCGATAAAAACCGCGGCGGGCGTCGAAAAAAACAGGCTTCTCGGTTTGAGGATGATGATGATGTCGATACTTACGATGAATATCAAGAGAAGCGTCGACAGAGAGAACTGCGCAAGGCACAGCGTGAAGCCGAACGGACTGAACCTATTCCCATTATGTTACCCGAACTGATCAGTATCACCGCATTTGCCAATGCACTTAAGATCAAACCCGAAGAGTTCCTTGTTCAACTTGGCGAGCTTGGATTCGAAGGAGTAACTTTAGACAGTCTGATGGCCGGTGAGACGGCGGCATTGGTAGCGCAAGAGTATGGGTATGAGCCAACAGTTGAGGCCGGCTACAGTCAGGATCTTAAACCGCGACCTCCTCCAGAGGACCCCTCAGTCCTTCCTTCGCGACCACCAGTCGTGACGATTATGGGTCACGTCGATCATGGCAAGACAACAATACTTGATTATCTACGCAAATCCTCAGTTGCTGCGCAAGAGCACGGTGGCATTACACAGCACATTGGTGCTTTCTCCGTGAAGCTGTCGTCCGGCAAACCCATAACCTTCCTTGATACTCCTGGACACGCAGCGTTCCTAACCATGAGGCAACGGGGAGCCAACGTGACCGATATTGTTGTTTTGGTCGTCGCCGCAGACGATAGTGTTAAACCCCAAACTCTTGAGGCTTTAAAGCATGCCCGCGCCGCCAAAGTGCCCATTATCGTCGCAATTAACAAAGTTGACAAAGATGGAGCTCGAATTGATGCCGTTAAGCATGATCTAGCCAAAGCGGGAGTAGAGATTGAAGATTTCGGCGGCGACGTTCAAGTGGTCTGCGTAAGTGGCAAGACAGGCCAGGGTATGGACGATTTAGAAGAGAATATCCTTACTCTTTCTGAAATTCTGGACCACCGAGCGGAACCCGATGGCGCTGCCGAGGGATGGGTTTTAGAAAGCAGTCTTAAACCCACGGGCAAAGTTGCTACCGTGCTTGTTAAGCGCGGTACCCTGCGGCCTGGTGATTACATCGCAGCAGGCCTCACTTGGGCAAAAATTCGACAACTCCGCAACGAGGCTGGTGTCGATATTGACGAAGCGCCGCCCGGAACTCCGGTGGAAATCCTCGGCTGGAAAGATCTTCCTGCAGCGGGAGATCAGGTCATCCAATCCCCGGACGAAGATAAAGCTAAGACAGCCGTGTCTTACCGTGAAGGGCTCCGCGAAAGAGAGAAGGACGCTGCTGAATATGAAGTTATTAACGAAGCGCGCAGGGCCCTCCAAGAAAAGCGGGCACGCGAGAAGGCAGCTGATCAAGGCAGCACAGACGTACAGGAGTCTCTTCCGGACGAGGAGAATGGGACGAGGATGGTCAACTTCGTCGTCAAATGTGACGTCCACGGGTCCGTGGAAGCCGTTTGCGCCGCGATCCAAGAAATCGGCAGCAACGAGGTGCGACCGAGAGTCCTACGGTCCGCGACGGGACCTATCAGCGAGTACGACGTTGACCATGCAGCGACGTCTAAATCGGTGCTCATCAACTTCTCTACGACGACACCTGGGCACGTCCGACGGATGGCGGAAGAGCAGGGTGTTCGTATACTTGATCACACCATCATCTATCATCTCGTGGACGACGTCAAGGCGAACTTGAGCGAGTATCTCTCGCCCGATGTGAGCATACGCGTACTTGGTGAGGCCGAGATCTTGCAGGTTTTCCCAATCAACCTGCGGGGACGCATCTACAAGAATATTGCTGGCTGTCGTGTGCGTAACGGAGTAGTCGGAAAGAATGATCTTTACCGCGTCCTGCGGGGTGGAGAGGTTGTTTTCGAGGGTAAGTTCTATGATATCCCCTGTTCATCTCTGGCATTCCCATTATATCTTGACTTTCCGTCGCCCTGTCCCATTCCTTGGAAGCTATTAGGCTGAACTTTTTTTTCCCACATAGGCAAACTCGAAACCCTGAAGCATGTCAAGAAAGATGTCATGGAGATGCGCAAAGGTACCGAGTGCGGCATAGGCTTCGAAGAGTTCCAGGACATCGAAGTCGGTGATCAGATCCAAGCTTACGAAGAAATCCGCACCAAGCGAAGCCTGTAATGGCCTTGTCGAGTATGATGTTGGGGTGTTATGTGCAGGCCCACTGTGTGCCTGGAGGTAATTTCTATTGACTCAGTACTTTCCGGCTTTCATCAACTTGCTCGAAAACAATGGGCAAGGATTATCGGTAGATAAAAAGGTGGGAACAGAAATGCAAGATGGCATGTGTAAGACCAATGATGTCTGTATTATCTGTACGATCTGGATGGAAAATAGAAATCGGACATGGGTGCATGTAGGGCGCATGTATACGCGAAGACGACACCAAGATACACATCCTTTTTGAGTGTGGCACTAAAGCATATAGAAAAGCAGAGGTTAGGGCAAATGGCGCGCAGGGGAAAGGAGGCGCCAAGCGCATGATATGAAGCTGTCTTCATTGCCAGCTGTATGTGTATATGTATTGTATTATCATGTATATAACTTTAGTACACAACCAACCTCCCCTACCTACCTACCTACCTACATCTGTACCTATCTTTCTACCTTCATACCCAATTCAAGTATGAATTGTTCTCTCTGTATAAGTGATACTTTTTCCCACTGTCATTCTCATCCTCCAAGTTTAAGTAACTAGGTTGACTTGGAATACATACCGAGTTGTACGGAGGGACATATTCATACCCATACTCTGTCTACAAGCAGAGCAGATTTGTTGCCGGCATAGTTAACAAACTGCCTCGCATTCAAGAGTTCACAAACGAGCCCGTTTCCTTCTACATCATGTTATATTTTCAGATAAGTAGGCAGATGGTTAATGAACCAACCAACCTCACCAGTCAACCACATAAATAATCGACCAATTATAAATAACTTTCTACTACACAATGCTAAATTCAGGAATTTCGCCTGTCTCGGCTTTGTTCTCCACGCCCCATTTATAACCCACGCGCCACCGTAATCGCGCGCTGTCGACTTTCCTGGCCGGCTCGCCGGCATGCCACACCTGAATGACCTGTGTCACGCCGTTTTCCTGATTGGGTCGCAATTCACGCCCTGTTTGTGGCTGGAGTTTCAGCTCGTAACCCTATCATGAATCAGTCAGAATGGATTAAGACAGTTCGTGCTTGATGGAAAGAGATAGATTACGGTCACGTGGAGAGTATAAAATATGGCTCCTACCTTTGTCACAGCTAACTGAAAATGTAGATCACTTATTTGCTGCGGCGAAGGGTTGGAAAAGGAAAATAATAATGATAACGCGTTGGGCGCCTGTGGTGCCCTGACAGCCTTCATGTTGATATGGAGAAGCTTATCGCTCACCACGGCCTGGTGATCACGCGGAGTAGACACTTCTGGCGGAAGAGCGGAAGAAAAGGACCATTCGTCGTCATCATTGGGTGCGGCAGGTGCCGCTGGTGGTTGAGGCGTAGCGGGTTTGGATGAGAACTGAGGCGAGCTAAGAGACGCGAAAGGATCATTCGTTTTCTGGGGAGGCTGTGAGAACGCAGAATATTGACCCAAAGAAGGTTGTGGCGTTGTGGACTGTGATGCTGATGGCTTGGAGGCGAATCCTGAATACGGAGAAAATGGAGGTGGCGTAGGAGTTGGGGATGGGCCTTTGGCAGTGCTGTTCTGCGTTAGGGATGACAGAAGTGCGGGACCAGGTATATCTGCAATGAAATTAGCAAAGTGTTTCATTATTTAGAAGGTTAATCACAGTCATGATCGGGGTTCACGGACTTTGATTGGCACCAAACCCAAGAGAAATGCCACCACCCTGTCCATAGCTACCGGTACTATCACCCAGGGACAATCCTAGTAGATCATTCTCTAATCCTCCTGGTTGAGATGACGATTGTGCTTCGGTACCGGCGCCATTCGTCTCTGCGTCACCATCAAAATCGATCAACGACAGCTCGTTCACCGCTGAAGCCTTGGCTTTACCAGATGAAGCTGAAGCTGTCGGTATAGGCGCTCCTTGGGCTATCTTTTCGGCGCCTTCGACATCGCCCTTCTTTAGCAACTTCCATCTCTCTACGGTCCGATGTATGCTGTCATTGATTTCAAACAGCTTGGCTACGGCCTCGTGATCATCTGACTCCTCTTCACACATCTTTTGGATCTTGGGCTGTGCACTCTGCAGCGACGCAGCCAGGTCCTCGAACACGTCACCGTCAGTCATAGTGTCACCGGGTTGGAAAGCGGCCAGTCGTTCTTCCAGCAGACGGGCCTTGGCTTGGATTTTGCCGACTTCCTCGGCAGCCTTGGCGCGGTAGTCCGTCTTGGACCTGGTATCGTAGCCAGCCATGATCTTCATCAGCCGGTTGGCCTCTTGCAAGTCCTCGGGAGCACCTCGTCGGATCAACTCTTGAAGCTTTGCGGACTGCGCCTCACGTTCCTCCTCCTCCATCTCCTCGGCTGATTTTAGATTCTGGGGGATATGTTAGGGTCATACATGAACACATATATGTATACATGCACATGGATTCGTTGCGTGTACTCACATCGCTCGGGTTCAGGACAGCAACGTCATCTCTCCGCACCTCGGGGAAATGGTAGCCCTTGTAGCTCAACAGGCGATGCATGTCGCGGATGAAGCCCAGGTCTTCCTTGTAGCGGCTGGTCTCGCATATGGTACTGCGCCACTCCTCGATGGCCTCGAGTATCTTAGACTGGACCCGGGTGTAGCGCAGGGGCGGGCGCTCGGGGAAGCGGCGGACGAGCTCGTTGAGGAACTCCTTGGCAGCGATCTGGAGGTGAAAGGGGTAGCCGCAATTCTTGACGCAGATGTCGAGCAGGCCGAGGGCGAGCAGGCCGACGTTGGGGTTGCGGGAATTGATATAGCCGACGATGGCGACGGCAGCCTCGCGCGGGGCCGAACCCTTCTTGCTGTTGATCAGGTCGGCGATCTCGAGGTTGAGAGCCAGGTTGGGCTCGAAGTTGTCGGGGCTGCAGGCGCTGGCGATGAAGCGCTGGAGCTGCGACGGGCGCGGGTAGCCCATCTCGCCCCAGCGGTCCCGGGCCGCCGCTCGAGCCGACGCGGCCTCCATGTCGTCGTCGTCGTCGTCGTCGGGTTGCTGTCGACGCTGCCGTGTCGCTTCGAGATCTCTCCCTCTCTCCTATACTGACTTCCGTGCTATACTCGGTGCTGTGGCGGAAGTATTTCCTTGAAGGCTAGGTCTCAGTTGTACCGGTCAGGGGCGAAAAAAGGAGGCAGGCAATATTGAAAATCGAGATCAAGCAATTGCTAGTTGATGCCAGTACACGGTTATTCTACTTCGTATGGCGACGAGACGCTAGCTCATCATGTCTGCCGTTCGATCCGTACGTCGTTGCCTTGTGCCCCCTCTCCTAACGACGAACAGGTGTCTCTTTCTTCTGGGGCCAGGGATGACGCTGATAGGTACGACGAGGAAAACCCGCCTAGCCGCAATGCTATGCTATTTGACGATGGGTCGTGGGTCGGGCTAAGAAGTTAAAGTAGCTTGGCTGATGGTGTGCTGTAGCCTGTACCTGTCGCTGTAGCCTGTAAGTGCCTAAGTCTAACACAGAGTCCGCGTGGGTAGGATCGCAAGGCAGTAGTGGGATAGATAGTGTCCGCTCGACTTGACGGGGTTGATCAAGGCCTCGTCCTCCATCCCGCTCTTGTAGGATTGAGAAATGGAGCCTCTCGGGTAACGATACCGCAAAGTGGCGGCCGGGCGCCTGGTTGCTAGAAAAATAGACTAAACCTATTATAGATAGCAATTGCCCTCACGCAAGTAATTTTATACCCAGACTAAGTACTTACTGAGTATTTACAGTAGTTAAATTCTCATGCTTAAGCATCTAGGTATATTATAACCACATGATATATTACCTACCTCTCATCATATATAACATTTCATTAATAGGTATTTACCTATTTTGAAAATATCTCAATTTCATAATTCATTCATCTCTGTCTACCTCATTCAGTATATAAGTATGCACGTCTAAGTTACTCAAACAACTTTACTAATCCAGATTTAGTAAGAATAAGTAGGCAAGACACCTATTCCAGTTGTCAGCGTAGCTAAATTGCTGTCTAGGTGCATTATATACCTAGAGTTTAACCCCGCTAAGATTAACAACACCGAGTCAGGATCTACGCCCCTCTAAATTCCATCATCATCATTCTAAGTGCGCTCGCTTCTCTCCAACATTAAGACTTTCGCAACCAAAAAGCTTTTTCTTTGACCACTCAAGAATTCACTTGTTAATTTACTTGTTCCGCTGTTCCCATATCCCTTTCCTCTGAAGATACATCTATCAAGTAATGGTGCGCCACAAGAAAGACAACTTTCGCGGAGGGAAAAATGCCCCGCGCGGACGGCCTCGGCCAGTGCGGCAGGGCGACGACGGCGACCAGATCGATGGTGCCCAACCTCCCTTCAAGGCCGCCTGTTGGGATCTAAACCATTGCGACCCGAAGCGATGTTCCGGCAAGAAGCTCATCCGACTCGGGCTCATGCGCGACCTGCATCTCGGCCAGCGCCACAACGGCGTCATCATCACGCCTAACGGCAAGCACACCCTGTCCCCTGCCGACCGCGAGCTCATGGACCAGTATGGTGCCGCTGTGGTGGAGTGCTCCTGGGCGCGGACTCAAGAGGTGCAGTGGAACAAGGTCGGCGGCAAGTGTGAACGACTGCTACCCTACCTCGTCGCCGCGAACACGGTCAACTACGGCAAACCCTATCGGCTGAACTGTGTCGAGGCCCTCGCCGCGTCTTTCTACATCTGCGGCCACCCGGACTGGGCTGAGCAGGTTCTCCGCCCCTTCAACTACGGCGAGTCTTTCCTGGCCATCAACTCAAAGCTGCTCAAGAAGTATGCTGCCTGCGAAGACGAGGATGCCATAAAGGTCACGGAAAAGGAGTGGCTGGAACGTCTGGAGCGAGAACATGCCGAAAGTCGGGAGAATGACGACGACGAGGATCTATGGAAAGGAGGAAATGTCAACCGCAGGGTAATGGTAGACTCAGACTCAGACGAGGATGATGATGATGAGGATCGTAGTGGCGAGGAAGATGACGGTGGCGACAGCGACAATGAAAGTATAGACGGAATCTACCTTGGCAAGAAACCTGAGCAATGGCCCAAACTGGGCGGGATTACAGAAGACTCGAAAGTAACACAAAAGAAGAAGGACCCCTTCGACATAACAGACGATGAGGATGACGAAGCCGAGATGGAGGAGATTAGGCGCAAAATTCTAGCATCAAAGCCTTTCGCCGATCCTGAAGACATTGACAAGAAACCGAAGCCGCAGGCCATTCCCCCACCTCAACCACAGAAATATGAAGTCGATCTAGATATGCAACCGGATTCCGATAACGATAACTATTCAGATCTTGACGGCAACGATGCGTTTGATAACATCATCGACGCTACCCCCTTAACAGACAGAACGGGCTTGGCCAAGCTAGAGAAAGAGAGGGCCAAAGCGGCCATAACGACTCGCACATTCACATCAGGGAGCGCGACAGCGCCTCGCAGGTGGTGAATAGATCAGCTTAAACCCCGTAATAGCCAAATGAAAACTACATTTAAAAATGGTGCTTGCGTAATGAGTAGGTAAGTTCATGTCTATCATCTTTGTGGCTCATTTGTGACTCGCGTCGATAGGAGTATGTATGGTTAATTCAAAGCTGGCTATGAGCATGAGGTCATTTTATTTTCCACCCACCAGTACCGTACTTTAACCATTGACCCCGTGGACCTCGTTCTCCAGGAGCTCCAGCTGTGCATAATTTCCCTATACGATCCTAGTAAAATATGCAGTTGTAGTGTTGCTGCGACGTTTTTTTCTGTCTTATAACATAAAGAGCAGCTTTACGGTGAGATCTATAGAATGTATATCCTTCGCTCATCAACTCTCGGGCTTTTGACTCAATCTATGCCCAATTAATGTCGAAGCATCCAAGGTCATGGGTCGTGCAAGGAGAATAGACACGCCTCCATTGTGAGCAATGACTTTGCCATTATCACACGACTCTGATAAACGAGTTGAAGCAATTCATGGGATTTAGATTTCCAAACCACCCCTGGACGTCATTCTGTATTCGCATGGTAAATCTTTTGACTGTCAACCCAATTATATCTTGCACAATGATAGTCACTTGGTATGGTATGTTCTCCTTTATCGACATGCTACTTTCGCCATGTCAGGCTTCTACTCTTTTATGCCTCGCTCACCAATAAGACTTTCTTCCTCCTCCTCTCCCCCAAGATGTATATCGTCGTTTTTATTATTCCTTTGCCTAATTGTACTGAAGAAGTAAGAAATGAGACTGGTGGTCTTTCTCTTGTAGCCAGCTATTCCAGCATAGCCGCATCGAACGCCGCCACGGGCACTCCGTACTATCAACAATGCCAGTAATCTGCGCAGAAGTCAGTTATCTGCAAAAGATGGCAGTGGCAGTCCAATATTTCAGCAGGGATGGGGTAGAGTAGGAGGGTCAACTTACGCGGTGAGTCCAACGACAAGAAAAACTGCCACGTAAGACCAAACTGAGAGACCGGACATATGAGTGCGATCTACTTGCTTCAATGCAACTACCTCGTCGATAGGATATCCAGGGTCGATGGTCTTGTTCTTCATTGTGTCCATGGCCATTGTATAGCCCAGGATCGTTCCGTTGAAATGGAGCGCAGCGATGCGCGCAAATCTTCTGCGTTCATTTACATGGAACGACGTTTCAAACCCCTTTCTCTTCGATACAGCCGTAAGGGCGCCTGCGCCATTCAATGCGGTGATATTATTAGACGTGAACTTTTAATGAAAGTCAGCGAGTACCAACGAAGCAAACACCGCAAGCCCCTGTTGAATCGAGGGTTTGACAGGGGAACAAACTCACCAGCACGTAGCTTTCCCCCTTTAGATCCCCCTGCGGCTGGACGGCGTACAGCAGCTCGTAATGCTGGTTAAAGATGCGTACGGCGTCCCCGGCGTACACGACGAGTACCGGCTTGCCGTATAGCATGCCTGGGCGCGCCGCCTGCGCGAAGTTGTACCCATGATCCGCGTAGACGAGACTCAGGTCTTTCGAGGAGACGATGCTCGGTCCATACCCGCCATACCCGCCCGTCAAGAAGATGAAGCGCGTGTCGTCTATCCTGTCCGTGTCTAGCTTGTTCACCTGATATATGGGGGCCTTAACAGGCGAAGAGAAGAATGTCTGCGTTGGCTTTTTGCCCAGATCGCCCTCTTGGTATGATGTTAGGTTTGTGTGGTAGGGAGAATCAGCATAGGCCTGAAGGGGAAGAGTTAAGAGGACTAAGACAGTGTTTAGAGAGAGTAGACTGAAACACCGCCGTTGGTCTTGAATAGAAGCTATGCATGTTGACAACGTTTTCTAATGTTGGTTAGCCTCGCGATGCCTAAGATGACAACATCATTTGAAGAAATGTTGCAAACATTCGGAAGGAGTTATTACATCGTCAATTCAGACTACGATGATTAACTATTTTCTGGTACTGAGTAACTCATCTCATCTTATTACACACCAAACAACCATAAATGCTAACTGGAGGGTTCCTCAGCGCGTTCTAGCGTAGACGCTATTCGATGGACGGGATGAATCAATCGGCCTAGTGATAGTAAAAGTTATGCGGTGCCGGGTGTCGTGGTCTACTTGGTCATTGGTTGAGTGATTTTTGGTCTACGAGGCAAGCTATCCGGCCAACGACGGTGCCATCAGTCTAAGGCAAAAAAGGAGTATCCCCTATCTTGGTTTTGATCAGACATTTTCTCCTTTTCGTTGCCGATTCATCAGCTTCGTAAAGACGATTAGGAACGTCGTTATCATCACCCATTCGTATAGGTGGACTCTTCAGAGTGCTTTTTTTACATAGCTCACTCTGATTCAGGCTGCCGCGCGTTCTCCTGATACGGCTTTGTCGAGTTCGGTGCGGTGTCTTCTTTGATGGTCAGGTTAAATGAAGGTCCTCGCCATTAGAGGGACTGGGAAGGTATGAATGAGCCTCATCTCAACCTCGTCGTCAGTTAGACGCTATGAGGGAAGAGACTAGTTGGCAGATATTATTCTAAGCTAATTAGGTGTACGGAATCAGAATACGCACTCACAGGTTTTGTACAAATCCTTTGGATCGTAGATATCACGTATAACAAATCTGCCTTGATAAACTTTTTCTTACATGAAAACTGAAGCAAAACTCTGTAAGTGTTCTCACCAAGTTAGCACAATGAAGACAGCCACCTGAGACATTAACTCGGCCAGTCGAGTCTCGAGGTGTTTGGAAAGAAAAGAAACAAGATTGGACTTTGATATGTCATTAAAAGCATCCCATTCTCGGATCACTTCCTAGTACAATTCAGTTATATACACGCTGTTAAGATTACTGATTGGACGTGTTACGAGAACTCGACCCCGTTCATCTCGTTGAAAGTAGCAAGAGGCTCGGAAGATATAAAACACCCAGACTGACTAGTTAGCTAGTTGTTCAGAGATCCTAGTAGCGTTATCGCACGGGGCTCGGATAGTGGAATAGCTATATGATTTCTGTTGCGTTATAATGACATGCCTCGCATCGGCGCAGACGACTGCAACATGAAATTTTCTAAAGCACCCTTCACTTATTCATTAGCTAGATATCAATCGCAAGTGTGAGTCCAGTTTGAAACGGCACTTAGTGGATTGTCGACAGAGTGATATTATAAATACAATCGTTCATAATCTGTTTTCATAGATACAGTATACAGTACATATAAAATCATGATCTTGAAATCACTTTCATGATCGATAAGATGAAGTTTCCTTTACCATATCGAATGCTTTTTTGGTCGTCAATGTAATTAGTGAATGTAAGACCCTTACCTCCCTTGATAATGTGTGTCTCGATTACTCTTTTTGCTACTGTAAGGGGCTAGTTCATTCGGTTTCTCTCATTCTCTCCTCATCAGGACTTCACTTTGACTCCCTTGAGTTTACAATGTGCGCTACCAGGATCTGTATTTCTCCATATAAATTTGAGGCAAGATGCTGCGCTTGGTAGTGGCCATCAAGTAATACGATGAGAACATCATAATCCACGCCTACATTAGATTTCATATCTATTCTCATCTAGAATTTCCCTCGGGACTGAGCACTGATGGTAGGTGTTCACAATTCATTTAAAAAATATTCCGATGAACATGTCAATCGCAAGTTTCGATTTCTATTGTTCTTGCAGTTGTTAATTGAGCTATCGATGCTGCACCGTTGCAGCCGCCGATAATGGATAATGGTGCTTATGCGTGACTATCAGCCCCCAGTGAGTGGACTTGTTAGCTCTGATAACATAGCGCCAGCATGATGGTTACAAGCATTTATCCAGTTTACAAAGTACATACTGAGGTACAGTTGTAACACCCAGCGTTTTACAAGAAAAAACATAGAGGCCCAGAATGGGAACATCAACAACGGCACGGAGGAATAAAATTGTGACGAGGATAATTGATACGTATGTCTCTGCTCATGTCTGAATCTTCTCTTAAACGGGTGCTAACGATGTACCAACAGTTGGTCGCAAATGCAGGGACTAGGTAGTCTAGATAGTGCGATGTCAGGATCGGGTTATCCCCACCTTCTCGGATAGCCAGCCCTATTAAACGTCGGCGTATCTACATACATATAAGAGCGATGTGCTGCCGGGAGATGCTGTTGGTTAACCCCATCCCTGCGAGTTTTCAGCTGTTATGAGGCACACGCTAAAGCCCCTTACGAGATAGTCAAAGAGGACATGTTCACTGATAAAACCGAGCGCTTGCCTCCTCTCTAAAGTTGGTCTTCAAATACCTCTCACTCACTTGTTTGTATACGCTGCTGACGGTATACTAGGTCAGGCGTAGTCATTCTCTTCTTACTTGCGCCCGTCGCGGTTCGTGAACCTCTATCGCTCTGCAAGGATGTGAATTCAGTCCAGTGTCATCGCAGTATCTAACCTTTCACTTTTCAGATTATCGCGAAAGGCCTATACAACTTGTTTCTTCATCCACTAGCCAATGTCCCGGGGCCATTATGGGCACGCATCAGCGGTATCCCCTCATGGTACTATGCGTATCGTGGTGACCGCCATATCTGGCTCCAGAAACAGTTCCAGACTTACGGTTACAGAGTCCGTATCGAGCCTGGTACGGTAGTGTTCTGCGATACACAAGCTTATTCAGCTATATATAATATGAGAGCGAATGTGCGCAGGGGCCGTTTCTATGAGGCTTTCAAAAGAAACGCACACGATATTACTACCCTGACGTGCATTGACGTTGCCGCTCATGCCAGGAGACGTAAACATCTGAATCTGTGTTTCACTGAGCGATCTATTCGTGCAGCCTCCGTCTTCGTCGTCAACCATGTGGACCGCTGGATTCAGATCATCACAAAGGGAATACAGACTGCCGGCGAGTGGTCACAGCCTATGGACTTTTCGGAAAGGGTAGACGGCCTCATCTTCGATATTATGGCGGACTTGAGCTTTGGCACATCTTTCGACATCAAAGAGCCAGGAGACAACCCTCTCAGACATATTCCACACAGTATCTCAGAATACATGCGGTTCTATTACCTAGTAAGCTCTACACGCTCACTTCAATCCTGCCTTTACTCCTTTCCTGTCAGTAATCACAATTAAACACACTGACAACCCTGTAAGATGTCCCGTGTACCGTTCCTCGAGTTTCTACTATGGCTCAAGCCCCGTGGCCTTGATCGACTTATAGATAGCGTCACCCCGCCAGCGGCCCGGCAGTATAACCAGTTCGTGCATGATAGCGTCACCGACCGAATTGCTCTACAGAAAAAGCAAGAGAGCAAGCCCGAAGAGGAAAGGCGCCAAGATATTTTCTATTTCTTAGCCGAAGCTCGAGATTCCAAGACCGGAGCTCGCGTCTTTGATGAAAATGACCTTCGCGCTGAATCGAACTTACTCATCATCGCGGGTTCGGATACAACCGCTATCAGCCTTTCCGGCATCTTCTTTTATCTCACCGGCGATCCGTTACGATGCCAAAAGCTTGTAAGGGAGATACGAACGACCTTCAAATCACTAGATGATATTGTGTACGGACATCAGCTCCAATCTTGCACATACCTGAGAGCTTGTATAGACGAAGGTATACGGCTTACTCCCTCAGGACTGTCCGAGCTGCCGCGTGAGGTGCTTGCAGGTGGTATCGAAATCAAAGGGGAGTTTTATCCAGCAGGGACAATTGTTGGGGCAGCGCCATATACCAACTCTCATAACACAGAAGTCTACGGAGATGCCGGAACATTCCGCCCCGAACGATGGATTGTCGACAAAGCAGCTGGCGTAACTAAGGAGTCTTTCGCGAGAGCCAAGGCTGGTTACCACCCATTCCTTAGTGGGCCCGGCAATTGCGTTGGGCAGAATCTGGCCATGGCAGAGATGCAGATCACGATTGCCCGGACACTGTATCAACTTGACGTTCGGAGAGCCCCTGGGTCTACACTGGGAGGTGGTAGCCCCGAGTTAGGGTGGGGGAAAACTGACCCTAACCATATTCACTTAATCGACGCCTATATTTCGTTGCGGCGTGGCCCGGAAGTGCAATTTAGAAGAAGGAAACTGGGTGACCAGGGTAAAATCTCATGACACACTATTTCTAGGACGAGGGATTCATGCTATGAAGATTGACTGATTTGGATACAGTCAGTCTGTATGAACAGACCGAACCGGGTAGGGGGTGAACCTGGAAAGACCTCTGGTCACATAGGTGTGGTTATCATGATCATCCAACTTATGCAATAACTATTATTCAAAACATACAAAATCAATTCATCATTAATCTAAATCAAGTTCTCTTGGGACGGTACTATAGAGTTAGCCTGGACGAGGCACTAGACACGCAGACTTCGTAACGCAGCTGGCTTGAAGTCCAGTGGATGGTTATCTATTTCAGGATAATGCTAGTCCTCGAAGCCCATTCCGTGCCTGGTGTGTCTTGATTCTGCTTGGCTCTATCGCGAAACGAAGTTTTCTGGATGAATTTTGCCAAGCGTATGCTCTTGGGCCATTTGCCCCTATTAAGCGGCGGTATCATGAGAAGTTACTTATCAGATTGATACGCTTGGAAAGTGCACAATCAAGGCACAGAACATTCCATTTAACTCAGCAATGAAGTCTAAGTAATGCATCACGGGCATTTCGTTATAACTTAGGATTATATGCCTTCAACACCACCATGCTGAGATAGATTACCAGTGGCACTCCATGAAATGCGAAAATGCCGTCACTCGCTTACCAAACAATAGCCTTAATAAAAGCAGCCACGGGCAGAAAGGTATATTTAATTATGGTCTTCCCTTTTAGGAAAATTAAATTTTCTTATCGCGATACTTGCTGTTGAACCATTGTTATATCCTTCGTGTTATGTAGAAAGGGTTGTAGATATACCTTAAGCAGAGATAATACAGACCCATGCATGGTGCACCTGCTGTTTGGTAGGATAGCATCAGCATGTAGCAACTACTACATATTATGTTGACAGAATTAAAGTACGCGAGTTATAGCAGGATGCCTCCCATTACTGGTGATCATGTGGGCATTGAGGACGCGTCACTGTAGACAGTGCTCCAATGTTTCTTCTTAGTTTTGCCTTCAATTGTTTATTTCGATTCCCTTTTACTACAATTCACTACGCTCAGGAACTTCCTGACTCATATCCCCTTCGTGCCTATCAGTATCATTCATTGCATGTACCAACTCGGATACTTATCTTTGCTAGTACAATGGGAGTACATTGTTCTCGGTTTGCCAATGACGTATAACCGAGGGCAGTTAATGGGCACGTTCCCATTGCGAAGAGTCACAAGGTCTATTGTGTAACTGCCCTACTTAGTTGAGGGTAGGTGTTCTTCATAAGGGTATACTTACTTAACTAGTTTGTTTATGACAGTCATCAGTAACCCAGGTAATCTCGTCGCGAGATATTCACTCAACTCCCCTAGCGACCATTATTTGTTTACGCGCTTGACTGCTGGCAGCTCAAGTCTATTTAATACATACCTCTCAACCTCCCTCCACCAAGTTTCTTACATGCTTTCTCACGAACTTCTCCCTCACTTTCGAATTCGTCCGGCCACAGGTGTTTTCCTCAACGCCGCATCGCTCATACCTTACATCCGATGTCTTAAGTTCAGCTCAAGATGGTTCGTACCATCCATTTAAGATATGATATCAATCTGCTTAATGTACTTCAACTTATACCTGCGGCGCAGAGTTCTGATACGAGTCCCATCTCGATATTGGATGCTACCATAGCTCCACAAGCTCCCCAAGCTCCCCAGGGGGAACCCAGCGGCGACGAGTAAGTCTTCCCGTTACTCTACGAACACTGCAGATATTTAACACTTTCCAGTGTCCCATGGCCAAGATCTGGCAATTACCGGTGCGATACATGCGGGAAATACCTATCGCGACAAGACGCACTGGTTCGACACACCCGACTTATTCATGGCACCGGCCAGCATTTCTGGTGCCGGGAGCCTCAATGCGTCCGGGTCAAAAGGGGATTTCGACGCTTTCATGATTACCGCAAACATATGAGGGTCGACCACAACGTCGTCGTCGAGCCCAGCAGTCAGCCTTCCAACAATGTTGCTGGCACCAACCGAGAACACCACCCCAGAGTCCGCCGCGTTGTCACCGAGCCTCAGTTCATACAGCCGTACGCGTTCGTGCCTAACATTCAATATCAAGTCCAGCCTTGGACCCAATACGCTCCTCGAATTGTTCCCCAGCCAATGCCTTCGACAACACCATGGCAATCACCGTATACTACGCCCTGGCCCACCCCATATGCCATGCCTTGGCAAATGCCCCTACCGACGCCTGTATATCACCCATACCAGCAAACAGTCGTACCGGGCTACATGCCCGACCTTGCCCAACCTGCTGCCATTGCCGCGGGCAATGCTGCTAACTCCAAATGGGGCCCCTTCCCCCAATTCCCGGATATGAGAGTGTCCCAGCCTTTATACTGGCAGCCACAATCGGAGCAGTCTCGTGCCGCAGAGATCCTGCAACCCCAGGAACCTACCCAGTGGCCAGGCGGACGAGCTGATACTGTTTCGACGGATGGAGAACAAGGTCTAGTCGAAGAGTCTTTGAAACAGGAAAATGCATTCGAGTAGACGAGGGACTCGGTCTTATGAAGCAGAATAAGATGTAAAATATCGTGGCACGGAGTCTTGTACGTTGTTCTTAAGGACGAGCCGAGAGCCGTCAAAGTTGGAGGCCACAATGTATTTTGAAATGAGGGGATATCGATGATTGGTACATAGATAACCCTCTGCGTTTGTGAAACACGGAAGCAACACCAAGATGTAGACCAATTATGTCTTCATAGCAGAAGTCCCATGAGGCATGTTAAGCGGCTCTATGCAGCTGATGTATCAAGCCCTCTAATCAAAGCTCATTCTCTATATGCCGCTCACGATACCAAATACCCATATACCAATACCAGTATAGTACAGGTAGAGAAACCTTTCATAAGCCCCTACCGTCCCTTCCACCTCAACCGACCAACCCACTCAGCCCACCTCCTAACCTCGTCCTCAGCAAGGAGTAAATCAACCGTATAAAACTTACGCGCGAGATCCTCATGCGCAGCAAAGCGATGCACGAAACGGTGGCAAGCGCCGCAGAGCCACGCGACGTTCTGCAGATCGCACTCGCGATGCCAGCCACGGCGCACGGCTTTGACGTGTACGAAGCGCGGGATGAGATGGTGATAGGATAAATTGATCCAGTCACGACCGCAGATCTCGCAGGCCTCGGCGCGCGTCGAAGACGGCGGCGGCGGTGCCGTGGATAGGAGAGTGAGGAACGCTGTTAGCACTGGCGCTAGGAACTCCTCTATGCCTTGCTTCTGCTCGTGCGTGATGCCGTAGGCTGATAGCGAGTCCGCGATGCCTGGATCTAGGTTCGGCAGTCGCGCGCTGATGTCTGCGCCTGTCAGGGGCAAGACGTACTGCTCTTGGAGTGCGGGTGAGGCGATCCAGTCGTGGTAGTCGATGGTTTTGAGCTCTGATGGTAGACATGCGAATGTTTCGGTTGCGATGTAATCTGTGAAGTCGGCAAGGTCGTCGCTTGGGACAGCGTTTTCGCTTATGTCATCCTTTTGGTCTTCTCCGTGTATCTCGGTGACTTGATCCCCATGGTCTGAAGTTTGATTTACTACTTCATGATCGGACTGATATGGTGTTGAGGTTACAGTCTTCTTTTTCGACTTGACCTTGTTCCGACGACGAGGTCTAGTCTGTGGCTCAGAAATCTTCTCGAGGAGTGCAGTGGCGAGACAATCCCGGAACAATTCGTAGTTTCGTTGCTGATCTTCCGGTATGGATATTGACATGATGAAAATATTGGAATATTTATTGGGTAAGAGTAGGACATGTAAATAAGTGCAAGTCTGAATTTCCATATGATGACGTAGGTAGTGCCACGATTTCAAGAGAATCTCACTACATATACTGAGACACAGGATCAGTACGTAATTCAACTATCTTCATTCGCGATCACTTACTGTAATTCAAAACTTGATGTTCACAATATGAGCCTCCACCAGAGAGGACCTCCGTGTCCACCCCAGCACTCTTGGATACATGGATGTGGCAAGAAAAGTGAAGCTATTGCACGTACTATTTATTAGCAAGCCTGGAGTTGATTGGATGGACAATCATCTTTCCAAAAGCGGTAAACAGCTACCCCGCAGTCCCGGAAGAGATGTTGCGGGATAGTCGGTCGACGCACCCTTTGAGGGGCAGTTGAAGGTTGTAACGATGCCCTAAAAACACCGTAAGTAACACGAGATAATGTCATCACCCTGTCTTGTCTGTAACCCCACACTATAAAAAGCCTCGTTTTATCTCACTGACCTCCATCTTTTTTTTTTTTTTATTATAAATTCAGGTTCACTTTTTCGACTGAGTGTCGCTTTCAGAGCGGGCCGCTCAGCCGCTTTACACTACTGGTAAACTTGTAGTACCGAGACGCAACCATGGAGCCCACCAAGAAGGTCATCGCTTTCGATCTATACGGGACATTGTTGTCCACTGAATCTATAGCCGATGAGCTAGCCAAACTGTACGGAGGGGACAAAGCGAAGTCCGTGGCCGCGGTGTGGCGGCGATATCAGCTCGAATATACATGGAGAATCAACAGCATGGGTTGGTGATAGAGTTTCCTCTGATCAGCATATCGTATGAGAAGTAGTCAGTCTGATGAGGATCTCAGGGAAGTATAGAACATTTAGCGAGATCACCCGCAGTGCTCTTGCCCACGCAGTTGCCGAACATGGTCTGCCTCTCGCTGCGTACGATGCTGAGACGCTTATGGCTGCATATGACGCGCTGCATGTCTTCCCCGATATACCAACGGCGATGCAATTACTACAAGAGCATAGGGGTACGGTAGATGCGTACATATTCTCAAATGGCACTGACGAAATGGTCGGAAATTCTGTCCGGACCTCGCCGGAGCTGGGACCTCATGCCGATGTATTCCGGCGATACATCACGGTTGACAGTCTGAAATGTTTCAAACCGGACCCAAGGACATACGCACATGTAGTAGAGCAGAGCGGCAAGAAAGGACACCCGGGGGACGTCTGGGTTGTAAGTGCCAACCCATTCGATGTCGTCGGAGCCAAGGCGGCTGGGCTCAAGACTGTTTTCATTGATCGGCCGGGGCGGGGTTGGATTGATCGACTCGACGAGATGCACATGCCTTCATTGATTGCTGGGAGCGTCGATCAAGCGATTCAATTCATTTTGGACTATTAGTTTCCCCCCTAACGTAGTAGGGAGGTCAGTAGGACAATAAAACATTGGTATCTCATACAGTCGTGAAATTCATAATAACATAGATTTGTGCCAGCCATACAGTGTCCCTCATTCCATACTCCGTGCTATCAAACGATCTTGTTGAAGCTCTCAAAAAGCTTGATGATCTCTTCAGCGAAGAGAGAGGCATCAGCAGGATATCGGGCGCTGATGTAGTTGTAATTCTCATCCTCAACAACGAAGCTATTGGGTCTCATTAGCATAATCATTCGACGCGATGGGTAAAAGGTTGCTGATCTACGGGCTCATACGTACGGGCCAGGATTGAGGGTTGACTTGAATTGGGTTGGGCTTGCGAGCGCCTTGGTTACCTGTCACAACCGATGCTGTCAAACCTAGTCACAACAACAACCGGAATATCCCGGGCAACTTACCGATTCCTGTACATTTTCGCTACCGTGGCCAAACGTTTTGTAATAGTCGCCGAGAAAAGCACGCGTACCCCAATAAGCGGTCTGCTCGAAGCGAGTGGGCAATGCTGTGGTAATACAATCATGAATGACACTGCGACCATTCGCATCCTTAGATTCGGACAAAACCATAACACCGTGGCACATGGCACCAACAACTTTACGGCCAGGTTTCTTCGTCTGAGGAAAGAAATCGAGCATGAGCCGGTGGACAATGGGAGACTCAATGACTTGTCTGACAGCCTTGTCGTGGCCTCCGGGCAAGACGACCAAGTCGAAGGGGTCCAGCGAGAAATCGGGGGCAGACCACGATAGAGGATGGAGCAGCTCTTCGCTTTGCTGCATTTTCTTATATGTGGCGACAACCTGTTTCGTTGCGCCCTGCCTTCGTAGTTACTACCATGAAGACGAGCATTCACGGGACAATATGACATACTAGCAGTTTCTGAGTGATACCCTCAGCCATCTTCTTGTCACATTGTGGAACCTTGCCGTTTTCGGTCGCAAAGCTGATTTCATATCCAGCAGCCTTAAAAGCGGCCCAGGGCACGGCGGTCTCTATATTTGATTCAAGGATACATTAGCTCTTGCGATCCCTCGGCGGTGACGACGACGATGGCAGCTTGCGACCGTGAATGGATGTGCGCACCGGTTGGATCGTGGCCATAATCGGCCATGATAAAGACGGCCTTGGCCGTTGTAACCAACGTTCCGGGATTCGTGATTTGTGGCTCCTCCATATTTTCGTGTATCTGATGTAGATATCTCCAATACGTTTGGGAGATGTAAGTTCAAATATTGTTGTTAAAAGTTGGCGGGATGCATCATAGACCTTAGTACCTATTACAAGGTATCGACTCCTACCGACATAGGTGCCTAAACTGCCTACAGTAGTTGATATAGGGAGGTGCCTACAGCGAAACTCACAATTTACTAAGCCACAATCGTGGCGCATTACCGGCACATCTTACCCGGAACCACGTCTATTTCCTAGCACATGGGCTCCCGTAGGTCTAATGATAGCTGGTCAGCTGAACGCATTTCAGCCAACAGAATGTTGAGGTTGTCACCATCTTCAGTGGCTATTCGTGGCACTGCCATGTGAGCACCGCAAAGGGGGCCTAGTGTAGATACAACATGCCGGTATAAGATTCCCAAAACAGAAAGACTCAGAGCTGACAGTCCAGCCGTATAAGATGCCAAGGCAGGCAGACAAATCCCAGCACGATGGAGCAGCTAATCTAACTAATCTAGGGCAGTTGACTATAAACAGCTTCACGAAGCACCACGGTGACATTTTTGTTTGTTTCCTCTTTCCCTCTTCTTTCCTTTTAGGTTTGTTCTTCTGCCAGCCCTACAGTGTCGTGATGGCCGACGGAAAGACCGGCTCGCATGTCGGCGACGGCCACGGTGACCGGACCGAGTTTTTCGGCTCCCAGGTCGGCGGCCAGTCTGTCATCAACTACAGCTACACCGACTTGCCCTGGAAACTCGTCGCCTACGACATCAAGTACTTCTTTACTTTCGCCTGGGCACTTCCCTGGATAGTGTGGCCCGTGAGGCCGTGCGACGGCGGCCACTTCGACGAGCTGTCCTTTACTGCCGATAACATGTGGTGCATATTCATCCACGTCGTTCTCTTCATTCTCCAGCTGCTCTTCCTTATCTCGTTGCCTCTGGCCTTTTTGCTCCCAGTCTACCTATTTATCGCTGCACTGGCTCTTTTCTCCCTTATCAACGGCTTTCTTTCCCGATGCTTGAACGGGAAAACCATCATCTACGAGTCGGATCCCAAGTATGCTCCGGCTCTGGTAGAACATCAGCACGAGCAGTGGGTTTTCTTGAATGGTGTAGCTGTAGGGTACGTCACCATCGCCGCTGATGAAGAGTTGATCAGCTTAAATATTGTGACTAACATGCTTTAGTGAGGCATGGTTGAAGAGTAACATCAATCGCCTGGCTCTCACGTTTAAACGGCCAATTCTAGGTATACATAATCGTACTGCTGGTATAATATTCGATGTGCTGGAGTGCCTCATTCAGCGTAACTTTGGCTATGCTACTAGCGATGTTCGGTTGGCCTATAAGATTCTCAAGGAGAAACTTTACAACCCTCAATATTCCAAAGTAGTCTTTATCCTCCACTCACAAGGTGGCGTTGAGGGAGGACTCGTCTTGGACTGGTTGCTGCAGGAGTTGCCTCAGGACTTACTCGCAAAACTTGAGGTTTACACTTTTGGCAATGCAGCCAACCACTTCAACAATCCACACCGTCATATTCAATCCCAAGAGGATGAGAAAAAACACCCGAACGCGAGAGTTCTGGAACCCGGGGTAATCGCCGATGTTCAGATCACTGACTCCCCTGTCCAAATGAGGACACCATCATTACGAACGCAAGTATCGAATGCGTCGGATTTACCTCCCGGGGATACGGATCGCCCGCAAGCCCTAGTTGCCGTCACCAATGGCAGAAGAACTCCAACCCGGCGAACTTACACTACCCCGACATCTGACAGGGTCATCGGGCATGTAGAACACTACGCGCACACGACGGACTTCGTGGCAATATGGGGATTATTGCATTTTGTCACCAATGAACGGGCATCGCCGGAAATGCCGCGCTTCATCGGCCGTGTCTTTAGCCGCGTCTCTTCTCGCGGCGGGCATCAGTTTTGCCAACACTACCTGAATGGAATGTTTCCCTTGGCGCGAAACAAAGAAGGGGAATTCACGGGTTGCGCAGAGCGCAACGACTTTATGGATAGTGCCGTCGAAATCGCTAAGAGGGGAACCGAGAAGGAGAATGCGCGCGAAGGCCTGGAAAACAGCTTAGCTATGATCAAGCTCGCTGGCGATCCTGACAGCGCAATTCCATCAGAGGTAGCAGTTCACGGGACCTTTTACGGAAGCTTCCATGGAAGTCTACGTGGGGTAAGTATTGACAGTGATGACCAAGACCTGTTTGATGGAACTGTCAAAGTGAGGCACCTCAGTAGGCTTTGGCAATATAGAAACGGACGCAGCCCACCTGACACCTTACAAGGCCTAGCTAGAGGGGTGACTATGTAATTAGCGATTAAATAAACTTAGAGCGCAGGCGTACGGTTGAATTCTCAGGAGAGATCTCGCAACGGATGGTTGATACCCAGATTCTGGCAGGATATACTAAGTCTTTGATAGATTTCACGCGTACTTAATCTTGAATACCCAACAAAACTCATCTTTATCCAGCAACGCTTCCTCGACCTCGATATTCAACACTTTCTGGTCTTCGACGTTCCACGCCAAGCCCTCGCCTCCCTGCACGTTCAATAAACTCACCTCATCGCCCTTCAAGATTGGCAACGGCGCCGGCACTCTGACAATGCCATTTTCAACAACCGGCCTGTCCAGAAACAGCAGATAAAACGCATCATCTGTCTGTGTGAAGCGCACATTGAGCCCGTCTCCTATTACCTCGGTCTGTACGAACCAGTACGTCGTATTGAAAAGTGCTTCGCCATGCGACCGAATCCATCGTCCCGCCTCCCGCAGACTGTCCACCTCTGGTTGCACAATAGTTCCGTCGGCACGGGGCCCAACATCAAGCAGCAAATTTCCGTTTTTCGAAACCACGTCGACCAGTGTGCGAATGAGCGTGCTGGCGTTCATGTATGCGCTATCGGGTGTCGCGGCGTTATAGCCGTAACTGTACGGATCCATGCCCATATTACTCTCCCATTTACGCGTCTGCACCGATGAGAACGTCGCGTACTCAGGCGTGTCGAAGTCCGCCGCCTGTGCGACACCGCACCGCGAGTTCATCGTCACCTGCCGGTTTGCAGCGCGCGTGGTGTTCCACCACTCTGCTGCAAAGACTGCCGTCGTGTTCGCCGCGCCTATGTCACACCACATGATGTCGGTCTCGTAGTCGGTCGCTAGGATCCTCATTTGCGGTAGCATAACGTCGGAGATGAAGTCGTCTACAGGCACATGTCCTGTGTACGGCTCGGTGGCGTTCGTATAGGGGTTGCGCGCCAGTACACCGGGCCACGAGTTCGTCGACGGCACCTCACTGGCTAGAAACTGGTCAAACCCGTACGGGCCGAAGTCGGGGTTATACCACTCGGGTAGCGAGAAATAAGTCCCTCGTCGAAGAGATGGCTGGTATGTGGCGGCGGCGTCGAAGATCTCACGCAATAGATCGCGTTTGGGGCCATAGTGCGTCGAGGATCGGTTTGTCGTCGATCCTGTGTCAAATATGGCGAACCCATCATGGTGTTTCGATGTAATGACAAAATACTGCGCTCCGGCATCCGCGAATAAATCAACCCAATCCTTTGGGTTGAAATTGGATGCTGTGAAGTTCGGGAACGTGTCATCGTACGCCCACTCTGGGCCATATGTGCGCAGTCGATAGTCATAGAAGTCTGCGGAGTCTGCTTGCGGGTGATGCGTAGAATACCACCTGTTTAGTGTTCCTGTGTCAGACCATGCGCTTAGATTGCCACAAATACAGCATAAAACAGCGTATTGATGGTTAGTCTTACCAGAACCATTCCGCGTATCTTTCATACGGCGTCGAGTTTCCCCAACCCGTGACGGCGTATACGCCCCAATGGACGAACATACCGAATTTGGCACCGTCGAACCATTCAGGCGCCTCGTGACGGGCGAGATTATCTAATTCGGGAGTCCAATCCGTCAACCCAATCTCGACATCAGAGAAATCGGCTGTCTGCTTGCCGTTATTGCTTTCAATAACAACAGAAACATTCGCAGGTACATCCGGAGATCCCGTCACACCAAGTTTGACAATATTCTGATCACCAGGACACAGTCTCTTCACCTTTCCCAACTTCGTAGTGGCAAAACCCTCGCCAACAAGCGTGACTGTGATCCCAGATCCAGTAACGCATTCTGTTCCAACATTATTAAGCGTGACCTCGACGATCTGCTCCCCGACTCCAAACCACTTCTGCGTAGGCCGCACAGCCTGAACAGCCACCAGCTCACTCTCTTCCCAAAGCGAGATAGCAAAGACGTGCATCCGACCACCACCATTGTCACCCGACACATCGGGCAGGGTAATAGAGCGCAGCGTCTTCGCCGGCAGTAGCGGTGCAGTGCGCTCGAAGACGTGACTTGTATTCCAATTGACACTTTCGTTAGTAAAGCGGAACGGGAAGATGATCTCGCCCCTATTCAGCGTGAGCCAGCTGAACCAATCGAGGGAGCGCAGCTCATAACTCGATGTCGAATTGTCGGTGTATGCGAAGGTGACGTTCCCTAAGACCGTGGCGAACTCCTTGTCCCCAGACAAAAGGAACGAGACGGAAAAAGCTCTCTGCGCGGCATCGGAGGCTATCTCGATGGTCTGGCCTGTGCATATCGCATTATCTGGCTCCTTTTTGCCCGTGTACCCTGGGAACGAGTATACGATGCTTGTTGTGCGGGATGTGTAGTAAGGTGTGTTTCCGGGGTCGGGTGGGGGATATGATTGCCCGAGCGTGTCGAAGGAGACCTCGCCGGGATATGTCCCAAATGCTTTATTGTTAAATGACGAGGATATGTTGAGTGGGATTGACTATTTGATTGTTGGCTACTATTAGCTCCGATTTCACATCAACACTAGACACAGTGAAGAAATAAGTAGTGCGAAGTGGCCCATCATATCAAATACGTACCCCAGCATGAGCGGCGGGAGCGGGTGAAAACATCAAAAGAAAGAATATTGATGACAATAGTTTGTATGAAGTCATGATTGACCTGTATAAGTATGACTCGACCTATATGATACCGTATGAACTTTCCAATGCAGAATATAGACATAGATAGAGTCATTATTGTTCTCTAGTATGACGACAAACCTAAGACCCCATCCCCGCATCCATCATAACGAAAATAAATCAACAGTTTCTCAATATAGTATTGCGACTCCAGACGAATGCGCATGCGAGTTTGCGGTTCCTAGACACGATCGATCACTCTCGGCGGGGAAATACCCCGAGAATACAACCTGGGACGTCATCAACTCCAATTTCAAATGGTCTCGGCACAGCAATACATCTAGACCGAGCGAGTTCAGGAACCCTATCTAGGGGCAAGGCCTTATATATACACATCCTCAATAGGTACGATAACGCACCAATCATTTCTGTGCAGGAGGAATGAAGTAGAGGGTCCTCAAACACAAGGATACTATTACAAAAATTGTTAGGTTCAGTAGATGATTGAGCAACAACAGTTTATGACACTTATTCTATTTTACATAAGTTAGATCAAGCATTGGCCTGCTGCAACTACACAGCATATAAGGTTGAAGTAAGAAAACCAAGGACTGCTTTGTTCATACCCTACTAAAAATTCCAATAAATAGGTCAGTTGAGGCCAAGTGTTGTCTGCCGAGGACTTTCTGGGCGTGTAGCAGCATTGCACGGAAGATTTCAGCCGATAATGCTTCTCCTTTAACGTGAAGGGACTTTAAAACCTACTTATAGCCAGAGTCCCCCGAGGAGGTTTGCTTTTTGACAGTCATCACTTATCCTCCTAATAGCAAGTTTCAGGCTATCCCTCACATAGCCTTCTATCAACCAGATATTCTGCCTTATTTCAAGCGCCCACTCTATAACACGCATGAGGGCAAAGAGCGCCCCGGCGCTAATTCATATCTTGAGTATCGTCGGATGCCTGGCAGTTCCTGGAGAGTAACATATAATGATCGACTGGCACACTCTTGGTTCTTCAGCCTGATATTTGATGTTTCAATCGATGACAAGTCATTGAAATTCTATTTTATCGTAGGAATGAACTAGCCATGGCTTTAATACGACGAAGAACTCACGAATTCAAGATGCTGAGTGCCATGTTCATACTAGCGGCTAGACAGGAGTATTATAACATATTATATCGTGCCTGGGCGGGACACATTGAATACTTTTCTATTCGGATGCGAAACTCTCTTCGTCGATACTCCTATTATTTTACACACGTTGGCAATAACTTTGCTAAACCTTTGATCAAGCCATACTTACCAAACTTGGCATAGAGACCTGTAATCATAATATTGTTACAGACTTTACGGTAATGTTGCTAGGCGAGCACTAAATTGAGGGTCAAGGTCTAATGGCTTAACATACTACGTAGAATTCATAGTTCAAAGGCATCTAATTAAAACCCCCTTATAGAAAGCACCTCAATCAATGGCTTTATTACCAGATTTTCAAATTCTACAAGATCCCTCTGGCTATTAACTTTGTCCATATGCGCCTGAGCTCTTTCTGAACTCAAAAATGATCAATTATTTCGCGTATTATTATGACTTATACACCCCAAATGCCAAAGCATAGGTAGAAGAAGCTGTGCACATGTGATTCTCCGGTTTCATTGAAAAGGGGGGGATCCTAGTCTCAAGACACTACTAACTGATTCTGGCTCGATAATAACCCTACAATTCTCGAGCAGTCAAGTGCCGAAGATGCTGTTATTTTCTGCTGCGTCATTTCTTTCTCAAACATGTAGTAACTCACTCGGCAGTATCTCGTTGTCCGAAACAGATAGAAAGGCACGGAAGCCCCAGAATTGACGACGTCGGCACAGATCACTTTACGATGCGTTATGACGTCTACATAAACAACTTGTTTAAGAAATCGCCGGTCCATACATTCTATACGCCTCAAGGTCCATTTTCTTCGTAATATCTATAATTATAATTTTGATCAGCATGTGGCAGCCTACAGCCCACATCGTGTCTTGTTATTGTGTACTTCATGCTAATGGGAACGAATCCGTAATTCCATGAATCCAGGCTACGCGAAGGCTTCCATCAGTCCATAAGAACCGAGGCCTGAGATCGTCAATATAATATTAATCCTGGAAGATAGTTTATCCCGAGCGGACAATTCCCGCACCTCTGCAGTATTATCTAGTTGCTTCAAATATACAATATTACCGTCTGAGTGTCCTGTCAGAGCTCCAGTAAGAGCCTTGTTATCACTCGTACAAGTAAAAACGGCCGAGTTTTCCGCCGGGCGGCTTGTAAACTTTACTAGCATCTCGGGAGTTGTTTCTTAGATTCCCATCTGTCGAAATGATCAAGAAACCCACCATGATCAGCGAGGCGCTGATCTGTTATCGGCACGAGTGATGCTCATAAGGCTAGAAAATGCTCTATTTCTAGAAGAAAACTAATACTGTAGCTCTCGCGAGGCTTATCTAACACTGAGTGACAAGTCGCCCCCTCAATCTACCCCCTAGAAGGTTACCTTCCCTTCGTAGTGCGGACGACGCGGTGGCGATCATAAAAATGCCACGCATATTAGTGCCAGGCTACAGTCCATATTTCCGGACAAGGGATATAGAAGTTATTTTGGCTTGGCGTGTTTACTTGGGGAGTGTCATTGGAAGGTTTAATAGCCGGTTAAACGTGATACAGCCAGAAGGTGGTCAGGCAGCTCAGCCGATCAATGAGCGTCCGGAATAATGACAGGCCCATCTAAAAGGGGCAATCAAATCAATCAATACGTTGACAGAGGACGCCCAATCTAAATCCTCGACCTAATTTTGTAGATTCGGCAGTTCAGGCTTGCTTCGCGGCGCGTGGCTATCACGATGCATAAGGATGGCACAACATAAGGGCTTCCCCAGGTTTTTCTACTTGAACTCCCCTACCCATCGTTTCTTTTCTCCGCGTTTTAGCTTGTAAAAACAACAAAGCGTCAAGTGCTTCAGTCCATCCATCCATCAACTATCATCTGTTGAAGACCAGCCGAGGAAAAAGCTTCACAATGCAGCTGACAGCCCTCGCTGCCGCGGCACTGTTGGTGCAGAATGCCGCAGCACAATTCAACATGCTGCGATTCGCGTGCTCTCAGTTAGTCGTGGACCGTGTCGATCCCCTGGTAAACCCGGGCATGACGTACACGCCTCATTTGCACCAGATTGTCGGTGGAAATTCATTCAACATCACCATGGACCCTACTAGCCATGACTTGGCCTCCTCTACGTGTACTTCGTGCACCTTCAAGCAAGACAAATCCAACTACTGGACAGCCGTGATGTTCTACAAGGCAAGGAACGGCACATACAAACGTGTGCCACAAATCGGCAATGGCGGACCACAAGGAAAGCTAGTCAACAAGGGTGGTCTGGATGTTTATTATATTCCCAGTGGAAAGGTTACGGCCTTCAAGAAGGTATGGGGAGGCTCATTTCCGCGATAGGTTGCCAGGCTGACTTGATTGCTAGGGCTTCCGCATGTTGGCAGGTAACGCTGCCAACACAGACCCCAACAAGACACCGAAGGCCAACATCTGCCATCGCTGCTGGACTTCTTATACCGACAGCCCATTTGTGGGAGGTGCTCCCTGCACTGGGTCTGACACCGTTGATATTCCCGCATCGAAGTCTTGCAAGATGATTCGACAGACCATCATCTTCCCCACGTAAGTCCTGGCATCTTTTGAAAGCCTATATGCAAAATCAAAGGGAAAAGATAGAATCAGGAACATATGGAGATTGGATCATCGTCGCGGAATCTAAGCTGATCCACCTGTGTGTATAGATGCTGGGATGGAAAGAACCTCGACAGTCCAGACCACCAAAGCCACGTTGCCTACAGTTCGGGATCTGGAGCCACGGGCGGCGGTTCTTGCCCCTCAACTCATCCCGTTAAGCTTCCTCAGATCATGTACGAGCTTATGTGGGATACGCACGAGTTCGCCGACTCTTCCGACTTCCCCACTGACGGATCGAACCCGTACATATACAGCATGAACATCGGGTAAGGAAATCCTCTCTTGCAACGCCACAGGGCAAATCTAGATAAACGAATTAATGACTAATGGTTTTCTTTCATATAAAATAGCGGTGCGGCAGCGCACGGAGACTACCTTTTCGGATGGGAGAACGACACGCTCCAGAAGGCCATGGATAACAGCTGCAACCTCAACACCGACTGCGCCAAGGCCGGCATCACCGCGCAAACAGACTCCGTCTACAGCGCTTGCACCGTGAAGCAGCAGGCTCCCGAGCAGGTCGATGGCTGTAAGTTTAAAGATCATCTTCTTAACTTTAGTAACCACTTGGATGATCAAGAAGCTGACATACTGGACTTGTAGGGCTGAAAGCTCTCCCCATGGGTCAGATGGCAGTCAAGGCAGACTAGAGACCAATTCCAAGGCTTCACATGAGCTCGAAAATCGGATGCGGACAAAGGGGGGCAGTTTCTGACTACACCTGAGTTTCGTTGAATAGTTGTGCGCTTCGTTGTTTTTCCGTTTCACTAGCCATTTGATAATCAGATTGAATCATATGTTGATTACTCACCTCACGTATGAAACCAAATATACTTAGAAGTTGTCTTGCTCTAGTATCTTGCCATTCTGCTCCTGTGCACAAGAAATTCTTCTTTTGGCTTCTTATCCTAAGATGCAGGCACTTGAGTCTGATATAAAGACAGTTTCTTTCAACCATTCTCAAGACTGTGGGATTTGCTGGTCTGGCGTCTTTGACAAACTGCCTTGCTATACTTACGCGTATGAAAAGATAGTTTTGGTAAACGAGAATCAAGTTGATTGACACTGGCTAATGATTTACTTTTCCATACCCGTTGGGAATAAAAGCTATATAACTCATAAAATCCCATGGCCCGAACTAGGTATTACGTAGTTACACGTGAATCCTTGAGTGAGGCACAACAAAAAGTTGTCACGCCAATTCTATTGCTTGTCATTTCCCTCGTAAGACGACTAGTTTTCTCCCGACCCTATCAACTCCATCTTTCTTCTCACCCATCAAGTGTCCTTCTGGACCAATTGCGCAAAGTCAGCGTTTCCAGCTGTTGAGAAGTCGTGGTCCCAATAACTAAACACGTCGTGAACCGTAAGCGTCGTCCCAGCCGACGCACTAGAAGGCTTGGTCTTGGAATAGGCGAAAGCAAGGCGGTTAGTCCCGTTCGCGTTCAGACTCTTCATAGTGGTGCCGGTGGTGGTGAAGTAGCTACAGCCGCTGCATTTGGCCGTGATCTGCCAATGGGTCCCGTTGATATGGGTTCCAGTCTTCAAGAGCGTTGCCGTCGCTCCCGTGTAGAGTTGTGGCTGTGTCCGTACACTATGATCTCATCAGCTTCACGTCTTCAATGCGCCCGAAGCTTTTCGCTTCTACTCATGATAAACGTACGTGGTGCGTCGAACGGATACTACGGGTGTATTCCCGAATGCCCAGCCGATAGTCAAGGGATCGTTGATCATTGATCCACCCCAGGCCAGACCGGTCCAACCGACAGCATTCGGGGCGATGATTTGGAAGACAAGATCGTAATTAGCTGGGGCCGGAGAGGGGATGGCGACGCGAAAAGTAATATCCTGACCGATTGCGTATTCGGCTTGGAATTGAGAAAACGTGAAACCAGTCTCACTGTCGCGGACTACAGTTGTGTCTGCGGCGAGGCCTTTGGACGGTGTATATAAAATCAGTAACAACCTAGATATAGTCTCATAGGTATTGTAAACATGGTGCATACCAGACCCCAACAATGCCGCCACGCAGGCAATACCACTACTCCAGCGCATCTTGAAGATCGAAAAACGACACAGTGAGACGTAGTGTACTTGGCAGGGACGAGTGGAAGCGCTCCAACGATAGATTCAATCTGTTTCGCCTATATGACGTCAGTAAATGCAATCCAATGAGAGAATACTTATTCCGAACATCAGAGACATACAGAACACAAATTGGTGTCGAAAGCAAAACCTGCTGAGGCAGCAAAGAAGGTCGGGCGTTGGCATTCACAGGGAATACAGGTAGGACGCATAAAATTAAATACAATTCGCTTATCGTGAGGCCCTAAGTATACGGAAGAAGGCCAGAACATCACGTCAAAACGAGAAATTCATCGACAGCTGACCCATAAGGAGGAAGGGAAGAGTTACGGCTATTACTTGGCAGGTCCGCAGTTGCAGTGCGCATCTACTGTCGTGCTGGCTCCGTGGGAGATAGAAGCCATTCTGGGGAGCACGGAGCGGTCAGAGCTACCAACTAGATGGCCTCCTGGGGTGGAGGGCCAATATTGCCGTTGTGATGGCTGTTGCGCGCTGTGGGACGTGACGTCGTGTGAACCTGTCGTCCATTTAGCCGTATATTAGATGTGTGTTCAAAGCGAGGGTAAACGGCACAGAGTGCCTTATTCGTAGGTCTTACGACATATACTATGAATAGAGGGCCAATTGGAATTCTCTCAATTATAATTTCATTCAAATCTGAGTGGTGATCAATCTTGTTGCTATCTGGTACCTTAGCCCAGCATCCTGGGTATTCTTGATAACAACTTTTCTTTTCTCATGACAGTCTTGATCACGATTATATGTATGTTTAAAAACTGCTGAAGAGTTGTGCAGCAGAAGTATTACAATATAATGTGCTCAGATCCCGGGACTGAATTGATATTTACAAGTGGCCATGAAGACGGGGTCTAGATGAAGCTATACTTGCCATATGTTGCATCGATATTAGGCTTATACGGCCAAGAGACCTGACCAAGGTGACGAAATGATACGTCTTGGCGCTGGAAGTATCTTGCATAAGTGCCTGGGATCATCAATTTACATACCAATAGTGTGTCATGACCGAGCATTCTAGACTTAATGACCCTAAATAGAGTGTGCTACAAGCTCGGACACTTGGTTCTCATATGTTCTATTATCATGCTGTGCTCATAGAATTGAGGGATTATGTAGATACAGAGAGAGATAGCTATCTAACGACAATACTCCGTCACTATCAACGTTACAGTCTTTACAAAATATCTACCGTAGAACCATATAGGAGTTTATTTGGTATACGACTAGTCATAATTCATACATTTTCAATGCAGGCCCTCACATCTGTTGGTGTTCGTACCTATGGTAGTGCAACTGGACAGTACACGTGACAATATAATTCGTAGCTGTATCCAAGAGATTTCTGTACACTACTTCTATACAGAATTGAAGCTATGTAGGTATGTGGATCGTTTGAATATCATAGAAGAGTACAAATTACTCATGTCCTATAGAGATGAACCAACTGTGCACTTCGCCAAACCCAATTACTCCTTAGTGAGGCGCTGTAGGAACAATGAATCTAGTTAAGTTAATGTGAGGAATCTAGAGTCTATATCTAAACCCAAAAGTGTTCCAATCAGTGACATCTTCATAGTCGCTAGGCCGTAACCTCAAGTCCCTGCTAACGTCACTAGTAGCATTTCCAACAAGGCGGGCATCAACAACCTTACCAACACCCACAGCACCTGAAGCCCCAGCACTCCCCTCGATCCCCTCCCTCTTCTGCCTCAGCCGGTTCACGAACCCCAAGTACGCTCTCAACGCCAAAGAGAAGCCGACAACAAGCGAGTAGCAGACCAAGATAGCGCGGAAGGCAGTATCGTACGTCGGCGCCTCGGCGGCGATGAAGAGTTGAGGTCCGGCAATATTGCCCGCACAATAGGCGATGAACAACAGTGCCGTCATGGTCATTTTCTTGGTGACGCCGCGGAAGTTGGACTGCACGAGAGACAGGAGGAGCGGGAGGGTTGCAGGCCCGGGGGCGAGGAGGAAATAACCGAAGAGAGACACACCGTGCGGGATCGCGGCGCGGTGGGATATGAGCGCGGAGCCGACGATGGGGGGTACCACGACCAGGGCAATCAAGATGCAATTCATGGAGCGGCTTGTGTGCATAGAGTCAGATCTGGCGGGCTTGGAGAAAGGAGAAGAAAGTAAAACGTTCAGTTTCCAAAAAGGGGTACTAGGACCCTGAAATGAAGAATGTTACTCACAAACGTCCAGCAACCCACCCCGTCCCAGCAATAGCAGCAATACTAAGGACCGAATACGGGATATTAATCAGCGTAGACTGCAACGAGGAGAAACCGAACGACGTGATGACGATATTAGCAAAGTTCTGTGTGCCACCATTAGGGATCTGGCAAAGCAGGGCCAGGGACCAGATGAGCCACGTCTTGGGATCGACGAGGCACTCGCGCATCTGGGACCACTGCCAGGTCGTCTTAGCCGTAGACCCAAGTCCCGCGACGACAACGCGATCAGCAGCCCATTTCCTCTCCCCGGGGCCCAGGAATCTCGCGGTCGCGATCGAATCGGGCAGGAATAGAAGCAGCAGCGTGCCGAGGAGGAAGGTCGACACGCCTAGGACGATGAACATCCACCGCCACGGCCCGACAGTATCGGCTGCGCGCACATGGCCGAGGCCGTAGGCTAGTAGCGACGACACGATGCCGCCGGCCGAGTTCCCCGCAAACCACACGCCTGTGCGGGCCGGGATCTCGTCGCGCGTGTACCAGGTGCTCGTGATGAAGACGAGGGCGGGCGAGACCGAGGCCTCGGCTACGCCTAGGAGGAACCGCAGGACGAAGAGCACGCCGAAGCTGCGCGATGCTGCGGTGAGGGCGACCACGGCGCCCCAGAAGAGCGTATTGCCGCCCAGGTAGCGGGCAACCGGGAGCCGGGCGACAAGGAGCGTGGCTGGGTACGTCGCGACTAGATAGCCGACGTAGAATGCGCTCGATACCCAGGCGTACTGGCTCCCGGCCAGATGGTTGTCGTCGCGCAGGCCGAAGACGGCGGCTGAGGATAGGATGGTCTTGTCCATGAAGTTGAACATGTACGTGAGGAAGAGCAGGGGTAGGATATGGGCGTCGATGCGGCGGACGAGTCTGGCGCCGTCTATTCCGCGTCGCTCTGCCGCCTCTTGGTCCTCCCCGTCGCGATCCATAGCCGCGTCTTGGGGAGAAGACGAAGGAGTAGAAGCAGATAGGAGATGCGTCATGCTATCGGTAGAGACGCGAGAGACCACATCATGATCTTGTTCATATTCACGGCTATCTGCCATGATGGGGTCGTCGGCCGTCTCTCCATGCGCCTTCTCTACAACTACCATGTAACGTCGATTGCATGTGATCTCTCGCTCTCTTTGCGTCGATCCTCCGATGACGGGGTCTAACTTGGATGTGGAGGGAGATAGATAAGCGGAATCTCTTAGGTATCTAGCATACTGTACCTACTGTACCTACTGTACTTACTGTAGGTAGTGAGTGAGCTTTGATGTGGGGGTTGCATCATAAACAACCATGAGTCGATGCACCAAACACATGGGGTTTCCACGGGTCCATTCACTCGGAATCGCTTCGATATGTCAAATAGGTCTCGTGGTGCGCGCGCGAAGCGGCTCATTTTATTAACATAACCAATGCTCATACACATCTTTATAATTATAAACACAAACCGCCCCCGCCCCCCCAATGAGTCGGCTTGACGCGCAAATTCCAACGCCATACTCCCATCAACCTTGGTATCACAGACTTCGTTCACCTCGTTACGTTCCATTGCTAGAGAAATAAATACTCATCATCACCACTAGGCTGCCGTTTGCACTACCTTGTAACCTTCGCTCACCACCTTAGTGATATCTTCATTCTTGTGTTGCAACAAGCCCAGCGCAAAAGCAACATCGTTCCATTGCCGCTCTGTCTCACATCGAGGGAGACGAGCGGCCAATTTGTCAGCTAGCTGCCTAGCATGTTTGTCCTGTTCATCTTACATTAGTTGTGACCTTGATCGCGGCAGAGAAATGAACCTACCTTTTCAACAAAACCGAGTAAAAATTTGATGATCCTCCTGAATGGCTCTTCGTCCATTTGACCTGCCGAAAGAAGACTGAACATGTCGACAAAGTGATTGTACACAGCGTTGTCCTTGGTGCTAAGCTCGCTGAAGAACATGCGGGCAAGATCGGCAATGCGCTTGTCTTCATCTTCGAGGCACTTGGCCATCTCTCCTAGTTGACCCTTGACCTTGACCTGACCAGCTAGAATGAGGAAGGTGAGGGTCATGAGACATGTTCGCTTGACCGAAAGATCACTATCGGCAAGACGGCGATACAAGAAGTCCGTGTTCTCGTCGATGAGATGATTGAAGCACACCGCCATATCGCCGAGGGCAATGACGACATTGGATCTAACCGTGGGATTGGGTGATCTCTCCATGATCGTTATGAGCAACGGCAGATGCGCCTCGCAGTATTCACTGCTAACGCACATCAGTTTGGCAAGGCACAAGGTAGCGGCCGCCTGAAGGCTCTTGTCTTTGTAAATATCGCTCCGGGAGCAAATCTCGGCTACCATGGGCCCATAGTTAGAGAGTAGGGACTGGGGACCAAACAAAAGCTCACGCTCACGAATATGAGCCATGGCCTCAGTGAAGTCATCCTCCGTCGTTCCACCTATCAAGTCAAGCTCGTCGCCTGCTTCTTCCGGCGCCTGTGAAGGTGCGACGCTCTTTCTCTTCCGCCCCGTAGAGACTCGCGACTCATCAGGTTTGGACGACTCCTTTTCTTTCTCTTGCTTTCTTCGCTTGAAGTCAAGTTCGCAGAGCTCTAAATGAACAATCTGCTTGATTGCTACATGCCCGACGACGAAAAGCAGCTGCGAAAGGGCGATGGCTGCCTTTTCCTGGGGCTCAGCTGGAGGCTCGGGTGCAGGTTGATTGATGGTCTGCGTAGGTGCATCAAGGGACATAGTGTTGAAATTCTGCGTCATGCCGTTGGCACCCATCGCTGTCATTGTTGCATCATCTCGAGACCCCGGCCGCGACGCTGGTGGGGATTTTTGCTGGGCAGCGAATACAACCTTGGTTCGTCGCCTAATGATCTCTGTACACAGAATATCGGGATGCTTTGCGAGCGCGTATATGGCGTTAATGGCTTGCTCAGCCACGCCAAACCACTCCTTACTCTCACTCGGTACTTCGGTAATGGCAGCGAGTTTAGCCAGTACAGCGTGTTCATTTGGAAGTCGACTGAAAGTGACCGACGAGTCCTTTGCCTGCCGGCCCGTCGGGTTTAATCTCCGCAGCGCAATACATGTGTATTTGGCGAGTTGAAGATCAGATCGGCCATGCGATCCCAGACCAAATCGCAGCATCGTCTCCATCTCCCCAACGACAATCTCTGGCGATGCAGTTGCAAGCATACCCAACACAATGATGGCACCTCTTCGTTGAGATCGTGATATTTCTCGCTTTTGAAACCCGTACACGCCCCAAAGTTTGGTAACGACACGATCTGAGATCATGCCCTGTTTCATCATGGTGGCGAGTAGCTGCTCCAGACTTGTCAGTTCAGCCGGCGTAGTGCCCGATGTGAGACTGATCATATTTCTTGCGATGTATATAGCGGCGTCGTTGGGGCTGAAGTGATCTGGCGCCTCGAAGAACAGGCGTTTGTAACAGTCAATTAGATGAGTCTGGACACCTTTTCCCTCATCGCTGTTACCCTTGGTCCAGATCAGGCGCATCATGCGTCGGATACCAACCATATTGTCTTCAATATTGTATGCATTGCCAATTTCAAGATAGTCCATAGCTTCAATAACTTCAGACTTGTTTTTCGAACCGAGAAGTTGAACAACGACGCCCGTAGCCTCGTGCAATACCTCGATGAATTTAAGAGCATCCGTGTAATATCGCTTCGTGAGAGTTAACTTCTCAATTGCCTCGGATGTCGCCGCATCTTGTTGCGCCTTCTGGACAGCCGCTGCTTTCTCTTCTTCAGTCATCTCTGCAGGTTTCTGTGGTGACTCCATTATCTGAGTCGGCTCATCTACAAGAGCAGTAGAATCGCCCTTGTCTTCACCGAGGCCAGGCTCGCCTACTGGAGGCTGCAATGCGTTGAGCTCGGCATCAACCTTGTCTAAGCGTTCCTGCCAATCTTTTCTTGAAAGCTGCGCACCGTGCAAGACGGTGAAAGGATGAGTTTTGATCAGAGTACCCAGTAGTTTGACCGCATTCCTTCTGACATGGCTGCTCTTGTCTTCTAAGCTCCGGCAAGCGAGCTCCGCGGCCTTTTGTCTGCGCTTGGGGAATTTTTGCTGTAGATCACACAGCTTGATGTAGACTTGCATCACTCGACACCGACAGTAGGGGTTGATGTCCAAGAATCGCTCCTCGAGCACATCGAAAAAGGCATTGAGCTGCGACTTGTGGTTGTCACTCCGTTCTTCTTCATTACTGAGATGGGCTATCATGTTGCCACAGACCTCGATCAGGGAGCTTCGGAGCGTGTGTGACTAGATAGATGGTGAGCCGATTGGACAAGTTGATGGCAGTCCTGCAATACTAACCTCGCTGTCCAGCTGTTTGGCAAGCATGGTCATTTGCTTGATCACGAGTCGCGGCACAAGTTCAGAGAGCTTGGCAATGAATGTCGACACTGACTTCGGCCCCTTGGTATCATTTGAGTTAAATTCTTTGTTTCCAATTTCCCGTAGGATCTCCTCGGCGAGCTGTGGATAGTCGTATTGCTCTGACAGGATATGGAGGAACTCAGCCATCGGCTCGGAGAGATGCTCGAAATATGTCAAGTTCTGGACAATCGAGATCTGGGCGGCTGTGTCGGTGTTAGCAGTTACTACGAGAAATGCCATTCCCCATCCACTACCGCCGACCTACCGTAGCCATGACCGTGGTGCTTAACCGCAATGCAGAGGACTTTGAAGGCATGCATCCTGATCGCTGTATTCTTGACTCTCTGCTCGCTCTCCAGTAACATATACACGGGGCGGGTAAGAAGACCAACGAAGGTGTCGCGTTCGCTCGTAGTCAGGAAGAGTTTGCCTAGTTTCAACTTCATCACCTTAGCCATAACATCCAGGGCCGACTGGAGCTGAGCAGCGCTGTCCCAATGGTCGTCGCCCTGCCGGCTGGCTGCGGCCTTTGACTTAGCGCCCTTACCTCTGGCGCGGGACACGGGGGCAGCGGATGACTTCTCGGCGGCCTTGGTCTCGACACATGCCATGGTCCACTGGACGAGGAAGCCATAAATCTCGAGTAGCGATTTGTGGTGGGCGAGGACCTCCTGCTCATCGTCGGGGTTGTCGAGGTCGTGGGCAATGGCGTCGGCCTCGGCGGCCAGGCCGCTCATGACCAGATCAAAGATCTTGCTGAGGGCATGCGTGGGCAGGAACTGGGTGTATCTGGATTGCACGAACAACTTAGAAATGGGTTCTTGTACCGTCTGAGTGGTGGCAGCAACAGTAGCGACGACGGGTTCAGAAGGCCGCGATGCCTGCGATTCTTGAGTGAGCGGGTGAAGGAAAGTGGGGGCGCACTTGAGAAGGAACTGCAGCGAGTCAAAGTAGGCACTGCGTGTTATAGCATCGGGGTTGTCGGCGACGGCCTCGATGATGGGATTGAGGACGGAGTTGATGAGCGCGACGTTGGACAGCGACTCCGGGTCCGACTCGCAGTCAAGCAGGGCGCCATCCGCCTCGGGCGTCGCGATCGACGCGGGGTCGCTCATATAATGCTTGAGCGCATCGTTAATGTCGAAGTTGATCGACTCCATGGCGGTCGAGGGAGATGTGTGTCGCCTGTCTCCCGTTGACAGTGCAGTGGATTGTAGCTGTAGCAAAACGTGTGGCGCACAGCTGCAGGAAGAAATGAAGGTGAAGTCAAAGTCGGGCACTGTTATGTAAGTACATAGACAGATGGCGCCGATCCCAAGTAAACAATTATCTATATCACTGGGACCTTGTCCTGAGGTAAGTAAGTACCCATACGGCGCTTGCAGAATAGCACTTTCAAGGCTGCGCTTTGTCCAGCCCGGACAAATTCGATAAATAATATGAAGAGAATGAAATGCCAGCCAGGGAGAATGGAAAGTCGTTATATGCAAGGTCGGATAATGATAGTGGTGATGCGACAGTGAGATGGCGACGGTGAATCTCAGGCCTGACCAATCATCAAAATACTGGGTGACAGACAGCGGGGTGAGCAGGCCCCTCGGCAACCGTTTGTTTTTGTTTAGATTGGCTTTTTGTTCTCTTTGCGACGCGCTGTCTCCAAATTTACTCTACTGCCCCACTTCCCCGCCAGAAGACTAGCAAAACTCCCAAGAACGTTGGTATGTGGGTATCACAGTGTATATATGTTGGATATTCGGCTATTTTGCAGAGGACCGTCTAATCCATACTGTATACATACTGTATACTGCTCTCTCCTTCCACCACTAATACCTAAGACGCGTCAAGCAAGGACTACTGCCCCGAGATATTCTGGGTAAGTGCTTTTGAGTTACCTCACCATTTGTACAGTGCTCCTACCCTTAATTGATCCAATGTAATCGGACCATAATGAGTTTGACGTCTTCCAAGCAATAACGCATAAGCCTGGAGTTTCTTCTTTCTTTCTAGCTACATGAATCAATCGGTTTCTTTTCGAACATCCAATCTCCTCAGCAGGTGTTTTCCCTACCTTGCGCCGTCGGCCCCGTCGCATTTCTCTTCTGATACCATTGCCGTGCCATTTCAATCACAACGCCATCCGTGATCGAGTCAGAGACGAACAAATAGCTCGAATTGCGCCTTGATCGATACGTTAGGAAGGATAGGCAGGGGAGGAGTCGGTAATCAAAGGGGAAAACACTGGGCATCTGTTCTCGAAATCACTGGAAAGTCATGTTCGCCCGTGTCGGCTCGCATGATGCTCGAGAGCAACATGACCAGACGACAAAAAAACAGCATTTTCGTATACATGAGGACGACCTCGGCGTAGGTCACTGGCCGGAAGAACAGGAGCGAGAAGAAGCCGACCAAGCTCGGTCGCAAACAGAGTCGCAGTCACAGACCCAGCGCGCCGAAGACGACTATGACGAACATGAACACGACCCTGACGACGAAGAGATAGACAGAGAGATGGAAGACGAAGAAAATGATGACGATCAGAACGGCCACGACGATGAGGCGTCAGAGTCGTCCGACGACGACGAGTCGATAGATATGACGGTCCAGCAGGACATGGAGAAGCTCCAGGAGACCTTCGCCCACTTCAAGGATGATTACCGCTTGATTAAGCGCATTGGTGAAGGTACCTTACCCTGCAATTCCATTGCTGGCCACGAGTCTTGTGGTTGACTGTGTCTCTACTTGTTCAGGTACATTTTCAACCGTCTACAAGGCCGAGGATATACGCTACCACGACTACGTCAACCGCTGGGACATCGACGCCGACGATGGCCGGTGGACGCCACCGCCTCTCAAAACCTCCGCTTCCCATGCGAGCCATACATCACACCGTGCTCGCCGGAAGCCCAAGTTTGTCGCCATCAAGAAGATCTACGTCACATCCTCACCCGCTCGCATTCTCAACGAGCTCGATCTTCTCCATGACTTGCGAGATTCGCCTTCTGTATGCCCCTTAATCACTGCATTCCGCGAATCAGACCAGGTCCTCATCATTCTGCCTTACTTTCGACACCAAGACTTCCGGAAATACTATCCCAAGATGAACATCTATGACACACGTGTCTACCTGAGATCTCTGTTCACGGCCCTCGCGGCCGTACACGTAAAGGGGATTGTCCATCGTGATATAAAACCAACTAACTTTCTGTACGACCCAGACAAGAAGCGCGGCGTATTAGTTGACTTCGGATTAGCTGAGCGGGAAGGGACTGATACTAAGCCATGCCTCTGCCACGAAGACCGCCAAGTTCGCAAGCAGCGCTTACAACAGTCAGTGGCTTTCACTTCCATACAGACCGGGGCACAGGTGGGATACCCAAAAGTAGAGACACGCCCATCCCGCCGGGCCAACAGGGCAGGCACACGCGGCTTCCGCGCCCCAGAAGTTTTGTTCAAATGCACGGAGCAAACAACCAAAATCGACATCTGGTCCGCAGGCGTCATCCTGCTCACGATTCTCTGCAAGCGTTTCCCCTTCTTCAACAGCGCCGACGACATCGAGGCCATGATCGAGATCGCCACCATCTTCGGCAGCAAGCAGATGAAGATGGCCGGCCAGCTGCACGGCTGCATGTTCGACACCACCATCCCCACCATCAGCAGCCAGGGCTTCTCGCTCGAGAAGATCATGCTATGGAGCACGTGCCGGAGCGACGGCGGCAAGGATGGCACTGCTAATGCCTTGACACCCGAGGAGAAAGAAGCCATCGAGTTCCTGAAGCGGTGCATGGACCTCGATCCTACAAGGAGGATCAGTGCCACGGAGGCGCTGCGTCATCCTTTCTTGCAGGTCGACGTCGAGGCCGAGCCAGAGCCTGACTTGGATGCCGAGGAGGTTATGATGTTATGACCCCGATAGACCAAAACGAAGCTCGTTGTAATGCTGTATTCATATATCCTGCATATCACCTGTATCCAGGTCGGTAAGGTAGAGAAGGTCTGTAAGATACCCATACATGTAATATTATTCATCCGGCGGATCAGTTTCCGCTGTCTTAGAAGCTGTTATAATAATAACTCTTCAAAATAAGAATCTACAGTATTGACACGGATGTCTTCTCATGAGTTTAAGTCGCCTGCCTTTTTGCGATCGATTTGTAATGGCGCTTGAAGATGCAGATGGATGTTTGCGTGAGACCTTACTAACCATTAACGAAACAGATTTTTAGGGGGTAAATAACTCATCATTCCATCATACTACATGCTTCGAATTCTCATCTTGTGCGCATGTAAGTCTACCAATAAGCAGGTATTGTATTATCAAAGCTCGCCAGACGAGGCCCAACAAGCCTATGTATGTATACCCGGAGAGGCATATCGACTTATAAACCAACCTCCCATCATCAAATGCGTAGGGCTGAACGACCACCTGGTAATCCAGCACACCCAGACCAGTATGTAGGTATATTCGATCAGATCCTGCCAGTATTTACGGTTCGAATGCATGTTCAAGCCTTACACATCAACTACGCAACCTTCACCATCCATCCATTCAAGCCCTAGTATCACTTCACTTCTCATCACTGCCACAAACACAGCTTTCCGCTACTAGTGCCGCCCGCGACCCAATTGTTCATGGGGTGAAACTCGGCAACAGCTGGCACGGCTGTGATGCCCTCGCCGTCGAGCTGCGCAAGCTGTGTGCCAGCGGCGTCATAGACGTCGACGAAGCGGTTCATGTTCGCGATGACGAACTTGTGGACCCCGTCGGCCGGGTTGGTCTGCCACTGGGGCTTCAGGATGGTAACCCAGCGGCCAGTCTGGTTGTTATGGGGAATCTTGACCTTGGGCTGCATCTGCTTGTCCTGGATATCGTGCCCGGGCTTCCATTTCGCCGCCGCTTCGGAGAAGTCGTAGACTTTTACTGTGTCGTCGTAGGACGACGTAGCAATGTGACCGCCACGACTCCACGATGCATGCGAGACGGATAGTCGCGACAGATGCTCTCCTAGGAGTGAGGGGTGGCGCAGGTCTCCCTTGCCTTTAATCATGCGCAAGTCCCATATCTTCAGGGTCCTGTCTAGCGAGGCAGTGGCGACGAGATGGGGCAACAGGGGATTTAAGGAGAAGCCACCAATCTTATTATCTGTCAAACTCCAAATTTCAGCCTGCTCCTTTGTTCGTCTATCAATGCGGCCTAATGAGCCTTCCAGTGTTGAAAAGATAATTGTATCTTTCGACTCGGCCGAGATATCGATACATGAGATTCCCAGCTCGTCCTCGTCTGCTTCAGGAGCCCACAGTTGTGTGCTGACCTGTGTCACGAGGTCTAGACACCGTATTGAGCTGTCGTAAGAACTTGTGATGACGGAGTTCTGGTCGAACATGGGGACTTTGATCGAGGTAATAGTCCGATTATGGACCTCAAAAGCACCGATCTTGGGCAAGGGAACGTCGAATTCTTCGTCGTCATCCTCAGGATAATTAGGTGTCTCTTGGGAGGCGTCGAAGAACCCCAAAGTGCCTTTCTTATCTCCAGCGAGTACGATGGGCTTATCTACCATGGGATGAAATGTGAGAGCGTATATCCTCTCTGGTGTGATTTTTATGTCTGCATAGCTATGTTAATAACAGGACTAAGTTGACCCAAGTAGCCGGCGCCGCAAACTCACCATTTGGCTGCCAACCCCCATATAGTGTGAGATCATTCAAGTCTTGCCGCAGGGACTTTAATTCCTCATCTGCGGTGTCTTTGATGTCATCGTCCGTGAATGTTCTAACTCCAGGCTGTGCCCCTTGTACGAAACTGGAAAGGGCGTCTGTGTTAGACCATCTCTTTCCCTCCACCTGAAGGTTGGAGAGCTGCAGATCACCATTGGTGCGGACACGCTTTGGCTCCCTGTCTTTCAACTCAACCGGTGCGTCTTCAAGCTTGACAAGTGTATTTTTGGATTCGCCATTAGCGCCGGCCAGCCGGGCGCTCTGTCGCACCGGCATGACACGGGTACGGACCGCAGGCTCGGCGGCCTTTCGTTTGCGCGGAGCAACCGCCCTAGGAGGTGGTGCGGCAGCTTTCTTCATCTTAGCTCCGAGTTCGGCGGTGTCCTTCAAAAGCTTTGCATTATTCGCAACATTCTCGCGCCTCCGTGCCTCGAAGGCACTCAGCTTTCCGGGTGGCATTATAGGAAGTTTGTGTAGGTGCGATAGTACAGCGTCAGGCAACAATAGAAGACTAGGTACGCTACCCAATTGAACTTGTGGCGTGTTACAGTAACGGATTGGAGCTTTGAGCTTCAAGGTTTGGATATGAGATTGGGTAGAAGAAACAGTGTCAGAAACGGGTGAACGTCGAGATATGGGCGCAGGCGCATACCAGCAGCTTTTTCAGCAGGAAAAGCGGCGCGACCAGTTAGTTGCTCTTAGCGAAAGAAAGAAAGAGCGGATATGCAAGTTGTGTACGATTTGGAATGAAAGCTTGAATCTTAACAACCGAGATGAAAAGAGACGGGGTGAATTGGTTTGGCGCTTTAGAAGAGTCATGCAGGTTCTGTCAGTAGGTAGGAAGAGGAATGCATGGCGATGACGAGGGTGATTCGCGATGGCGAAAATCAATTAACGCGAGGTCATGCCTTCTCGCGTCTCGTACCTGCCTAGGTACCGATGAATTGGGTAAAGGCAGCCACTACCTGGCCCTGGTAGGAAAGTTACCCAGGCGAGCAGGTACCTCCCCTCGCCTCCCTAGGCCTACTTAAGTTAGATCCGTTTAAACCTGCCAGTCTCCTGTTTAAATATTGCAGAAAAGTTAGACATTTTATCCAGCATGTGTTCTACATTGGCTTTTAGATTAGAGCTTCAACCAATATTTTTTTTTAAAAAGCTTCATTTAAATACCCCAACAACTTTCGCAATTATATCTATCCGAAATCTGTATAATAGGCGTCTTCCCCTTGGATGCCCACAATTTTTGCGACCTCATGCCTACCATTCCATAGCCGCCACCATGTCGTCCTTCACCTTGATGCCATTCCTCTATCAAACGAGGACCATTCTTTGCAGACCAGCGACACATTGCGCGTCGCCGAGATTTATGCGGTCTTTACATGCGACTTGCCGACGCCCAAATGAAAACACGATTCCCTTCGACTATGAGATCAAGCCTGCAGGCGAAGACGCGGCTGCTACCGCGGCTGACGAGGCCGCAAACAAGGGCACCATCACCCCTACTGAACGCCGCATCTTCGAGCGTATCTTTGCCGATATCGAGGCCCGCGGCCTAAAGCCAGCTGTTCAGGATGACGAGGTGCCCGCACTCGACTCGACACCCAATCGGACGGTCCAGCTCATTATGCAACAAGCTGCCTATGACGCCGGCCAAGGTCTCCCGGCCACTGTCGTAGCACCGGGCGTTCTTGCTGGCGCCGCTCACGATCGTAACAAGGCTCTTCTGCGTTTTCCGCCGCCGCTCCGAGGCGCTACCAGCAAGGTTCTTGACACCATCAAGCACCAAGCCCTACAAGCAAAGCGCTCTCACGATGCCAGCTCTGGCGTTAAAGCCGTCAATGCCCAGGAGGCAGACAACATTGATGACGACTGGAAAGCCCCAGCCCACACCTTTCCTCGTACTCTCGAGCTTGAGGCCAAGAGACAACCCGAGCGGACTCGCATCGAAGGCTTGATTACGTCTGCCACCTCTGATTTCGAGCTTTGGGATATCCTGGAAAAAGAGGTCTTCACTATGCCTGGCCGTCTAGGCATCATAAAGGGCGCGACCGAATCCAGTGATTCTGAGCCCTCGTCAAAATCCAAAAAACGCGGCCGCAAGGCCAAACTGGCAACCGGCGACTCGCAAAAATATACCCTCTACGTTCACGGTCCTCTCTATCCAGCCTACCTCCTGCTTGCGCTTCGACGACTTGACACTGCCTTCTCGGCACCCTCTCCCCTGGCATTCTCCATCTTACCACGCATCAAAAACCTAGGTCTTGAATCCTACGTCTTGGGCGTCTCTACTCCTTTCTTCAATGAGCTTCTCGCCATATACTGGACCCGCCGTGGTGATTTATCGGGTATGCTTGACCTTCTGGAAGAGATGCGCCACTGTGGTGTCTATTTTGACAAGCAGACTACGAGAATCCTAAACAAGGTTGATGCAGCTACGTCTAGCCTTGCCGACGTGAAGAGCCGTAACGGATTTGGAAGGGCGCTAATGCTAATGCCTGAATATGAGAAGTCACAGCGTGAGCGTCTACGACATTGGCATGCAGCGGCAGTCTTGTCGGTGCAGGAGAGGCAAGACGACATTGGGTTTGCAGAAGCAACAGGCTGAGAGTAGTAAAAGCATGACAGGTCTAAAATGTGCTAGATTGGATAGCTCTACATCCTTTAGTCTCGCTAGACCATCGTCGAGCAATTCGAACGTTGTTAGTCCAGGTTGTAGCCCGGCGGTTGCTCTGGGCATGTTACATTAGAACTAGTCCGCTATAAATCGAAATCTAAGTTCCACCAAAAAGGAACTATGAAGTGTTTCTCCTGACGTTGCCCTTAATATGGAGCAATTTATGAAGCATTAGGTGTTCACGTAACATGTAACTTCAGCATATATTAGCGACCACCACATTACTAGCCCCCAATTCAACAGAGCAAGCGCCGTCGCGATAATAGAGGTCCTTATTCGTCAATCTTCGACCTGATCTGGCTTGCTGGGATACCTGGGCAGATATGTGAAAGAATATGCATTCATCATCTCAACATCGGTTGATTCTTCGGTGCCGCCTCACTTACTATTCTCTTGCGGAGCAACTGGCTCCATTGAGATGCCAAGGGGCCAAAGCTCAACCAGACAATGTCTCGCCAGCCTAATGCTGAGCAACTCCAGTCTAGGTCATGGACCCCACCGGGAAAACGGGATATGTCATCGCGAAGTCCCGAATTATCATGTAGCCAAGACTGATTTGAGGGCAGCCAAATCCGCAAATCAAGGACTAGGCGCCCCAATCGCGCCAAGGGGTGTCTGCCGCCTCATCTTACATATAATGGCATATACCCATATCTATATATCATATTCAGAACCTCGAAAGTTGCTTTCGGCTCTCATACAGGCTTGAATCTTAGATCGTCTGGGCTGCAAGCGATACTGGAGTAGCCATAGGGGACCTTGTCACCGTCGCCAACATGCCTTCTACTCTATCCAGGGTGTTGCTGTCATTGCTTGGAGTCAGCTCCGCCACAGCAGCCACAGTCTATCTGGCGGGAGACTCGACAATGGCCAAAGGCGGAGGCGGTTCCAGTACGGAAGGATGGGGAGAATATCTCAAATACAGCTTGCCGTCAAGCTACACGGTATCCAACAAGGCGATCGCAGGCCGTTCGGCGCGATCTTACACGCGAGAGGGGCGCTTCCAGGATATCGCCAACGTGGTACAGTCGGGAGACTGGGTGGTCGTTGAGTTCGGGCACAATGATGGCGGCAGTTTGACTCCCACCGACAACGGGCGGACGGACTGTTTCGGCGACGGAGACCAAACTTGTCAGACGGTGAGATCGGCGGAAGCTTTTATTAGCCCTGGGTTCTAGGGGTGACAAGGAATGATGATGGGCGGGCTGACATTGTTCTGCTACGCAGACTTATAACGGCGTTGCTGAGACTGTCTTGACGTATCCGGCTTATTACAAGAACGCGGCGAAGCTGTTCCTCGCTAAAGGGGCAAAGGTAATCCTCAGCTCGGCCACGCCAAATAAGTAAGCGATATCCTCTTCCTCCCTTTTTCTTGTTCAGTCGCTAAAATGTTGGCATAGTATCTGCGAAACCGGAACTTGTTCTTGGGGTGCATCTCGATTTGATTACTACGCCTGGTAAGCCAGATTAGCCCCTTAAACTGCCTCTGGCCAATGGTGACCTAATATGATCAATGTAAGGCTCGCGGCGAGTCAGCTCGGAGGTACGGCGGCCGGTGTGTATCACGTAGCACACGGGGAATACGCCGCACAAGTTATGAAGAATCTCGGGACGACCACGGTCAATGCTCATTACCCTCTCGACCACACGCATACTGATCCCTATCTAGCGAATGTGATGGCAGGTATGTACACGCTTCCGTATCATATTCTGAATTTTATACGTAACTCTAACGGGCACTAACTCGGAATAAATCATAGGGAGTTTTGTCCTTGGACTCAAGTGTGGGACATCTGCACTGGGCGCGGCGGTTGTCAATTCAACAGCCACGTTGACGGCCTCTTCTTATGGACCTTGTATATCCTTCAACAGCACTGTCCCCATCTAGTGGTGAAGCTATATATACATATCCATTAGTAAACGCATGCCAACCTTCGACCATCTCGCATAGTTAATTCTAGCTCCAGGGGCCTAACTGTCCCCCTTATGGAAAAGAATTCGGCGTACATAGTCGGGGGCTAGCGACTCATTTATTAATTGAAAGTTTCTAGATTTCATGAGTTAGTCCAATCTATCTACACAAGAAACCTTCTCCCACGCTTATATCTAGGGACCTCTCCTCAGCTTGCTCCATGCATAAGTAGCAACCGCACCAAACACTATCAATGTCACAAGAAAATTCCGCGCAGCTGACTTCAGTCCCATATCAGTGACTTCGGCGGCCTTGGTATTGAACTGTGTTCCCGCTGCATTGACATTGGGAAATGGTTCATCTGGAATTGCCTTTCCAAGGAATTCACACAATGGTTCCCATCCATCCTCGACCGACCATTCGAGTAGTCTTTCGGGATCAACTTGGCCCCGGACCATATTGCAGTGATCTACAAATAGCCAGTCAAAGTGAGCCAAAAGGCGAGATTTGGACTACATGGTAGATGGATCAACTAACCTCGATACACCCATTTCCCACGTTTCAGGATGCCCAATCCTACTTCGTCACCCGGATTGCGATAAAAGAGCGCGAGAAACCACCTGAAGTTGAAATGGTACGACCAGAAAGTACGCGCGTCGAAGAACGAAGCGAGGAAGAATATGTAACTTCCAGTCACAGGCACCACAGTTCTTTCCATGCTTCTACTCCATTTATCCAAGTCGCTCCTCTGATTCAAGATGACTTTGGCCTCGGGATACGCGGCGATCAGCTCGGGCGCGAAGAAATATGCGACCTTTTCGATTACGGCGGTCGCGTGGCCAAGCAAGGAGTCGAACTCCGCCACCGTGATCTCGCCGTCTGGTGTCCCGTAGTACTTTTTCTCAACCAGTCGCTTCCATCCCTGGGAACGCGTCGGCTCTTCGAGTAGCAGGTCCCAGCCGTGGTATGTTGAGTAACCCAAGATATCAAGCGCTTTTGCCAGTGACTCTGTACCAGACCGACTCAGTCCAACACACAATACCTGCATTGGCTTTTGCCGGATTCGGGGGGGTGGTTCAGGAAGGCGATATATATAGTTCTCACAGAAATGCCAGAAAGGGCTATTGAGGGCAAGAGAGGGAGCCATCATGAGTAATCCTAGTAAGAAAACCGCCCAGTGCAAGATATATAGTGTACAAGAGGTTAAGAAGCAAAAGGGTAATTGCGAGGAGGGTGTTTAAAGTAAGAACGAGAGCGGTGGGCCATGCCCAAAGAGTCCTGTTCGGCGCACTATATGTCGTAACCGGTTATAACGTATGGCTTTACTTCAGATAACTCAAACTACCTACCACATCTGGGAGCGGGCTGCGTCTGCTTAGTTCAGGATGCATATTATGGCCGGTCGCAGCGAATAGTATATCGTATCATGTCAGAATAACCTACCAATACCTAGCACAACAATATGCGGCTCTCTACTGCCTAAGTGGTTTTCAGTTGCAATGGCGATACAAATAAGCATTTGTTCAGTGTGCTGCTCTTTTCATATGCTAATTAACGGTAGGAAACTCGCCATCAACGCATTATTGTGCTTGCTTGACCCCGAGAGTTTCTAGGTTCATTCCAGCGCAGTCATACACAGATCCGGCTGTCAGATGACAACATAATGGGCCGGGATTGCAACACGAAAACCCACTGACAAAACGAGGGTTTAACAGTCGGCCAAAGCTGTGCCTCCCTCGTGCAGCGCTTGTTCCACTTCTCGGTTCTATCCAATCATCGAACAGAATTCCAGTGTAAACGACGATTGCATATTGTGGTGCAATCCTGAATGTTTAGTACAAAACGTATGCCGGCTTGTTTTTGGTAGTGATTACAAGCATGCCTTTAGTCGCGTTTTTGATTCCTGCAGGCCTTCATACCTCCTAGGTTAATTGTAGGGAAGAAGTCAGGAGGGCAAACGAGATGATTTTAGTTTTAGTAATGAGAGAAACCTAGTTCCTTAAGGAACAAAATGGATGAATACAGCTGCTTCAAAGGCCGGGGTCTGTGACCATCTGGTGGTCGCCGAATTTAAACCCCTCATTATCAGTGTCACTGTCAGCTATAGCACGCCTCTGTGAGCCAATAGAGCGCCATGCTTTCTACCATAGACTTGTCGTCAGCCATGGGTCATGGTATCCTTCTTACGCTGCTTCGGGACTTGTGGTTTTCTGTTGTAAGGAAGTACACCCTGGGCAACAAACGCTTCTTATCTTGATACTTGTACAACGGGTTGTGACAATAATCTTCACCTGTTCAATCGTAGATGTTGTAACGAGCGGCCACTTTCCCATGCGACAGCCTAATCATAGAATTTGCGTCATGTCACATTCAATACTCTGGCGTGGAAGGGGGTCAAAATATATTGTCATAGCTCATGCCTGCCTAACCAATTTCCAGATCCTCTAGGATGCGAAGTACGAAGATGAATAAGCCTAGCTGATTTCAGACATCGACTCGTCCTTGCCAGCACTAATGACACCGTTTGGGAACGAGCTTGTCCTAAGCATAGAGCCAGAGGGAAAGGCCGAGATGTGAATCAGTAGAATAGATGGAAGAGATATCACCGAGAAGATACGATTTATTGCGTTCATACTCGTAATAAGTCATGCTAGGTGATCTTCGACATTCAGATCCGCAGAGAGTAATAAGGAAATCGTGTTTGTGTTCGTAGCTCGGCTACACCAACCCCAGCTCCCGAATGATGATATCGGCAGCTTTCTCGCCAATGACCAGGGCGGTGTTGTTCGTGTTGGCAGCGACATTTTCAGGCACAATGCTTAGATCCGCAAGTTTCAGGCCCTTCACGCCGTACACATTCAGGTCCTTATCCACGACACCAAGCTGCTCACGCGGCGCCATCTTGGCAGTGCCTACTGAGTGCCAAGTCGTGTTGAGATGCTCGCGCACGAACTGCTCAATGATCCTGTCATCCTCAGGGCTATACTCGATGTCTTTGAGAGCAGTGGTGTCTTGCTCGGCGTCGAGCGTGACACAGACAGCTTTGGAATCGGCAGGGAATGGTGGATGAAATGCTGCGGGCTCGCCACGGTACATGGATGTACGCCGCATGATCTCACGACCTTTCTTGTACGCCCATACTTGCTTCTTCATATCCAGATCTCCCGCATCGCTCAAGAACCCAGTGTTGAAGTCAAGCGGGTCGTCGACCTCAGACCCCGTGATATGGATGTGGCCTCGCGAGTAAGGGTATGCCGTGTAATTACCCATCCCTATGCCCTGGCCTGGCAGAGCGACGTATGGCAGAGCGAAGTGCCTACTCACACGTTAACTCCTAACATCTCGACGATTCCATAGTCATAAAACGGATCCAACTTACAAATTCCCCAATGCCATGAGCATAACTGGTCTATTGGGCTTATCCTTGAAGTCTCGGTCCCATGCCGCCTTGAACTCGGGACCAAGTGACGCCGCTTCTTCCTCAGTGAGACTCAATTTGCCCGCGACGTCTACACCATTCCAACCGAGTCGAGGGTCTTTCCTTTGTATAGCCTCCTCGAGACTGAGGCTGCCCGAAATGAACTCATCAAGTGTCTCGTGGGGCTCAAGCGACGATTTAAACGGGTAACAGACCAGGTTATGGTCCTGGTAGTCGTGGCCTACGCCAGGTAGATCCTCTACAATGGGTACACCTGCTTTCTCCAGGACGTCAGGACGTCCCAGACCGGAGCGCTCGAGTACTGATGGCGTGCCGCAGGCTCCGCTCGACACGACTACTAGCTTGCGCGCACGCACTGTACGCTTGGAGGGTGACGTTGGGTCGTTTTGAGATTTGAATAACGGGTTCGATCGATATTCAACGCCACATGCGCGCTTATCGCCATCGAACAACACCCGCACAACCTGTGACTCGACAAGGACGTGTAAGTTAGGATGCTTACCATCCTGAAGGCGTGGGTGTAAGTACATGTGGGCGGTATCAGATCGCTTCCCCTCGGGCGAGATGTATCGTTTATGGCGTGCGAATCCGTTATTATGATCGAGAGTCTGTAAATCAGGCACCTCAGGCCATCCCACCTTTGCTGTGGCGCGGAGGAACTCGTCTTCCACGTGCTTCAGACGAAACGTACCATCCGAGACTTGAACAGGGCCGTCGAAGCCGTGATGCTCCTCGTCTGTTGAGCCGTGAAAAGTTTCCAGCTTGTATGGCGCGGATTGCATTAGTCTATAGTTATACCTTCTGCGGCCAACAAGTAGCGAAAAGGAGACCCTATCAGTACCTTTTTCAGAAAGGGATAAAGCTCATCCGCTGTCCATCCTGGTGTCTTCCACGAGTCGAAGTCCTCACGCTGTGCACGTGTGTACCTTTCATCGATTCAGCAAGGGATGTTATAACCCTTTGAGGATCAATGCCGTAACATCAATCAGTAACAGGCTTACATCATGAAGTTTATCGATGATCCACCGCCTAGAATACCACCGGATGGGACAATCACATCTCGATCTGTGAGGCTTTCCGACTTCTTTGCTTTATAGAAGATGGCAGTCGTTGATTCTGGTGCGAGATGAGAGAGAAATACGACCGGCGTCACTACTGCAGGATTGTTATAATTGTTTGCTCCGCCTTCGATTACCAAGATCGATAAACTCGGATCTGCTTCAGCTAGGCGCCCTGCGACAATACATCCTGCCGTTCCACCTGTTTGCCAATGTGAGATATTATGCTGTTCAAAATGAAGAACGATAAATTGTGCACATACCCCCGGCGATGATAACATCAACCTCGTCGATGTCTTCTTTGAGATCTTTGTATAAACCCATGTGTGCAAGCGATACAGAGATTTTCTGGATAGTGCTAGAAAGCGTATCAAGAAGACTCTAAGACGGGGCACCGTAGCTCATATACCTAGAATTTTGGGGATCCGATATTAGGCCCACCAGTGCATCAGATGACGCGGTATGCGAGCAAAAGAAACGATGCCGAAGCTGTCTAACGCTTCACGACGGAAACTGTTACCTATCACCAGAGCACAATCATCGTATCGAGCGCCACGAAAGCTCCGCTAGCAACCAGAACTGAGTCGAATGCTAGGTAGATGGTTTGCCCGCTCAACACCAATTGGCTGCCTTGGTCACATTGAGGTACAATGCAAGGACGCCACAGACTTGTTTTATTCGGTGGTCAGAGTGAGGAGTACTGCAAGCGCCCTTGGTGCCTTGGCATATATTGCGTGTGCCTTCTATACAATACTCGCTACACCAAACTAGTGATCAGATGGCACCCTAGATGCATAGAATTTCGCAGTGTTAAGCCAATGGGAAATTGTGGCCTTCATGTAGCTATAGTACCTTACACCCTATCAATGGGATATTTCTCGGATCCGGATAGCAATGATTAACTGTAGCAGATTCCCAAAAGAAGCCGGCTGTGATACTATGTGCGAAGACGTCACCTGGGCCTTAATCCGAATCTCATAAGAAGTGGCGCTAATATACATTGTATTTTTTGAAGCTGTGTGCAAGTTTAACTAGAAGCCCACTCGCTTGTTTTCGCACCACAGCCCTCTATTCAAGAAATTTCGACTATAAACAATCAGATCCGTATCAGAACCCCTATGTGATACAGATGACTTGTACACTTCACACACATTGAGCCGCGCTTAATGATGTGAAACGAAGAGTATCTTAAATGTCTCGAGTGAGACTATTTGGGTTTCATTAATAATAAAAAATGGCAGAGTTTAGTAATGCCGGGGTGTTGTACATATAGTCTCGAAAATACCGAGAGCGGTTGAGGGGACTGCTGGAAGGCCATATAGGCCTTGTTGCCCGTTTTAATAATTATTATTATTTCAAATTCATCGAGTCTATCAAGATCTTTAATATCTAGCAGTCAGTTCCATAAGGGATGAGACGTTCTCTATGGTTATATGAAAGTTCGTAACACCAAAATGAAACTGCGTAATCTGAAATCCATACCATATCATAAATGGCCATGATATAAGTTCTAACAATTAATCATACCGTCGGAATTCGCGTTATTAGCAAATAACCTTTAGATTGAGACCTCCCATGTGCAACCTAAGGGATGTAAACAAAACAAAAGAAAGGAGTGTCACTGTCGCAGCCCAGATCTGAGGGGCCCGGAACCCCCCTCCGCTGTCTGTCTGGATCGCCCCGCCAATCGGTGGTCCTGTCAGAGAAGCGACCGCGCTGACGCTGAATGCCATTCCCAGTCTCGTGCCGAAGGTGTCGAGGCGAGGAGTTATTCTTGCTACAGTAGACGGAAAGAGGCACTGGAAACTAGCAGCCGCGATACCATATACGACAGTGAATGCGTAGTAACCTCCAGTACTGCGGACAGCGAGCCAAGTGAAGCTCACGATGGCCCATATGAAGGTTATAGGGACGATGACGTTGAAGTTTCCGATGCGGTCGGCTACCATGGGAACAAGGATACGGAAAGGAAGCCCGACTCCGTTGATGATGACAACGAGGGTAGAGGCTGCTGAATAGGGGAGATGCAGAGCTTGAGTTCCGTATGAGGCGATCTGTAACGTATATGTCAATATTGTGTCAAGCGGTATAGTCGCTGGAGGAACTAACGTAGTAGAATGTGTAGTAGTTTCCCCAATATAGGAAAAAGGATGAGACGAGGAACCCGGCGAATCGGGGGTCTTTGAAGGCGCCAAGCTCGACGATAGGACCAGACTTTCGAGGTGGTAGCCGCGGTCGCATGAAAGCGAAGGCGATGAGAAGCAGCCCTAGATTGAGAAATCCTATGACCCTAGTTGTCCACTTTTATATGACATTAGTAACCCATGAATATATTGTAAGAAATCACAAGTTAATGCGCTTTTCTTTCAGCTTATGCAAACTCGGGGGTTTTCTGAGGACATACCGCGAAGCCCAACTTAGGAATTAGCTCTCGAACGATCAGGGGATAGACAATGCCACCTGCTGAGTTTCCAGCCGTGCATAATCCAACAGCCAACCCGCGGCGCTTGTCGAAATATGTGCTGACTAGGGAAACGGCGGGGGTGAAGTAGATGCCGGCCCCTAGCCCGCTGAGGACGCCCTGGGTTAGGAACAACTGCCAGTACTCAGTCGAGATGCTCATCAGGAATATGCCTAGAATCTGGATGATAATTCCCGTCAAAAATATGGGCACGAAGAAACCGGCGTCAAGCAATCTTCCTGACAAGATACCGGTTACCAACGTTAGAAACACTTGGATGCCTCCTATCCAGGAAATGGTCGAAGGGGACTCGGGAAGTGTTTGACTGTAATATGTTTGGTAAGCCCCAAACGAATTCGCATAGCCCCAGGTTGTAAAGAGGATGAAGAAGCCCATTCCGACTTGTGTCCACTGATGAGGTACATTTGTCAGTATTCGAGTTATTCATACCCCGCGAGAGCTGTGAGGGTACGGCCATGCAATCTAAGATCCAAGATATCGGCCGGCGCCTGAGAGTAATACAAGTGTGATACAATGACTCTGAATGTTTGCTTACTGCTTTCAGCCCTCCGTCTGGTGGTGGTGGTGGCTCGGCCCAGGATCTCGTCGTTATGCGGGAGGCGACTTGAGAGAGTACATTACTCGCTGTTCTTCTCAAATCGCCAGATGTTCTAGAGAAGTCGTCTTTCTCGTTTGTAGAGTTCCTGCGTTCTAGGGGAGTTATTCCATCTTCGACTGAGGCTTCATGACGATCATCAAAGTCGCACGATGCAGACGACGACACTCTAGTCTCATGGTCACTGTGGGCCTCTGGATCGGCACTGGATTTTTCATTCATCTTGGCGTATTGCTTGATATTGAACACACAGTAAATGATTATCGAGCTATTACCATTACAGACGATGAGTTAAACATAAGAATATAAGCTTTTCTCAACCAGCTTGTTCCATGCTCCAGGGGCGGATCAGCAAGAGGATAACCAGCATTCGAAAAGAATGAAAATCTAGGAAAAGTGACGGCACATTGATGAAGAAGAGCGCTGGGGTCTTGTTGTTGTATTATAATGCCGGCAAAGGTCTTCCGGGCTCCGGGTTCGGAAAAGGGCACCGATCTTGGCAACAAAAAGCTACAAGTGATGACTACAAACTTTTTAAAACTGCAACTTGACAGATTAGCGAGTGGAGACGAGGTGGCTTTGTGACTTGACCGCCGACCCAACGGCGCCGTTCCCGTGCCTCGCCGAGTCCCGCTTGATCCAACCCCTGGTGGAGTTGACGGGGAGCGTCCGGCACGGGTCTCAGCATCCGGACAAAGACTGCTGATGGAGGGTCATCCATGGACCTGTATAATGGCTATAGTCTTGGCTTCTCTTGTTTTGCCTCATTACCGCAAGCCAGACCAGAAAATTGAGGCTGCAATGCCCATGTAGTGAAGCATGGGCTCCCTGTGTCATACTTGACATCAAAACAAGTGGGCTGCCCCTACATATCGCCTTAGTCGGCCTCCGATGATCACTTCTGACTACACAACAGCCCGTCATCGGCGATTTGACGATATATGTACCAACTTTGCCCTCAGCGTGCAGGCAGCGTTGGGTTGTTATTGGTACTGGCGATGCTGTTGGTAAGAAAATTAGGAAAATATGCATTGTCCGTACCTATACGAGGCATCTATTATCACAGTATCTCCTGCTTACAGAGTTAAAGTTCGGAATAACCTTCCGGTTATTAATGCCTATCACCAGAAAATCCCGTGTTGGCATAAAGTATAACTGACTCGGCATATGAGGTTGCATTCGTCTGACCGAGTTATCATCCCAGTCCGACGTTCAGTTGCGATGCAGAGCTACTCTGCGAAATGTTTGAAGAGTTGGAAGATAGATCAATGAACTAAGCAAAGATGATTATGGGGATTCATGTACCATGATTCTCTGAAGGCTCGTAATAACCTGGTATAAAAGCACTGTAGAGGTATCCAAGGTCAAGTCTAGGTACAGTAGCGAGTAGTACAGGAGCCAAAATAGGAATCTTCGATTCGGCGAATGCGCTGTTGGTGGGGGTGGGGGTGGGGGTGAAGTGGGTAAAAATCTGATGGCCGGAGATTTTAATGCGGGATGATCAAATTCAATATCCCCCTTCACTACTAAATAACGGTGAGCAAATATGAATTTATACAGAAATTTGACCTACCATCCGCATATGCTTGTATCACGTACATTACCTAAGCCACTTTTAGGGATCGGTACCTTTTCGTAGGTACCTAATCTAGGCACATCCATGCTGTACATTTCGGCGGTCTTGGCATTCTAGAAAGGCTACAATATTTTTTTGAAGCTCGAAAAGCTCCCCCACCAACGTACCAGAAAGTCAACAAAACCGACGAGCAGCCCAGCCTTTGACCCTAAACACGACCACGATAGACTCACGCCGGTGATAACGTGTTTCAAAGAGCCTGTCACCACCGAACTCTAGCCAATATGTCTTTCGGGGGTCAAACACCCACCATCATCGTCCTCAAAGAGGGTCAGTACCCCTCGTCACCGTCCACCACACACACCAGCAGGCAGCTCCCCATGCTGACTCGACCGTCTCGGTCATTCCAGGTACCGATACATCGCAGGGTAAGGGCCAGATAATATCCAACATCAGCGCATGTCAGGCTGTGCAAGCGACCATCAAGTCGACGTTGGGTCCCTATGGCGGGGATCTGCTGATGATCGACGAGAATGGCCGTCAGACCATCACTAACGACGGCGCCACCGTCATGAAGGCAAGGGCCCCCTTTATGTCTCTTTCTCTCTTTATATACTTGTATATATATATATATATATATATATATACATATATATACACGTGCACTCTCTCTCGTCCACATATGTCGCATGTCGCCGTGCTGACTGAACTTCCAGCTTCTCGACATCGTCCACCCCGCCGCCCGAATCCTAGTCGACATTGCCAGGTCGCAAGATGCAGAAGTTGGTGACGGAACCACATCGGTAGTGGTGCTGGCTGGCGAAATTCTGAAAGAGATCAAGGAGCACGTCGAGCAGGGTGTCAGTTCACAAGTCATTATCAAGGGCCTGCGGCGAGCCTCTACCATGGCCGTCAACAAGATCAAGGAAATTGCCGTAAGGACAGACGAGTCGAACCAGCGAGAGACGCTAGGGAAGCTGGCTGGAACAGCTATGACAAGCAAAATAATCAAGCGAAACACCGAGTTCTTTACGAAGAGTAAGTATACCACTCCATCCACCAAGACCCCTACTAACAACACCGCAGTGGTCGTGGACGCCGTGCTTTCATTAGATCAGGATGACCTCAACGAAAAGCTCATTGGCATCAAGAAGATACCCGGCGGCTCCCTGACAGATTGTCTCTTCGTGAACGGTGTTGCCTTCAAGAAGACCTTCTCTTATGCCGGCTTCGAACAGCAACCCAAATCCTTCACGAAACCTAAAGTGTTATGCTTGAACGTTGAGCTCGAGCTGAAAGCAGAGAAAGACAACGCCGAAGTCCGAGTCGAGCAAGTTTCCGAATACCAGGCCATTGTCGATGCCGAGTGGCAGATCATTAACAAGAAGCTCGAGGCCGCATACAACACAGGCGCAAAGGTCGTCTTGTCCAAGCAGCCAATTGGCGATTTAGCGACTCAGTTCTTCGCAGACCGTGATGTCTTCTGCGCCGGTCGTGTTTCTTCAGAGGATATGGAGCGTGTGGTTCAGGCAACTGGCGCCACTGTGCAGTCTACATGTTCTGACATTCTACCGCACCACCTTGGCGCATGTGGGTCATTCGAGGAGCGACAAATTGGTGGCGAGCGTTTCAATTTCTTCGAAGACTGCCCGGAGGCCAAGACATGCACTCTTATCCTTCGTGGTGGTGCTGAACAATTCATTGCGGAAGTGGAAAGATCTCTACATGACGCAATCATGATTGTAAAGCGCGCTATCAAGAACCATTCGATTGTTGGCGGTGGTGGTGCCTGCGAGATGGAAGTTTCTGGGTATCTACACCGCTTCGCAGATAAGAACGTCCGCGACAAGCAGCAAGGAGTGATCAAGTCCTTTGCGAAAGCCCTCGAGGTCATCCCACGCCAGCTGTGTGACAACGCAGGTTTCGATGCTACGGATATCCTGAACAAGCTACGAGTAGAGCACCGGAAAGGACGTACCTGGGCAGGTGTCGATTTCACTAATGAAGGTGTTGCCGATATGATGGAGAAGTTCGTATGGGAACCAGCTCTCGTCAAGATCAACGCCATTCAAGCCGCTACTGAGGCTAGTTGCTTGATTTTAGGTGTAGACGAGACAATTCGGAACGAAGAAAGCGCGCAACCACAGGCTCCAGGCAAGCCGCTACCCCCCGGAGCCGCCCAAAGGGCACTGAGGGGACGTGGACGGGGTATGCCGCGCCGGTAAGCGTGATATAACGGCCAACTCGAGAATCTTATATAATGCAGTGTATGATACCTAAAACAGGCTCATCGGCTAGGCTCAGGTATTGGCTAAATATAGATGACGGACAATCGTCTAGTGAAAGTACCAAATGTTGTTGTTCTAGTGCATGTGATGAGGTATTAAGAGGAAACTGGTCAGAATGCTGTGAGTTATGATCCAAGTTTCCTGTTAGGATTTGTTCTTTCTCGCCCGGTGGGAAAACCTCCATAAGATGGGCGAAAATATGCATCAATCGGCCTTTTGAACAACGCTTATTCTCCGCTTGCTTCCGCTGTAATGAATCAAATCATATCATCTAAGCTATTTCGCTGAAATATTCATTCATCTATCCATCCATCCAGTCGTTCAGTCATTTCAATTCGTCGCATCCGTTCCACCTCATTCTTTCAGTCACCCCGGCCCATCGAATACGACATCATAGATATCGCTCCTCTTCGACCCGAACGCCGAACCCCCTATATCCACATCCCCATCCACGCCGTCGACTTCTTTCCCTTTCCCGTCTCCCATGTCACTGTCACCGTCAACCTCACTGTCTCTCTTCGTAGTCTCCACGCCCTTGACGGTGCCGAGACCCAAGTCGTCGATGTCCATCTCGCATGCGAGAGTCGAGGCGCAGGGATCGTGCATCGGCGAGGGCGTGTCGTGGTGCTCGATCAGCATCGCCATGTCCCTGTCTACAGCGTCGTCTTGGTCATGATGTTGGTGGTGATGGTGATGGTGATGGGCCGGTATCGTCAAGGCCGTCGCGTCTGCGTCGTTGAGGAGCGCCTGGAAGGAATCCGGATCTTCGTCGTGGGGGGCGTCGTCGTGGGCCGGCGATATGCCGTGCAGGGCGTCGCTGGAGAGTGGTGCGTGGGAGGACACGTGTGGGCTGTATTCCAGATCGTGCGCGGATAGCGGTGTGTGCGATATGTGCGGACTCGTCGGGTCGGGGTGGTGGTGGTGGTGGTGATGAGAGAGAGGGATTCGCGGGGGGCGGAAGCTGGCGAATGCGGCGGCTGTGGGATGATGCGGGTGGCTGGGTACTACAGGCTGGGATATTATCTGCGGATCTATCGGGTGGTAGATCTCGGTGTCGTGGAGAGAGGCCAGCGTCGCTGCTGCGGATGCAGATGCGTGATGGAGGTTCCCGGCCAGCATGAGATTGTGAGTCGGCATGTGTAACCCGGGATCAGACGGTGCTCGAAAAGGGGGGTTGAGGAGGGAGGTTATGTCACTGGCATGTGTATAGGGATTAGGACTTGTCACTAGATGCGAGGCCAACTCGTGATGAGGCGATGCTTCGTGCATGGTATGGTGCAAGTCAATGATTCTGCCCGTGGCTTCCACGCCATGCTGTTCATGAAGTGGTGGCGGCTGGGGGGCCATAAGATCAGCGGCTGCTCTATCTGGGATGATACTGCGTGTTTCGTTCACATCATGGAATTGTCCTGGAATGGCATTGCTAAAGGCTTGCGATTGACCCGCGGGCTGATCTTGGCTTTGATTCTGGTTCTGATTCTGGTTCTGGCTGCTCTGGGCAGATGGGCTCTTGCCCACGTCCTTGCACTGGTCACAAGTCCTAATTACATCCGAGACCGTCTCCTTTATGCGGCTCCAGTGGTATTTCTCGGCGATGACCGACGTCGTCTTGTTGATGCCGGCATGGCCACCCTCCTCGTGGGTCTTCCGAGCCACGGCCATCTGACGGATGGGGTCGCTGATGACCTCCTTGTCCTTGAGCATCAGGACGTCGTTATCGAGCAGGTGATAATGTGTCGCCGCGCTCCGGAGCCTGCTTTTCTCAGCGCGGTCAGATCCGTTGGGGTAGCGCCGGGACTTTAGGTAGAATTTGATCTTGTCGAAACGTTCTTCACTCACAAGTAGCGGGTCGCCTCCCTCGCCGGCCTCGGTCCCCAGGTCGCGGCCGTAGATGATGGCGTCGACTAGCCTGTCCGGGTACGATTTCAGGTTGCCGCAGCCCTTGACGCGGCCGATGCGCTTGAAGCCGAGGGCATCCCAGATCTTGCACGACGCCACGTTCGTCTCGTAGACGAGGTTGAAGACGGAGTACGTGTAGCCCAGTCTCGGCGCCCAGTCGAGATAGGCTTCACCCATGAGACGGCCGACGCCACGGTTGCGGGCGAGGTCTGTGACCAGGAACCCGGCATTACACACGTGGCTGCTCCGGCCGGGGTAGTTCGGCTTGATGTAGAAACTCCCCAGGCATTCCCGGGACCAGTCCTTGCCCTCGACGACTTCGTCGGGACTGTTGATCTGCCCGAGAAGCATGACGCCGGCGAAATTCTGCAGCCAGTAGGCGGAGAACTTGTCGAAGGGCATGGGGTCTATCATGGGATAAGTGTCACCGCCCTCGATCTCCTTGGCAAACTGGTCTGAGAGATAGCGCAACAGCGACGGCGGGACCTGGTCACGCGACACGAAGGGTACGACAGTGGCGATGCTCTGGCGATCTCTGAGCGTCACCTGGCGCGGCCGGATGTTGGCGGGCAATGCCGGCCGGGTCGGGTCCGGATACGGAGGGGCACCGGACATGCGATGGATGGTCGGAGCCGACGGGTCATCCATGATGGCCGGCATTGTCGGGGGAGAGACGGAGGGACGGGGTGGCTGGATAGAGCAGAGTGTCTGTCTATAAGGCAGGTGCCCCTTATCTGCAGCGCATCACGCATTAACAGAGACTACAGCGGGATTAGCACTCCTCGTACCAGATGCTACAGTGACACACGCCGCTAGCTCCGGCGGAAATGCGCCAATCAATATTCTGCGATTCGACACAACCAAAGAGGGACCAAGAAATACCAATAATTTATGATAAATATGACTGTGCATATGATGTCAATCTCGGCGTTCTCAGATATTCGTTGCCAGTGATGCAAGATGCTGCCTATATAATATTTACCTAGGTTACTTACTTCGTATGAGGGGTTCTTGGGCCGAGGTCGCTGTAAGCTAAGAGGAGTAAGACTTCACACTTGTCGGTTAAATCCCGGAAAAGGCGCGCCTTGTCAAATAACTTACCTATTACTTACACTAGAAATGAATCAGTGGGGACTTGTATGTATGTTCCTGAATCAAACGCTATGTAGGTAGTCTGGAGAACAACGTATACACATGACAGCAACCGGTGCTTAAAAGGGGCCATTGAGAACCCCCAGAAAAATATAATAGGGGGAAACTTCAACTCTGCACTACAATATAAGTAATCGGCCATCGCAGTTTAGCTAAACTGATAAATAGGAAGCTGGATATCGATGTTGTAGAAGTGACAAAGGCCGGTTGACACGGAACCGGCTGTGAGTGATATTATAGAGGCATTATCTTTTGTAGCAACGTAAACTAGAAATATATTCCGATTAAAATATATGTTTATATATCTCGCTGTCCACACGTCAATATATGTAACTTCATGACTGAGGCATAATCCCACGCCGGCTTTTCCAGTAATATATTTTCCAGTAATATATTTTCCAGTAATATATTTTCCAGTAATATAGATTGCCAGGTCACAACCAGCTTCTTGATTAGCTGTGAAATTCATATACTTCTAAATACTTTGAAAATAACATGTAATATAGGCCGCATATATTCCGCTATCATATATATAGCTTTCCCATGTGCGATAGTAAGAAAAGAAAACCGAAGAAGCCATCGTCTCCGTCAAAGCAAACTGTGACAACCTGTCAAATAATAGGGTTACAGGGGACTACATGTGGAAGAGTCTCCGAGAGCAAGGATCACCAATATTATCTCTATATGAAAGGCCTACTCTCCTCGCCTTGAAGAATTCTTCTATTCACAGAAGAAAAAATTCAAGGAATCAATGAGATTAAGCCCTCGACCCATTTTACGACACAGTCGCTACCCCCCGGGGACTTAAATTCTCTCTAAAGGCCTACCCTCATAACACGATCCTCAAGTGAAAGGAGCCAACTGGCCTAGTCAAATCAATCTTATAAGTAAAAGTGAACAGGTTTCGAAAAAGGTATATTGTGTCGCACACCTCCAGTTGACCCGATTTGTGCATACATAATTGGAGTTACAGGTCCTGGTCTTGCTCACGGGTTGTTAACGACAGTATTGGCCGCTCAATCTTTAATTCCCTGATGACCATTTCTCAATGTTCAGGGTAGGCCAGGATCCAGACGGTTCTGTGGCTCAGAAATACTTTATGCAATTACTCAATAGTAACATGATCAGTCTGGGCAGGTTAGCTTTCCTGTTTGTTTAGTAATTAAAAGTCGACATGATAAGGAAAGTTGATAATACGAGATTCAAGCGTGGGAGGGTTAACATTATATATGCCATGCGTCATAAGGCACTTAGAAACACCTGTATATAATAACTAGATAGCTGTCTAAAATCTTTTCGAGCCTTCGTGAAACAATAGGTATCTCTTCCTATCCCAAAGTATGAGGTTCCTTGCACTATGAGACGAAGATTTCCATCTTTATTCAAAATGCCTCGATCTTCAAATATGTAGTTGATTAGCAAGCAGCCGCTTACTTGATGGTCGCTATACATCTTTTCCGAGGGACTGTACATTGAAGCCGCATTCTTGTAGCGGCTGTGCGAGTATTTGATAACAGAGAGCATTATTATGATTTGAGTGTATCGTCAAGATCATATGTCGAAGTCTCCGCTCCTTCACTTGCTCAACTATCCTACAAATACTACTAAAGAGGCAACACTTTCAAGACTAGCTACCTCGCCTTCCGAAAGAGCGAGACTTTTAATGATCAATAATGCGTCCGTCTCATAAGTGAGTGCCCAAAGTAGCTAGGAGTCGAACAGAGACCAGCTTAATTTTGCAAAAGGATCTTGAAACACAGGAGAGTTCAAATAAGCAGTTAAGGATGAAAGAGGCGAGCAGGATTTGTAGTGCCGAGTGCGGCGTTTAGTATTCTAACGTGATAGCAGTAAAAGGTATTACTCGATCTAGATCGCTTCTAGGATGGAGTGTCTTGCGCGTGATCTAATCTCATGTAGCCCTGACCGTACAACTTTAAGTCGGGTATGAATCTACAGCCAGTCAGTAGTATAAGCGGAGCGAGAGAATCGAGATATTAAGGATTTAGGGAAACTATTTTCAGCCTCGGATGTTGTCTCATATCACGTTATGGCTAACGAGACTAACGGTTCAAGTGATCCGGATAGAGTCACAGCCTAATCATTTTTTTTACAAGATAACTATATGTAACCTCTCAGGATTGTTAAATATAGAGCATGATAAAACCTCGGCGATGAGCAAAGAGCCTAGACCAACTATTCATTACACTAGCGATCCCGACCATACACGAGGCATCTTTTTCGTTCTACATAAATGGTAGGACAGGGACACCACGAGGGTCTGCAGGTGTACCACCACCTCGGGATCCTATCGCAGCGCGAATCGACCGAGAGCAATACGCTCGGGCTTGATGATGACGGCCCCGCCTATATTCCGTGCTCGCTAAAACGAGGCGCTAGTTTGAAATAAAAAAAAATAAGCTTGCTTGCGACGCCGCAACAACATCACCTTCCTTCCGGTGACACGCGGCGCCGAGACATTGGAAGTCAATGCAAGTTCTCTAGTGTAACCATTGCTTCCGATATCGTGAGCCCACCAGTCGGTCCGCTGCTCACTTGCTATTGGAGACGCAAGTAACTTCTCGGTATCGCTAAACTAGTGCTGTCGTGCCACTCCGACGCCAGCCCTCGCAACATTTTTTTTTTTTTTGTTAATCCATGCGACATCCTCTACAAATGTAAACGTTGACCCACGGAGCTAGACATAAAGCTACGAGGTGGCGGGAAGATCTAGCCCATTTGTGTGCGTGTTCCGTCTTAGCCAATTAGATCGTCGGCAATGATGACATTTGGAATGCTCAGTGTAGACTTCCATCGTCCACCTCGTCGTCATATATGCAGTGTCTATAGGAACTGTTCGTAACCCCCCACGTGCCGGGTTCATAATGCGGCTGCTGGTCTGTGAACCGCCAGCCCGTGTTTTTACCTAGCACTTTGAGTGGCGCTTGGGCACTGGTACGATGCCACGAGACGACCAGGAACAGCTACCAGGATCCTCAACACCATCTTCTTGTCTACATGGATGCGTTCTCATGCGTCAAGGTGAGACCTTCAATCCAGCCACTTTGAGAGTCTAGGCTTTCCATCTTTCCGGCAGGCTTCTCTATCTATACTAGTTGTAGCTCGGGCCCTTATAGGCGGAGTTTCGTGCATCAAGGTGAAGCTTTCATTAGCCTCTTTCCAGGTCTAGGCTTCTCACCATTCTCGACGAAAATCTCCTAGGATGGCATAGGTAGTTAAAGATCGAGCCGTGATGTTATCTGCAGGTTCATTGCGGTGGGTGAGGGGTTTCAAGGTTTGTGTGGTTGACGCCATTTGCGTGCGTCTTGGGGGGATATCACGCAATTCGTCCCAAGCAGCTCGCAAAGGACCCCCTGGACATGACGATCAGCCACTCGCAAGAAGCAATCCCGCATTGCGCCATTGGAGGTATCAATGAACATATCGTGATTGGAGATAAGACTGAGCATTATCGCCGCCTGCCATGCACTACCACCCTGGTAATTGCGCTCTGATAAATTGTACGTACAACCCTCGCTGTTTCTGGCTCGCGGTTCTCGGGTGTCCCATGGTGCCACAGAACATTGCGTCTTAGTACGAACCACTGCAATTGAGCCGACAAGAAATGGCGGTACCACCAGTGCAGGCCGATATACCCGTCACCACCGAGCCCCTTGTGGGCTCCGTGTCGAGGTCACGGCTGGACGACAAGCGCGCCAGCGTCCGCTCCTCGGAACGGTCCTCGTCCTCCGAAGACGACCTATCGTTCAAGGCCAACCCGTTTGCCGATCCCAGAACCGCGGCCCGGTGGAAGGAGACCTACGAGAATTGCAAGTACGAATGCCGTCATGTTTTCGACCCTACGCTGCAATGGACCGAGGAGGAAGAGAAAAAGATCATTCGAAAGTTGGATTGGAGAGTGTGCTTGTGGGCTGTACGAACTAACCATCCCTCAGCAATTGGATAGTGAATTGACCATCTTTATGATAGTGCACCATGTTCTTCGCCTTACAGGTTGATCGTGGTAATCTCGTACAAGTCGTCTCGGATAATTTCTTAGACGACCTCGGCATCAACACCAATGGTATGGCGTGGAATCAATTTGAATAACATCGTTCCTAGCTAACATATCTCAAGATTATAACATTGGAAATACAATTTTCCTTGTGGCCTTTTTCTTCGCCGAACTCCCCTCTCAGCTGATTTCGAAGAAGCTTGGGCCTGATCGTTGGGTCCCGGCTCAGATGTGCTTGTGGTCAATTGTTGCCGCTCTCCAATGTCTCATCAATTCTCGAGGAAGCTTCTATGCGACAAGAGCTCTCCTTGGAATCCTCGAGGTATGCACTCAGTATACTTAATAGCGATTTATCATTGTACATGGATTAACATAATTACGTTACCAGGGTGGTTTTATCCCCGATGTGGTATTATGGTTGAGTTACTTCTACACATCCAACGAGCTGCCCATTCGTCTAAGGTACGAGTCATCATTGACTGCAAGTTTACGCCGTTTGTCAGTCGCTAACCATTTTTCTTGTAACTAGTTATTTCTGGACAACGCTGTCTGCGACCGGTATTATCACGTCTCTATTGGCCTTCGCTTTGCTACGTCTGCGCGGCGTTATGGGCTGGGCCGGATGGCAGTGGCTGTTTTTAATCGAGGGTATTATCACTTTCGTAGTAAGTTAGACCATTCATCGCCTCCATGATTTGTTTGAAATCCAAAAAAAGACTAACAGCGTGTAAAGGTTGGTGTTCTTTCGTTCTTTATGATGCCAGCTTCGGCAGTGCAGACTAAGGCCTGGTACCGTCCAAATGGATGGTTCACGGACCGCGAAGTAGCCATCGTGGTTAACCGGGTCCTGCGTGACGATCCCTCCAAAGGCGACATGAACAACCGCCAGGCAGTAACTCCAAGAATTCTCTGGTCGTGCATCACCGACTATGATCTCTGGCCGTTGTTTCTGCTTGGTTTTATCATCTACATCCCGCAGGCGCCTCCAACAAAGTACATTACTCTAATTCTCAAAAACGTCGGGTTCGATACATTTACTACGAATGTTCTAACCATCCCTTACGTGAGTTCCTCCTTCAGCACCAGTGCTGTCATACAGACACTCCCTAACAAATTTACAGAATGTGCTCCATATCATCACCCTTATTCTCCTCACACGCCTCGCGGATTATCTTGGTGAACGGACCTTGGTGTCATCGTTACAGAATATTTGGTGTCTCCCGGGCTTAGCAGCTCTACGATGGTGGCCGGGTGTAGTCCACAACGCTTGGGGAACGTATGCCCTTCTTACAGTGTTTCTAGGCTATCCATATTGCCGTAAGTAGAATGATTGTTTGGGGTACAAGACGACAACTAACATATTGACAGATGCAATTCTGGTGGCATGGGTATCTAGAAACTCCAATAACGTAGGAACAAGGAGTGTATCAGCAGCTATTTATAACGTGAGTTATTCCTACTTTCTCCGTCTGTCTTAGTATACCTTTTAACCACAAAGCTAATTCTCCAATCAAGATGACCGTCCAAGCGGGTAACATCGTCGGCAACTTCATTTACCTCGACGACGATAAACCGTTATACCACAGGGGAAACAGTGTCTTGTTTGCCATCAACATTTTTGGAATCGCCATATTCTTCGGCACCAAGGTGTACTACAAATGGAGGAACGCGAAGAGAGACGAGATCTGGAACGGAATGACCGAGGAAGAGCGGGCAAATTACCTCGCGACCACAACCGCCATCGGCAGTAGAAGACTAGATTTCAGGTTTGCTCACTAAGTCGAAAATATTATCGGACGAACTTACCAGGGACCCGAGAAGATGTATATAGAGGCTGGCGAAATGATCCTGCAATTTATTCTGGATAACAGGACGAAACTCGACATATATAACTGGAACGAGTTTGTCGTGTCACAAGTACATTACACAACAAACAGACTTTATGTATATAGCTAATATTAGTCTATAAATGCTTGCAATTTCCACGCAGCAACAAGTGGCTAATACAAGAGCTCTGGTAAAGGGCGACTCGCGTGCCTAAGACTTTCCCATACTATATATCTAATGCAAGGAACCTTGCTGTGGGGTAGGAGAAGACGTATCCAAGTGATTGTTTGTGTCTTGCGTCCTGTGATGATAGGACGAAACTAAACTTTGAATTATGAGATATTAAGAAAAGTTTTAAATCCAATCAAAGCTTTAATGAGAGAAATAGCGCATAGGGTTCTTTTCCCCACAGCTTCTACAGGTGATAAATGATATAAAATTTGTCACCCTACGACTACTGGATCAAAGGACATCTACTAGTACCACAGCAAGGAAAGTAGAAAACGAATAGGGTCAAACCCTGGGGGTGCATAACAACAAGTATTGAATGCTTACACTTAACCTGCGAAGGCTTAACTACAATCAAGCCGTAGGTTACACATAAGTAAATGGACCTGACGCATATCCCGAGAAAGTAAGTATAGACTTTAGCGGCAATCACATTTCATAGCAAATAAACAAAGTAAAGTTATTTTCATCTCTTTTCCTCCATAGATCTGCTATGCATTTAAAATTTGCGCCATTCAAGTCAGACGAAAATCCTCGAAGTAACATTAGCTAGAAACTTAAGGCAAGGTAGACACATGACGCTGAGTGATAAACTTCCGATGCTGGAGTTGGTCATCGATATGCTCGTTTGCGATTATCTTTTGAGTATCAGTACATGTTTATTGTTTCTTTCATACATACAGCAGTATACAAGTATACCAGGAACTGGACAGGCCTAGCTGGCCGGTATTCAGTCTTCAACATGGTCCGATCTTCATCTATCTACACATCCATGTTCATGGCTTTCATATAATGCATCGTCTAGCGTTATGGACTTGAATAATTGACGCGACTGTCGTACACATAGCCTTTCAGTGAAAGCATGCTTCAACTATCCTAATATATAGTGGAAGCAGGCTCAGCCAGCGGCACTTCAACCCTCATTAGCGGATCGGGAATTTCTCTCGGCCTCCTTTTCAGCCAGCTTGCGGTTGATGCTCACTGCATCGCGCAGAGTTAGCAATGATCATAATGGTGGTGATCAACGAACGATTTCTTGAGAGGTTTAAAACTTTCAACATGGCTCTCAAATGGAAATCCTTGAATCCCAGGTTTCCATGCTCGTGAAAAGAATTGAAACAAAAGAATACGTGAGGTCAAACTTACAGAATTTCTGCACGTCTAGCGGAGTCTGCCACTCGATGATACCCAGTTTGGCATCATCGAGACGACGCTTGTGTCCCGATTCGCCAGCACGGCCAAGTACGCTGCTGATGACGGCCAGGCAGCGCAAACTGTTCAGGAAACAGACTGGTTAGCTTCGGCGCTCTTATTAAAGGTACGGTAGAGAGAAGAGAAGGGATAAACATACCTGTCGTCGTTGGCAGGGATGGTGTACGTGACCCAGGTAGGCTCGGTGTTCGTATCGACGACGCCAATGGTGGGCACGTTGGCGGCCGCACACTCGCGCAGGAGGGTGTAATTCTCGAGAGGGTTGAGGCAGACGACGAGGTCGGGGACGAGTGGTCGCCGGTCGTTGAGGTGACGGTCGTAACCTTGGAGGGGCTCGTCGTTCTCGTCGAGCATCTGGATCTCCATGTTGTTGAGGATGACGTCGCTGTTGGTGATGGAGCCAGGGGTCCATTTGGTGAAGAGGTGGCAGGCGCGGGCGAGGCGGGCGGCCTGGGTGACGAGTTGGGTGTGGCCGCGACGGGTGCCGACGAACAGGATCAGGCCGCCGCGGTAGGCGACCTCCTCGACGACGCGGGCGGCGCGGCGGAGGTGGGCGGCGGTCTGCTCGAGCGAGATGATGTGGATGCCCTGGCGGATGCCAAAGATGTAGCGGGCGTTGGCCGGATTCCAGAGCGACGTGTGGTGGCCCATGTGCGCCTGCGACGCCAGCAGCAGCTCCAGCGTCACGTCCTTGGGGCCCGGCGGGTTCAGGAACAGATCGCCCGGCCGGTACCGCTGCTCGACGTCCGAGCCCAGCCGTCCAATCTGTCGCTTCAGCTCCAGTCCCTGGTGATACAGCTCCGCCGTCTTGTCCACCTCGCCCGCTTTCCTCCGCCGTGTCGACTTTGCGTTGGCCACGAAGATGGACGGCGGCTTGGGCTGCGTGGGGGAGCTCGCCGCTTGGATGGCATCGCTGGTCAAACCGGGAACTGCTAGCTGTGTCGTCGTCGTTGCCGCCGCCGTCGTCGTGGAGAGAGCGCGGAGAGCGCGGAGACAGCAGGCCTGGCGTGTAGGCTGAGCCAATGCCCGTCTGGCTGCCAATGGAAAAGAAAAATGTCAGCTTTGATCTGATCGTAGTATATTGGGAAATTACTCACCATGGCGCACACCGAATTCCCTTATTATCATAGTTGGTAATGTGGGTTGGCGTATCACCGCCAGCTTCGTTAGATTTGGTCTGACGACTTTGAAATTTCAAGATGCGCCGACATCAACTGATAACATCGACACTCAATTGCAGGCACTACCTAGTGGCTGCAGGGGTTGCGGCGGTCAAACTTGGTCGCGCTCCGGAGCATCTTTGGCCCCATAATTAAATAACATTTGATAGATGCATACATTTTCATATATCGGGCTATTCAATACAGCTTGGGAGAGGGGCGGGGTTACAGCTCACACATTGGACCTAAGCATTGCCAAACACATTCTTTCAAATATCGAGTATATATGAACTAAATGTTCAAAAAAGTTTCCCTATAGATTCATTATAATACCGGTCTCGGTAACTCATAATTGAGGAAGACAGGGAACAAGCAGTGCAGCTAAGACAACCAACAATATATAGATGTATCGATTACACTGAGCGTCAGCAAACTCACCAGATATCTCTCAAGCCCAACACATTCACTCATCAAAAGGTGGCATTAATATTATACTCAACAGACATCATGAGCATCTATGTATACCAAAGTAGTTTATGTTGACGGAGCGCGACTGGACCTGATCATGAAGAAGAAAAAATCTTAAACCGTGACATCAAAACTAGACACATGACTACCGACTTGTGGCTCTCGCAATAGTAAATACACCAATTATGACAACAGCCAAGGTGACAATCGCACCCGGAAGGAGAAGTTCGTTGGGCACCCCGGCAATCACTTGCTCAGGCTCGCCTCGATGACCAGTCTTCCTACGGCGTCGAGTAGTCGAGTGGTCGTCATCATCGCTATCCTCATCCTCGTCATCGTCATCTATGACATGCCGTCTTCGGCGCACGTCGGATGCGGCAACACTGGCAGATGGTGTGTCGGTTGATATGGGATCGGGTTGAGGCGCCGCCACCAGAACCGCCGGCTTCTCCGGGTCATGCACGAAGAGATCAACCTTCTCGTGATGGTGCTGACGAGCGAGCAAAATCGCCTCTAGTAAATCTTGGTCTGTCGTGATACTTACTGTGTCCCCTTCATCGTCCAAGTAGCTGAGCGCGAAGCCACCTGGGGTGAGCGTACCCTCCTCTACGGCGGGTACGCCACCAATTGCTTCTACTTCGTGGCCCAGCTTCGCTGCCACGTTGAGAACAAGCTCGGTAATGCCTTGGCTGGCAATGACTTGAAGACGGTGTACACGACCGCTAGGGGCCTTGAACTTGAACGCAAAAGGAATATCGGCAGGGGGCTGGCCGGCCACCATAGAGTGGGTGGGGGACTCGACACCCATGTGAGAAGCGCTGTCGCCAGGTGCAACAGAATCGGTGATACGCTCTCGTCCGTGATGGTCAGCCGTCAACATGGACCGAGATGCCATGGTGCCGTGGTGATGGCTACCCTCGCCCGAGACTATCGACTCGCTCTCATTGTCAAGCGACAGCCAGAATTTGTTCCAGGCTGGCCCTTCACTGTCACCCGAGCCCATTGTGTTGATTTGCTCCAGCGTAGCGTAGGTGAGTTTGAGAACATCAACCATACCCACAATCTCGCCTTCGCCATTCATGACCGGTAAATTAAGGTAATGGCCATCTACGGCCACGTTAGCTTATCAGATCACAAAGCTACCCGATTAGTCCAAGACTTACCGTGCATTTTTCGCAGAGCCGCCTGGATACTCATATCCATGGGTGCAAAATCGGGATGGGGCGTCATGACGCGCACAACACTACAGGTAGCAGGGTCCAAGCCGGGGGCAATGACTCGTAGAACAACATCCTTGCTAGTAAAGATACCAGTTATCTGGCCTTGATCTTGCACCAGCACCGCCGTGGTGTGGTTCTCCTTCATGAGTTGGGCGGCTTCCTTCACAGAGGTACGAACACTGACGGTGGTCGGAGGCATGCCGTTGAGAACAGTCTCGAGCGTGGGGCCGGACATCTTGGAACGGAGGGCCTCCACATACTGAATGATCTGAGCGGGCTGGCTGGTTCCCAGTTCGGACTGAACACCTTCTAGGGCAGCGTAGAGCTTGGTGGACGAGGCATATGCCCGTTCCAATTTCTCCATCGCATCGTAGAAACACTTTGTGATATCGAGGACGCCGGAGATGTCCTGGTTCTCGTCCATGACGGGCAAGTGTCGGAAACCCTTTCTAACCATCAAGTCCAGAGCATCGGTGGCGCTGGTGTCAGTCCGGGCGCAAAGAGGGTTCTTGGTCATGATCTCGGCAATGGTGACATTGGTTGCCTTCTGGCCGGTACCGACGACGCGGAAGGCCAGATCCTTGGCCGTGAAGATGCCGGCAATTCGATCATCGTCGTCCGTCACGAGTACGCAGTCCTCGCGCTTGGCGGCCATCAACTGAGCAGCCTCAGCGACAGTGGTCGTGGGCTTGATCTGGAGGGCGGGACTCGGCTTCAGGGCGAGGACGGTTCCCGGCGGGGCCTTGCGAGAGTGGCGGGCGCGATTGGCCAGGTGCTTCTTCTTGGAGAGGTCACTCTCCAGCTTGCGGCGGATGGCCTGGCGGTAGTAGTCAGCATCCATGGCCTGCTTGTACGCAACATAGCTGTCATAGTCCAGCGTCATGTAGGCGTGGGGAGCCATGATGGACGAGATCAGTCGCCGACTCGATTCGCAACGCAGACAAACAACACCACACGAGACTCGACAAGGGCGACATGTACACACAGACACACAGACACAAAAAAAAAACAAAAAAAAAACAAGGAGGGCGCAGGCTGGATCGACTTACCTCATCCCGCTTGCTCTGCTTCTGCCGACTCGCGCTGACTCCAGAGGCAGACTCGCTGGGGGCGGGCTGGGTGTGGCTCGAGTGACTGTGGTTCTCCAGGGTCGGACGGGGGATGCCCGAGGCTCCTGGACTGCCTGGCCCCAGGGGAATCGCACCGCGCCCCTGCCCGCGATTGGGCGTTCCTCTCATGGTACCTGACATTGCATGAACTCGGCGGAGCTGGCTAGATTACGAGGGGGAGCCGTCGTTAATGCCGCCGACAGTGATGCTGACGGTTGAGGGGAAAAGACGAGGGCACGAGAGCACGGTGGATAGTTTGTCTACCTTGTGCTGCAGGGCGATGGGCTACCTTATAGGGAGTGGCACAGGGCGATGGATGGCATGAGGATCACCCCAGATAGAGATATAAATATATACCTATTTTTTTGGTGTTGCCGGCACTGTCCCTGCCAACAGCCGATAAGCAGCGCTATGGAAAAGGTAGGTACGGCCTTGCACCCGTCCATCGGCGAAATTAGGTACTGCCTTTAGCGAGTAAGAACTGCAAGTTGCGGTGACTGGGCACAAACGAGACGGGGGGACCAGCGCGGGGCCTACAGCTGAAATGCATTAAAGCACTTATACAATACTCGACTACTTAGGCACATAAGGTACTTATGTACGCTAGTCACACTTTCCCGGACCCAGCAGCCTGGAAACCCCTATTTGACTGTACTTATAATAGGCACTCGAGGCTATGTCAAAAAAAACTAGGCAGACATTTCCACTACACCCCCTATACAAGTGGGTGGGATGTCTGTCTAGTTTTTTGACACAGCCTCGGCACTTAATAACCTTGAAGAGCAACCAGGATCATTCTGTCCTAACTCAAAATGAGTACCAATAACGAAGAAAATACACAATGGAAGGAAAAAGAGGAAACGACATAAACATGGCCGGAGAATGGGGAGACTTCTGCATCTACTACCGGGCTTGTTATTTTACATTGTCGTGAGTCAAATTGTAAATTCCAACCATGCGCCGAACTACATACGGACACGCATACTCGACGTCATTTATCAGAGCGCTGCGTTGAACATAATGTTGCTTAACTTGGCTAGATCGTTTTCTCGGCTCCCTGTTAAAAGGAATGATCGGTCGGCTGTGGTAGTTTTATCACTTGGCAGTGTTGTTGACGCGAGTGTATCTAGATGGTCAGTTGTCCTCGACGCTTGGGATGATATGCATTGCGAATGCAGCGAATTCATGGCTGGATAACTGCTGCTTTTCCACTAGGAATAGATCGCAGCTGAAATTCATATATCAATGATTGAAAGCCGGAATTCTAGATGGGATAGATCTTATAGATCCTAT